>CAJQUW010004404.1:0-2500 GCA_907163375.1 Prostheceraeus crozeri | reverse complement strand
TTCTCTTCTCCTCTCTACATTCTACTCTTCTCTCTCTCTCTCCTTCTTTCTCTACTTCTTCTCTACTCTAAGGTGATACTCTCTCTTCCTCTCTCTCTAGCCTTCTACCTACTCTCTCTCATCTACTCTCTCTCTTCTCTCTCTACTCTTTCTCTCTCTCTACCTCTCTCTAGAATCTCTCTCCTCTCTCTTCACTCTCTCTTTCTCTCTCTTAACGTCATCATACTCTCTCTACTCTACTCTCTCTCTCCTCTTCTCTCTCTTCTCTCTCTACTCGCTTAACTCTCTTCCTCTCATCTCATCCTCTTTCTCTCTCTCTCCCTCTCTCTTCTCTCTTTCTCTCTCTTCTCTCTCTTTCTTCTTCTCGCTTCTCTCTCTCTACTCCAATCCTCTCTTCCTCTATTCCTCTCTCTTTCTACCTCCTCTCTCTCTACTCTACCTCTTGCTCATCTCTTTCTTCTCTCCTCTTTAGGTGATCTCTCTTTACATCTAACCTCTCTGCCTCTCTCTCTGCTCTCTATCTTCTCTTCTCTTGTCTACTATCATCCTTCATCTCTCTCTTCTCTCTTATACCTTCTCTCTACCTCTCTTCAACTCTCCTTGTCACTGCTCTCCTCTCACTCTCTTCTACTCTCTACTCACTCCTGCTCTTCCTCTCTCTTCAGACTCTATCTCTCTTCAATCTCCTTCTCTGCTATCTTCTACTCCTCCTACTACCCTCTCCTCTCTCTAAGATCATCGTCCTCTCCTCTTCTTGATCTCTCTCTGCTTTCTCTCCTCTCTCCTCTTCTTTCTACTCTCTCCCCCTTCTCATCTCTTCTCTACTCTCTTCTCATCTCTCTACTCGCTCCTTATATCTACTCATCTCTCTCAAACTCTCTCCTCTCGCTTCTACCTCTACTCTCTCTCCTCTCTTTCCCCAACTCTCATCTACTCTATCTTGCTAAACTGCTCTGTCTTACTCTACTTCTCTCCTCTTCCCTTACTTCTTCCCTCTCTCTCTTCTCTCCTCTCTCTCTCTCTCCCTCTCTCTCCTCCTCTCCTCTCCTCTCCTCTCCTCTCTCTCTCCTCTCTCTCCTCTCTTCTCTCTCCTACTCTCTCCTACTCTCTCCTCTCTCCTCTCTCCTACTCTCTCCTCTCTCCTACTCTCTCCTCTCTCCTCTCTCCTCTCTACTCTCTCCTCTCTCCTCTCTTCTCTCTCTCTTCCTCTCTCTCCCGTCTCTCACTCTCCTCTCTCTCTCTCTCTCTCTCTCTCTCTCTCCTCACTCTCCTCCCTCTCTCTCTCTTCTCTCCTCTCTCTCCTCTTCTCTCTCTCCTCTCTCTCTCTCTCCTCTCTCTCCTCTCTCCTCTCTCTCCCTCTCTCTCTCCCTCTCTCTCCTCTCTCTCTCCCCTCCTCTCCTCTCCTCTCTCCCTCCTCCCTCCTCTCCTCCCTCTCCTCTCCCTCTCTCTCCTCTCCTCTCTCTCTCTCCTCTCTCTCTCTCCCTCTCTCCCTCCTCCCCCCCCCCCCCCCCCCCTCCCCCCCCCTCCCCCCCCTCCCCCCCCTCCCCCCCCCCCCCCTCCCCCCCCCCCCCCCCCCCCCCCCCCCCCCCCCCCCCCCCCCCCCCTCCCCCCCCCCCCCCCCTCCCCCCCCCCCCCCCCCCCCCCCCCCCCCCCTCCCCCCCCCCCCCCCCCCCCCCCCCCCTCCCCCCCCCCCCCCCCCCCTCCCCCCCCCCCCCCCCCCTCCCCCCCCCCCCCCCCCCCCCCTCCCCCCCCCCCCCCCCCCCCCCCCCCTCCCCCCCCCCCCCCCCCCCCCCCCCCCCCCCCCCCCCTCCCCCCCCCCCCCCCCCCCCCCCCCCCCCCTCCCCCCCCCCCCCCCCCCCCCCCCCCCCCTCCCCCCCCCCCCCCCCCCCCCCTCCCCCTCCCCCCCCTCCCCCCCCCCCCCCCCCCCCCTCCCCCCCCCCCCCCCTCCCCCCCCCCCCCCCCCCCCCCCCCCCTCCCCCCCCCCCCCCTCCCCCCCCCCCCCCCCTCCCCCCCCCCCCCCCCCCCCCCCTCCCCCCCCCCCCCCCCCCCCCCCCCCCCCTCCCCCCCCCCCCCCCCCCCCCCTCCCCCCCCCCCCCCCCCCCCCCCCCCTCCCCCCCCCCCCCCTCCCCCCCCCCCCCCCCCCCCCCCCCCCCCCCCCCCCCCCCCTCCCCCCCCCCCCCTCCCCCCCCCCCTCCCCCCCCCCCCCCCCCCCCCCCTCCCCCCCCCCCCCCCCCCCCCTCCCCCCCCCCCCCCCCCCCCCCCCCCTCCCCCCCCCCCCCCCCCCCCCCCCCCCTCCCCCCCCCCCCCCTCCCCCCCCCCCCCCCCCCCCCCCCCCCTCCCCCCCCCCCTCCCCCCCCCCCCCCCCTCCCCCCCCCCCCCTCCCCCCCCCCCCCCCCCCCCCCCCCCCCCTCCCCCCCCCCCCCCCCCCCCCTCCCCCCCCCCCCCCCCCCCTCCCCCCCCCCCCCCCCCCCCCCCCCCCCCCCCTCCCCCCCCCCCCCCC
>CAJQUW010004403.1:202500-605562 GCA_907163375.1 Prostheceraeus crozeri | reverse complement strand
CTACAGGAATTACTAAAAACCTGAAGATATAACAATTGTTAAAGCCCCTAAACTTATTGTTAAGAAAATGCAAATATCTTGAGTTAACATTCTTAACTTTAGTCCATCTCTTTCTTATTTTTTTATAATGCTCTAAATCCTTAATAATAATTGAATTCCTTATCTTTCATATACCTAACTCTATCTTTGTGTGTTTCTTTAGTCATTTTTTCAATGTTAATCTTTTCAATGTCCAATAAATTAGAACTACGTTCATATGATCACGAAGGATATATTCTTGAGGTTCCTTCCATTTCTAAGTTTCCTTCCACTTTTGTTTTCTTCTTCCATTAAACTACTTTAAAGAATTATTTTTAGGTCACATGATATAGTTTAAAAAACCTGAAAGATGGATTTAAAAGAAGAACGTTTTTAAAATACTAATTTTCGGTGTCCAGGAACGGTCATGATTTTGCGGGGGTGAAAATTGTATTCTCAAATTATGAGATTCTTAACTTTTATGATTTTTTCGGTGTCCCTGAACGGACCATATTTAAAGCGGTGAAATTGTAAATTCTTCAAATTTGAGATTTTGAAAAATTTTAAAATTGGGTATTTTTAAAAACCCCAAATTTGTGAATTTAGGACTTTCATAAACCATGAAAAATGGTTCAATTCATGATTTTATGTCTTTTTTAAAAAGTACCATTTTTTCAAATATGGTACTTTTTGTATGGACTAATTTCATGTATTTAGGTCTTAAAAACCTGAAAAAGGGTATCATATTTCCTGAATTTATTCGTTTTTTAAGATACTAAATTTTTTTTGAATTTTAGGTGTCCTGGAACGGTCTTTTGCCATTACCAGCAATCATACCTATCCTTGATCGCTAAGTTTACCTTAAGAAAATAAATGATCAAATTTTTTCAGGAGGATTTCAAATCCATTGAATAAAAAAAAAACCAAATTACTTGGTGCCTCCGTACCAGTATATTTTTTTGATCTGTTTAAAAAAATAATAAATATACACTGAAGTGCACTGAAGTTGCACTGTACTTCGGCCTTTGGCCTTCAAGGTGCGATGATAAGTGGCAGGTCATACATTCAACCTTTGGCCTTAAGCTGTTGACACATAATAGACAGACACACCCAAATGCCTTTTGCGTCAAAAATTCAATTTTCAAAAATTTGGACTTAGGTTGTTTTGTCATTGCACGACAGAGCAATTGTCGCTTGCAATGCTGCAGGAAATTTCATTCCGCCAGTGTTGATTTATCCCAGGAAAAGATTGCCACAAAGATTGTTGGATGGTGCTCCAGCAGATAATATTGCGATGTCATCGGTCAATGGATGGACCAACAACGAAATCTTCAGGAAATGGATGAAGCATTTCATCAACTTTGCTGCCCCAAGCAAGGATAAACCGGTGCTGCTCATCCTAGATAATCACGAGTCACATAAAGATTTCCACGTACTACAATTGCGACTGAGAAATGTATTCACAGTGCTGTCAATTCCAACCGCACACCTCACATAAATTACAGCCCTCGATGTAGTGGTATTCGACCACTGTCGTCATGTTATGAGCGCGAGCATTTTTTGCTTGGACTATAAGCAACATCCGCATAGAACGATGCAGCATAGGATTATAGCGCTTGTTTTCGCAATGCCTATACACAAGCCATGCAACCACACAGAACGCAATTTCAGGTTTCAGAAAGAACCGTTTCTATCCATTGAATCCTTAGGATTTAATGACATGGAGTTCTTGCCAAACATCGAACCAATGACTATCTCACCGGAAGCAACCTCAATTCCACCACAAATCAGTCCACCGGCACTGGCCCTTCAAGCGCATTCACCTCCACCTGTCACCGCACTGGCCTTCAAGCGCACCCACCTCCACCTGTCACCGGCAACCGGCCTTCAAGCGCATCCTCCTCCACCATATCAACAGCGGCACCGGCCTTCAAGCGCACGCCTCCTCCACCAGTCACCGGCACCGGCTACCTTCAATAAAGCGCATCCCCCTCCACCCTGTCACCGGCACCGGCCTTCAAGGCGGCATCCTCCTACCATCCACTGACAAGTGTCACCTGCACTGGCCTTCAAAACGCAATCCTCCTCCACCTGTCACCGGCACCACGTCCTTCAAGCGCATCCTCCTCCACCTATGCACCGGCAACCAGCCTTCAAGCGCCATCCTTCCTCTCACCTGTCAAGTGTCACGGCACTCAAGCGCACTATCCTCACCTCGTCACGCGCAACCTCACTCCACCTACGCACCCCTCCTCCACCTGTCAACCGGCCATTCAAGCTGCATCCTCCTCCACCTGTCACCGGCACCGCCTTCAAGCGCATCCTCCTCCACCTGTCACCCACACGGCCTTCAAGCGCATCCTCGCTCGCACCTTGTCCACCGGCACCTGCCTTCAATGCGCATCCTCCTCCACCTGATCACCCGGCACCGGCCTTCAACGCATCCTCCTCCACCTGTCACCGGCACCGGCCTTCAATCGCATCCTCACTCCCCCTGTCACCGGCAACCGGCCTTCAACGCATCCTCCTCCACCCTGTCACCGGCACCCACCACTCCAAGCGGGCATCCTCTCTCGCCCCTGTCCACCGGCACCGGCCTTCAAGCGCATCCTCCTCACCACCTTGTCACCGGCACCGGCCTTCAAGCGCATCCTCCTCTCACCTGTCACCGGCACCGGCCTTTCTAAGCGCATCCTCCTCCACCTGTCACTCCGGCACCGGCCTTCAAGGCGCATCCTCCTCCACCTGTCACCGGCAACCGGCCTTCAAGCGCACCCTCCTCCACTGTCAAGTGTCACCGCACCCGCCTTCAAAGCGCATCCTCCTCCAACCCCTATCACCCTGCAACCGGCCTTCAGCGCATCCCTCCTCCACCTGTCACCGGCACTGGCCTTCAAGCGCATCCTCCTCACACCTCCGTCAGTCACCGGCAACGGCCTTCAAAGCGCACCCTCCTCCACCTATCACGGCACGGCCCTCTCAAGCGCATCCTCCTCCACCTGTCCAGTGTCACCGGCACTGGCCTTCAAGCGCATCCTCCTCCACCTGTCACCGGCAACCCCGGCCTTCAGCGCATCCTCCTCCACCTGTCACCGGCACTGGCCTTCAAAGCGCATCCCTCCTCCACCTGTCACCGGCACTGGCCTTCAACGCATCCTCCTCCACCTATCACCGGCACTGGCCTTCAAGCGCATTCTCCTCCAACCTTATCACAGCACGGCTTCCACGCGCCATTCCTCCTCCACCTGTCACCACGGCACCGGCCTTCAAGCGCATGCCTCCCTACTATCCACCCCTGTCACTGGCCACGGGGCTTCTAGCGCATCCTCCTCCACCTGTCACCGGCACCGCCTTCAAGCGCATCCTCCTCCACCTGTCACCAGGCAAACTGGCCTTCAAGCGCATCCTCCTCCACCTGATCACCGGCACTGGCCTTCAAGCGCATCTTCTCCACCTATCACCGGCACTTGGCCTTCGAGCGCATCCTCACCTCGGCACCTTCAAGCGCATCCTTCCCTCACCTCTTCACCGGTCACACCGGCATTCAAGCGCATCCTTCCTCCACCTGTCACACCCGGCACCGCCTTCAATCGCATCCTCCTCCACCTGTCACCGGCACCGCCTTCCAAGCGCATCCTCCTCCACCTGTCACCCGGCACCGGCCTTCAAGGCATCCTTCCTCCACCTATCACCGGCACACGGCCTTCAAAGCGCCATCCCTCTCACCACCTGTCACCCGGCACCGGCCTTCAGCGCATCCTCCTCCACCTGTCACCCCGGCACCGGCCTTCAGGCGACATCCTCCTCCACCTATCACCGGCACCACCCGGCCACCTTCAAAAGCGCATATCCTCCTCCACCGTTGTCACCGCAGCACCGGCCTTCAAGGCGCATCCTCCTCCACCTGTCACCCGGCACCGGCCTTCAAGCGCATCCCGCCTCCACCTGTCACCGGGCCACCGGCCTTCAAAGCGCATCCCTCCTCCACCTGTCACCGGCACGGCCTCCAAGCGCATTCCCCTCCTCCACCTGTCACCGGCACCCGGCCTTCAAGCGCATCCTCCTCCACCTGTCACCGGCACCGCCTTTCAAGCGCACAGCGCATCCTCCTCCACCATGTCACCCGGCACCGGCCTTCAAGCGCATCCTTCCTCCATCTGTCACCGGCACCGGCCTTCAAGCGCATCCTCCTCCACCAGTCACCGGCACCGGCCTTCAACGTGGCGCGCATCCTCCTTCCACCTGTTCACCCGCACCGGGCCCTCAAGGCGCATTCCTCCTCCACCTTTACACCAGGCACCGGCCTTCAAGCGCATTCCTCCTCCACCTGTCCACCGGCACCGGCCTTCAGCGCATCCCCTCCTCCACCTGTTTCACCCGTCACCGCGCCTTCAAGCGCATCCTCCTCCACCTGTCACCGGCAACTCCGGGCCTTCAAGCGCATCCTCCTCCACCTGTCACCCGGCACCCGGCCTTCAAGCGCATCCTCCTCCACCTGTCCACCAAGGCACGGCCTTCAAGCGCAACCCTCCTCCACCTATCCACCGCACCGGCCTTTCAAGGCGCATCCTCCTCCACTCCACCCTGTCAAGTGTCCCCCGGCCACCGGCCTTCCAAGCGCATCCTCCTCCACCTGTCCACCGGCCAACCGCCGGCCTTCAAGTCGCACATTTCCTCCTCCACCTATCATCACCGCACCGGCCGTCAAAGCGCATCCTCCTCCACCTAAGTGGTCACCGGCAACGGCCTTCAAGCCGCATCCCTCCTCCACCTCGTCACCGTCACCGTCCTCTCCACCTGTCCACCTATGGCACCGGCCTTCAAGGCCGCATCCTCCTCCACCTGTCACCGGCACCGGCCCTTCAAGCGCATCCTCCTCCACCTCCTCCACCTGTCACCGGCACCGGCCTTCAATCGCATCCTCCTCCACCTATCACCGGCACCGGCCTTCAAGCGCATCCTTCCACCCACCCTGTCACCGGCAACCGGCCTTCAATGCGCATCCTCCTCCCCTCCACCTGTCACCGGCACCCGGCCTTCAAGCGCATCCTCTTCTCCACCTGTCACCAGGCACCGGCCTTCCAAGGCGCATCCTCCTCACACCTGGTGTCACCGGCACCGGCCTTCGAGCGCATCCTCCTCCACCTGTCACCGGCACCGGCCTTCAATCGCATCCTCCTCCACCTATCACCGGCACCCCGGCCTTCAAGCGCATCCTCCCTCCAACCTGTTCCCCAGGCACCGGCCTCAAGCGCATCCTCCTCCCACCCTGTCCACCCGGCCACGGCCTTCAAGGCGCTACCTTCACTCCAAGTCAAGTGTCACACTGCATGGCCCCCCAGCGCATCTCCCACCCGGTCACCGGCATCCGGGCTCCGGCAATAACCCATAGGCACCTCCAAACGGGCACCCGGCATCACCGGCCATTAAAGCTCATAATCCTCCACCTAATCACCGTGCACCAGGCGGAACCGGCCTTCAAGCGCATCCTCCTCCACCTGTCACCGGCACCGGCCTTCAAGCGCATCCACCACCACCAACCTGTCACGGCACCCGCCCTTCAAGCACATCCTCCACCACCTTATCACCTCGGCACCAGGCCTTCCAGCGCGCATCCTCCTCCACCTGTCATCGTCGTCACGCCGGCACCGGCCTTCAAGCGCATCCCTCGCTCCACCACTCGTCACGCGGCACATACGGCCTTCAAGCGCATCCTCCTCCACCTGTCACCATGGCCACCGATCCTTCAAGCGCATCCTTCCTCCACCTGTCACCGGCACTCGGCCTTCAAGCGCATCCTCCTCCACCTGTCACCGGCCAACCGGCACTTACAAGGCCGCATCCTCCTCCACCTGTCACCGGCACCCGGGCCTTCAAGCGCATGCCTCCTCCACCGTCACGCTTCACTGGCACCGGCCTTCAATCGCATCCTCACCTCCACACCTGTCACCGGCACCGCCTTCAAAGGCGCATCCTCCTCCACCTGTCACCCGGCACCGGCCTTCAAGGCGCATCCTTCAAATCACTTTCCACCTTCACCGGCATCCACGGCCTTCAGGCGCAATCCTCCTGCCATCCTGTCACACGCGCATTCCGCTCCCTTCCAAGCGCATCCTCCTCCACACCTGTCTTCGGCATCACCGGCACCGGCCTTCAAACGCATCCTCCTCCACCTATCCCCGGCACCGGCCTTCAGACCGCATCCTCCTCCACCTGTCACCGGCACCGGCCTCCAAGCGCCATCCTCCTCCACCTTTCACGGCACCGGCCTTCAAGCGCATCCTCCTCCACCCTGTCTCCGGCCACGCGGCCTTCAAGCGCATCCTCCATTACACCTGTCAACCAGGCAACCGGCCTTCAGGCGATACCTTCCTCCAAGCCTCATCAACAGCATTAAAAATTCCCTAATATGCAGCATACACAAACATACAAAAAATATAACATCAACATATAAATACTCCTCGTAATTCCAAATCATGCCGATCCGCATACCCAAAAAATAAACCCACAACATACACAAAACATACACAAATAACTAACACTCAAAATCAATAAATGTAAAAACCGGCCCTTACCTATTGTAATCCGCAAAAATCCTAACTCCTCCACCTGTCACCGGCACTAATACGGCCATATCAAGCGCTTCCTCCTAACAATACATTTACCACCTCTCTCCGGCACGGCCCTTCAAGCCAATCCTCCTCAAACATAACAATATGTCACCGGCCAATAACAATAAACCTGCCTCAATTCATAAGCGCATCCTCCTCCAAAACTAAAATTCCTCGTCACCGCGGCACCTCCAAGCGCATCTCTCCTCCACCTTCACCGGCATAATAATAATACACAAAGCAAAATAGACTCAACGCACACTATAAAAATAACATAATTACATCGGCCTTCAATCCCGCCATCCCTTAATCCACCTGTCACCGCGCCACCCGGCCTATTAGCACCAAGCGCATACCTCCATCCACCTGTCACCGGCACCGGCCTTCAAGCAGCATAACCCTCCTCCACCTGTCCACCCCGGCACCGGCCTTCAAGCGCATCCTCCTCCACCTGTCACCGGCACCGGCCTTCAAGCGCATCCTTCTCCACCTGTCCATGTGTCATCGGCACCTCGGCCTTCAAAGCGCATCCTCCTCCACCTGTCACTCGGCACCGGCCTCCAAGCGCACCCTCGCTCCACCTGTCACTGCAACCGCCTTCAAGCGCATCCTCCTCCACCTGTCACCGGCACCGGCCTTCAAGCGCATCCTCCTCCACCTGTCACCGGCACCGGCCTTCAAGCGCATCCTTCTCCACCTGTCACCGGCACAGGCCTTCAAGCGCACATCCTCCTCCACCTGTCACCGGCACCGGTCTTCAAGCGCATCCTCCTCCACCTATCACCGGCACCGGCGTTCAAAGCGCAATCCTTGCCTCCACCCTGTCACCGGCACCGGCCTTCAGGGCGCAATTCCTCCTCCACCTGTCCACCGGCACCGGCCTTCAAGCGCATCCTCCTCCACTCTGTCACCGGACCCCAAAACCGGCCTTCAAGCGCATCCTCCTACCACTGTTCCCACCGGCACAGGCCCTTCAAGCGCATCCTCCTCCAACCTGTCACCGGCACACGGCCTTCAAGCGCATTCCTCCTCCACCTGTCACCGGCACTGGCCTTCAAACGCATCCTCCTCCACCTGTCACCGGCACCGGCCTTCAGGCGCATCCTCCTCCACCTGTCACCGGCACCGGCCTTCAAGCGCATCCTCCTCCACCTGTCACCGGCACCGGCCTTCAAGCGCATCCTCCTCCACCTATCACCGGCACCGGCCTTCAAGCGCACCCTCCTCCACCTGTCACCGGCACCGGCCTTCAAGCGCACCCTCCTCCACCTATCACCGGCACCGGCCTTCAGGCGCATCCTCCTCCACCTGTCAAGTGTCACCGGCACTGGCCTTCAAGCGCATCCTCCTCCACCTGTCACCGGCACCGGCCTTCAAGCGCATCCTCCTCCACCTGTCACCGGCACCGGCCTTCAAGCGCATCCTCCTCCACCTATCACCGGCACCGGCCTTCAAGCGCATCCTCCTCCACCTGTCACCGGCACCGGCCTTCAAGCGCACCCTCCTCCACCTGTCACCGGCACCGGTCTTCAAGCGCATCCTCCTCCACCTATCACCGGCACCGGCCTTCAGGCGCATCCTCCTCCACCTGTCAAGTGTCACCGGCACTGGCCTTCAAGCGCATCCTCCTCCACCTGTCACCGGCAACGGCCTTCAGGCGCATCCTCCTCCACCTGTCACCGGCACCGGCCTTCAAGCGCATCCTCCTCCACCTGTCACCGGCACCGGCCTTCAAGCGCATCCTCCTCCACCTGTCACCGGCACCGGCCTTCAAGCGCATCCTCCTCCACCTGTCACCGGCACCGGCCTTCAAGCGCATCCTCCTCCACCTGTCAAGTGTCACTGGCACCGGCCTTCAAGCACATCCTCCTCCACCTATCACCGGCACCGGCCTTCAGGCGCATCCTCCTCCACCTGTCACCGGCACCGGCCTTCAAGCGCATCCTCCTCCACCTGTCACCGGCACCGGCCTTCAAGCGGATCCTCCTCCACCTGTCACCGGCACCGACCTTCAAGCGCATCCTCCTCCACCTGTCACCGGCACCGGCCTTCAAGCGCATCCTTCTCCACCTATCACCGGCACCGGCCTTCAAGCGCATCCTCCTCCACCTGTCACCGGCACCGGCCTTCAAGCGCATCCTCCTCCACCTGTCACCGGCACCGGCCTTCAAGCGCATCCTCCTTTTCTAGAGGATTCACGGGAATACATCACTGACGAGGGTCCATACAGAATCATCAATCTGGGTTATGCACTGGAACCGTCGGATTCTTTTGTAGAGCAAGATAGGCCAACTGTAGCGATGTGCTGCAGATGAAATGCCCTGTGGGAACGAATCTTGCGAAAAACTGGCGAATGTCAGCTGCAGAATATCATGCTAAAGTTCAGTCATATTTGCGGGATATTCGCTGGCGAAGTTCGCCGATGACAATTCGCGCTCTGCCACCTTTTACTTTTGACTCTCTCTCTTATTTTCTTTAGTAATCCGCCTCTACAGCCGAGGCTCTATTGTCTCCCTCACCTCCTCACTATCCGCCACATATGGCTAATCTATCTAAGAAATAAGTGCAGACTATCATTCTTTGATAATGATAAGAATATAGAGAATCCGCTTATATCAATTTTCATAACATCTCTTGACATTCAATAATTTACAACAATGACAAATATTTGAATAATATCATAGTATTTACTGCGACATTTATGGAAGATAAATACTCTTTTTAGTTTAAGCCTTCGTGAATTAAAAAAGATCCCTTTTTATCACATCAGACTGAGTATAAAATATATTTTCATGTGAAGGTAATATACGAACATTACTACTTACCACTAATTAGTTGCTACAATATCCACGATTTCGCCGGTTGGCGAAAAATCAGCTCGCATTAGTAAACAAATATCTACCAACTAATTATAGCAACTTTTTCGCCACCTGTCGTTTTTTAAATTTACACATGTTTTTGGATAAATGATGACCATTTTCACATGCGGAGATAGTTTTTACTCGAAAATGAACCTTTAAAAAAATTATCCACAAAATCGCCACCTCGCCAGATAATCTGTTGATATTAGCAAGATGCGTTCCCACAGGGTGATGGCTCAGAGCACATAGGCCTACCGCTGCGGGATTGCTCAAAATCCCTGAAGCTAAGAAAACTCCACCTCGAATTAATCGACAGAGAAGTAGTGCAATGATTATATACTAACATGGAGAACATGGAAATTTTTAAACAGAAACAAGAAAAGAGAGAGGTAGGAGCTTTAGCTTTATTCTATTTACCTTTAATTTTGTGAAACATGCATGTTTTGTTGTTAGGCCTATTGCTGGGAGAAGATCCTGTGACATGATACTGTGTAGGGCCTATTATGTGATCTTATTTGTAGGCTATTAGACTCTCTATGTATTGTGATTAGTATTTGTTTTGAAATTCTTTTTCTTGTTAAAATTCATATTTGCTTCGTCAAATTCTTATCTTAATGATTTCGCAATTATGCAAGCTTAATTATTAGCTTTTACAAAAACTATCTTATTTGAATAACCATGGAATTATTTTTTCTGTTTACAGGCTAATGAAAGAAGTAGACCTAAAGGACAAGCGCGGAAGAAGAGAAAAGTCCCACTACAAACCAGAAATTCATCTGTAAGTCTTGTGACCAATCTCTTGATGATCCATATGGATTTTTCCTCTTTCTTTGTGGAATTACGTGGACACAATGCATGTTCTGTGGATTGCTGTATTCTGAATCCAGTGAGAATTGGATACAATATTGCCATTGTCTTAATTGGGCACACGAAGAATGCACAGCATACGAGAGCGGGTCAAACTACATCTGTGACATTTGCGAAAATGCCTTTGATGCGTGAATCCTTCGATACTTTTCTTTTATATTTCATACTTTAAGTTGAAAGAAACTGTTCATGAGTTTGCATGAGTTTGGATTGTTAATCATTTTTTGATCGGTTTATTGCTTCAAAAACGTTATTAAGAAAAATAACATTAAGTAATGCGTTTCTTTTTTATGAACCGTCATGCCCGGACATACCGGGCAAAATGGGTCAAGCAGTCAAATTGCTAATTTGTATCTTATCCTATTTTCTTTTAGAGGAGCACACTATTAATGGGGTTTATATGGAAATTAGGATATTTATAACCTAAATCAAATAAAAGCACCGGCGTTGACAATCATCAAAATATAAAAACAGCACTCTGAAGTTAAGTGACCCGCTTTGCCTGGGCTTCCCCTACTATGATGAATCGAACACTCACATGAAAAATTTCAACTGATCATGGAGCTCTGCGCGCAGAACAGATCAATTTTGTTATATAATTTGAAGAGCATTTTCGATTTCCAATTCACATGATTCTCGTGGCATGATATGGAGAACTACACTTACAGATTTTCTATGGTCAAAGAAATCTATCATTGGCGCAGACACAATCCGACATCATTTTTTTATCTAGGCTATACTTCCTTTCAGATAGATGAAGTGTCCACGATGTATTTTCCATGCGTCATCTTGTGCATTTATGATGAAAATCAAGCCATTTTGAAATTGAGTGGCAAATTCCCTGAGTATCGCTTTGTCGCAATATAGGGGAGAGTGGGGCAGAATGGAACGCTTAAGTAGCTTCAATTCATCCCCACTTCGATCATTCTTGCTTTATTTTCACAGCTAATCGTTAGTATTATTATCAGTAGTTGTACAGTGTAAAAGCAAGCAAGAAGGATGCTCACCCACTACAAAAAGATTCGTCGGAAAGACGTCGGAACGAGGTATGGTAGTCGGAAAAAGGTCGGGAAATTTTTTTGACCCTTAACATACTAATTCTGACCTCATTTCTTTGAATTTAAGCAGAAATTATGATAAAAATGGCTTTTTTTGATTGAGTTAATTGTAGCAAGACATTGAAGACATGAAGACGTGCGGATATGATTGTGATGATATTGATTACTCAAACAAGCTTCAGAAAGGGAAAGGAAAATATATAACACTTAATTCCTGATCATTTGACGTTTTCATGTAATTCCATAGACATCCTACTTGTGAAATAGTAGATAGGAGGCCTAGGGTGTCTTTTTTATAATGAGGCTTCGGTTCCCGACGTCGTACCGACCATCGGCCATGCGGACATTCTGTTCCTCGGAACGAGTTCGTTTTCGACGTCGGACCGACGTATCTTTTTGTAGTGGGCAGATATTGGTACTAAAATCGCAGAAATGGTGAAACTTTCATGTGTTACGTTCTGCCCCACCCCGTGGGGCAAAATGGAACATCGTGTGGGGCAGAACGGAACATTGCGAGGCAAAACAGAGCACATAGGCGGGGCAGAACGGAACATGTTGAACTTTACATGTTTGTATCACTTCTATAAAAATATATTGGAAATCAACCTAATTTATCGCTTATAGGGCCTACATATTATAATATACATGTATCTATCACATATTTTAAAATGATTTATTGAGATTTGGCTCAATTTATTGATTATGTAGGCCTAAAAAGGGTAGATTCTTACTGGAAGTTAGGTACAGGCTACATGATGTACTGGTATAGTTTTGAATTCGTTTGGATGTTATATTTTTATTAATTTGTTTAAAATTTCTATCTTAACTCGTAATCTTGATGCCTACAGATATGGATATAGTTATGGCTAATGAAGCTAATTTTGACTTAGGCCTAAAATGCAATCTATTTTTAAACTGTTTTAATATTGAAAACGAATAGGTGTAACAAGTCAAGAAATTTATTTGAATAATCGATTTCACAAACGAACTCTAGGCTTTATACCCCGACAACCAATTCAGCTTCACATCCAGCCATTATCCACAATGATCCATCACATCTACTGACATTGGTTAGTCCACTTTCATCCACATTCCAAATTTGATGGCGCCCGTATTCATGGCAATCTAAACATGCCTTCAATATTTCAAAAAATTTGCCAACTTGGTTATGATTGAATCCCGCTGCCCTTGCAACATAGTTGGTTCAGGCTTCCTGATAGCTAAATCGTTTCTTTTCATGAAAGATATAATTACCCAGTCTTTTCCTGCAATTCCTTTTTCGTCATTGAATGGATGTTTCATATTCAATGATTTCGCTAACTTATATGCGATACGTCATAATTGTCGACAAGCCGTAGAATTGTTCATTCAAATTCATTAAATGCTGCACCAAGATATTTTCAAAGTCACTAGAAAAGGTGAAATCGTCCCATTGGTTGAATATCTCCCTTCAGATGACGATGAAGGGTTGTTATTGGAATCCCATATATTTTTGAAGCTTGTCTGATGCTTATTTTCTTGTCATTCACATCTTCTGTGGCTTGTTTCATAGAGTCCGAGCTCCAGTTTCCGCGAGTAGTCTTTCTTGTATAATTCCGCACCATTAGCACAGCACTGTGACTAATTCACCGATGAATGAATATTGCTTTACACAACAATAGCATATTGAGAACAAGCGCTTGTTAGTGTTGGTATAGCTCTTTGTGTTTGGTTTGAATTTTATCCTAGATATCCCACTACAAAAAGATTCGTCAGAAAGACGTCGGAACGAGGTATGGTAGTCGGAAAAAGGTCGGGAAATTTTTTTGACCCTTAACATGCTAATTCTGACCTCATTTCTTTGAATCTAAGCAGAAATTATGATAAAAATGGCTTTTTTGATTGAGTTAATTGTAGCAAGACATTGAAGACATGAAGACGTGCTGGTATGATTGTGATGATATTGATTACTCAAACAAGCTTCAGAAAGGGAAAGGAAAATATATAACACTTAATTCCTGATCAATTGACATTTTCATGTAATTCCATAGACATCCTACTTGTGAAATAGCAGATAGGAGCCCTAGGGTGTCTTTTTTATAATGAGGCTTCGGTTTCCGACGTCGTACCGACCATCGGCCATGCGGACATTCTGTTCCTCGGAACGAGTTCGTTTTCGACGTCGGACCGACGTATCTTTTTGTAGTGGGATCTATCTTCGGAGAAACACGCGTCAGATCGAGATATGATCTAAGCTTACAATTAAAGCAGTTAGCATATTAATTGACAATATTAGTCTGAGGAAAAACTAATTAAAATTATGTACAGCATGCGATTGAATGGGAACATGTGAATTTGAAACTATTCATTTTGTGCATTTTTATTCAGAGAAACTACGAGTGAGGCTGCTACATTAGCGTAATGATTATGAAAACCACATGATGCATGCGAGTAGCTTGTGGAAAGTATAAAACACAGCGGGGCAGAACGGAACACTGTGTTCCGTTCTGCCCCATTCACAATGCCTCAGGTGATTTTCAAATTTTGAAATCACTTTTGTTTCCAGTTAGCTCTAAACAAGAATGAAAGATCTTTACCAATAGGATTTGACATTAGAAATGTATCAAGTCGCTTACAAAGTACAGCTGATTTCCCTGAGGCCTATATTGTAAGTCTAAAAAATTATATCAAAACCCCAAAAAGCGATCATTTAGAAAAACAAGACCCAAATTCATGCATTTGCAAATATGAAAATTAATTTTCATAAAAGATGATTTTATAATAACAATTTCCCGAACATTTTTTAAGGCAAAGTGAATGTGCACATGAGAAGTTGATTGCTCTATGTCCGCCTCACTCAAGGAGCTGAGATTACCATATATCCCTTCTCTATCCAAACCACATTTTCTCGAGAAAAAAGGAGGAAGGGAAACCGTTTCTTGCGTTTCTCACGGCTGGTCAGCCACTCACGTGTTTGAACTTTGATGCATTAAAATGTCTTGTGTATTTCCTTCTCTGTGAGTACTTTCAATTTTTAAATCAGGTGTTGGCCTACCTTGCTTGACGACTGTCATCTTTTCAGTATATTCCCTTCGGACGAAAGGCGTGATTATGAGCTCATCTACAGTACTAAACGCGCGTCCAATCAATCAATCACGCAAAAACAAATCATGGAATTCTACGGAATCTGGGTGTCGAGTCAGATGCATCACTTTGCACTCATTGGTGAACGCTCATCATCTGATCACAGTTTTATCTGAACGTCAGTCAGCTGCCATTGTTGACGTAGTGACCTCTCCGACGAGAGACGAAGGACAGGAACAATTGGATATTGCGCTTCCCTTTCTATATTTAAGTACCGAGCCTCGATCAAGAATAACGGAGAATTTCATTGTAAAAATTGGAGAAGGCAATTAGCATTAAGTTTATCGAGAAAGCCAATTAGAGCGGGCGCGTGCGCTTGCTGCCTCACATGCACACAACTCTCTTTCGCTCCGTCTGAACACACGACTAGCATGTGTGTCTAATCGTTAGAATGAAACAGCTATGATTCGTGCACGCGCAAAACTGTTCACTCTGAGGTTGAACGTCTGATTTTGAGACGGACAGCTACACGAGAAGCTATCGAATTTAAATGAAATATAATGAATGATGACACTTTTCATTTTTATAGATGTTGGTAAATTATTTAGGATGCGCCGAAGGCCTCGCAGGTACGAAGGAGACGCCACTGGGTTCCGTTCTGCCCCACTCTCCCCTACAGTATTCATTTTGAACTTATTGATTATCAATTTCTCTAAAAGGCGTTGTGTGTAAGAGTCTATAAACAAAGATATTAAACACTGTCTATAACTTTGATAATGAAATGAATGGGAATGTTCAATAAGCGCTTGCTTATAATATGCCGCATGCGCTCGGCAACATTAACGATTTGGTTAAAAAAAGTCAATTGAGGTCAGAAATGTGTATTTTACATAACAAAATTGAATCAGTCCTAATTAGGTAGACTTTTTTGTTCGTTTTCCATACTCTTCCATTACTCTCTTAGCACGGGCTATTTCGGCGTCCTCGATAATATCGTCACTTTGTCTCTCTCCAGGATACCTCTCATACTGATCGTACGTAGGAAAGTTGGACACAGCAGAATGAACATCCTCATTTTTCTCTCCACCTTCAACAATAATTTCACCTTCCTCCACCAACTTTTGTCTCTCTACCGCTGCTTCTTGTTCTAGCTCTGCCGCTTTCGCCTGTTTGGCCTGCATGGCAGCCACGGATCGCAGCTGCTCCTCCATGCTGGGAGCTACCTCGCGTCGTCCTCGTAACCAAGCTTCCCAGTCACTTGGCACATCAGGGACATCAAAGCCCAGTTCTTCTGGATTAACGCCAGCTTTAGGAGTGACGAATCGGCGACGACGACCAGTAGGGCCGGACCGCCCGGCGATAGGTGGACACTCATAATAATAGTTCCCGTTTAAATCCTTCCCCATCAACTTCGGTGGGACTGTTGTTGAAGGAAATAAGTTTCGTAGAGTTCTTGTTAGAGATCCGATAATGCGGCCAGCCATCTGAAACAAGTAAGGAGTTGTAGAGTGGATTGTAGAGAATTATCATTTGAACGCGTACGATCGATAAAACGTCTCTATATTTTATGAGGTTCCACGTCAAAATGGTCGCTTTACAAAATTGTCTTAAAACTAATTTTTGCTAGCACTGTGCCAGGGAAAGCCACAAAATGGAATCAAAGTATATAAACAGAACGTTTTCAGCAACATACAAAACCTATGTTTCTGTCAACATTTTAAAAAAGAAAGTTAGAAGTCTTTACCAGTTCGTGGAAATAGACTTAATTAGGCCTATGCTTTCAAACTGCAAGACAATTGAGGCACTTTTTAGTTTTCGGCTAAAACTTCGACACAAACCTCGACTTCAAATGTTGCAGAAATCGCTTCTGTTCTCAAAATTCAAAATTGTGGCTTTACTTTTGACAGCTAGTTTTATCAAGACCATTTGGAACAAAGACTTTTTTGACTTGAAAACCTGTGAGAACAAAGCGCAATTATCAATAAATTTTGAAGATGGTATTTTAGTCCAGAAAAATATGACACGAACGGAAAATCACGTGTGTGAATAATTAAATATTCCATGAGGAAAATTCTGTATCCGTTCGTTCAAGTGGTTGGAAACGAAAGCATTTCTATGAATGTGGGAGCGGAAGCGAACTTTAAGGTTTGAAAATGTTTTAAAGCAACGACATCGATGTTTTTATTAATTCTATAATTCTGCATCGCTTTCTCCAGCCTGAAACATAAGCTGCTGAAAATATGGCAGGACTCTGGTCTGTCGCTCCCAATATAAGAATCCTTTGGACATCAAAAATCCTGGGACTCTATTTGTAAAAAGAGACATATTCAATAATCTGTTGGAAAATGCAAACCAGGTAGACAGCGCGCATTTGTTTGCAGCGAAATGCCCGGAGTATGGTGTTTGGTTGAATGCTTTTCCAATTTCATCATTAGGCACTCATTTAGAATATGATGCATTCAGGATAGTTATTTCCCGGAGAATTGGCTCCGTTGTTTGCGTTTCACAAAACTCAATGTCAAGCTTTTTCGCAGCAACTAGAGATAGAACTGCATTTTATCAGTGATAATGTGGGAAGAATGAATCATGAATATGTGTCAAGTCAACATGCACGTATTGTGGTGATTGTAAAATCAAATAACACAGAAGCCATGTTCACATTCAAATAAAGGACATTATGTTGATATAGGGATTTAATTGAAAAAATCCTACAATTAAAGCCCAGCAAATTCCCATCGGCATGTATGGGCAATTAAAGTGACAATCAAAGCCAGTTATGAAATCTATACCTTAGGACATCACTGTGTAATCGTCAAGCCCAACGGAGGTGGAGAAAATGACAATACTCGGATACGTAACCGGGCGCATCATTACATTGATGTTCATGCCTACATTTAGAGCGAATTTCATGTTAACAGCATTCTTTGACGAATTTCGTGACCAATCAACTTCAACCGAAAAAATCCGGTTCCATGGTATAATAGATCTAATTTTGACAATTAATTTGGATCGGTATTTCATCACCTATGATTCAAACTTACCATGCAATAATACAACCTACGGAATTCCAAAATTTTGCACTTTGATATCTGTCTACGGCAGTGTTACGCAAACTCGGTTTTTCCGGCCGCATGCGGAAAACCCAATCCAAAAATTTGGGTTTTGCGGTCGGAAGGGGGTCTGACTTATGAGTTCTCATTGCTTTCATTTCAATCAATCCAAAATCAACTATCCAAGTCGACTCGTCAACAGCTACACTTGTAAAAGATTCGGTGAATGAAACACTGACGCACATTGAAGACTTGGCAGTGAAGAAGTTCACAAATTATGTGCGCACGCTATCTTCAA
Organism: Prostheceraeus crozeri; assembly: GCA_907163375.1. Lineage (NCBI taxonomy): Eukaryota > Metazoa > Platyhelminthes > Polycladida > Euryleptidae > Prostheceraeus > Prostheceraeus crozeri. The sequence goes on along the minus strand of CAJQUW010004403.1, from coordinate 587,736 downwards.
CAGCACGTCATCGCCTCGACAAAATACAAAGGTGATTGGCCGATATAGACACGGGTTACAAGGGCATCGCACGTCCCGCAGTCAGTTTATCTTGTTTGCAGTTTTTTCGATTCGCTGCTTGACCGATCTACGTTTCAAAATTTTTACCTAATTTCAATAAACTTCGTTCTGAAATTCAGGCGCATCAAGCACGTTGTTTTCTTTCTGTGATCAGTTATAATTCGTTCGTTCAATCTATCACTGTTTTCTATATGATAAATACTTAAACCTAACAAAATCTTTTAGTTTGTTTAAAATTTAATAAATAATTATAATTATAATCAATAGTTCGGGGATGCAAATAAAATAGCAGTTTTGACACTATCATTTGTATGTAGAAGACGATAATTATAAAATGAGGCCGGAATGAAAAACATTTACGTGAATCTGACCGGAAAGGGTTCAAAGTTTGCGGAACCCTGCCCAGTCAAAAAATGTTAATGGGCCGGTAATTTGCCGATGATGTTTTATCGGCATATTATCCGGTCCATGTTTCTACAATATATAGAGAAGAGCAATTTTCAAATTGAAGAGCGTATGCAATGTTGGTAGTGCTGCATGTATTGGTTGCTTTGGAAGACGTAATTGTTGTTAGATTCGAAATCATTTTGCATGTTTTACAGGGCGCTGAGCCACAAGGATAACGCTTCCGATTTGTTTTAGCTAAATTCCGTGGGATATCATATAATTTTGAAGAAGCAGGAAATTGTTTCATCTTGGATGGCGGTTTCCACCAAAGTTCTATCTCAAGGTTGTTATCATCTGGAAAGTGCTTATACTGTATGTTTATCAAAAATTGATCTCTCACTATAAGTTCATGGATGATAGGACAATGAAAGGAATAATTTGAACACTATCGGTTTTTGCTCATTATGAAACAAGTATGTTATTAACAATTATGTCTGCCGATCGAAAGTCAAGGCTTTATTGCTCTGCAGTGGAACTCGCCCACTAGGATAGACATCTTTTAATTAGAGCCTGGCATAATTCCTGAAGATGTAATCGCACTTGAACTTCATCATAACAGATACAATCCGTAAAGCCTGAGAGTAAGAGATTGGGATTGTATATTATTGGATGACATTAATGAGTCAAAATGGAGACACTGTCTGTTATCAGTCGGTTTGGTGTTCAAGTCCGCTCGCAAACTTAAGCCATTCTTTTTATTACTTTTGTATCTAAGAAGTGAACGCAATTATCGCTTTTCTCAAATGTGAATTTGATGGGTGGAAAATAATTGTTAGCATAATTTTCTAAGTTTTGTAATGTTTCCCATCCATGCGCCCATATCATGAAAATGTCGTCCATGTACCGCTAACATACCAAAGGTTTTTAATTGTGTACTTTGACAAGTGTGCCTGCTAATTGACAAAGAATCTATGCATTATTCTATCCCCTCTGTTTCTATTCTGATATCCTAAATATATTTAATGCTTGTACTACCTGAATTTTACATCTCTTTGTATGTCTTTCTATTCCTCATGAAGGATGAGAGTGGCTGTTCCACTCCCAACCGAAACCGGTAGAATAGATTGCTTCCAATATCATCAACTTGACTTAATTACGACGTTCTCAAATACTATATAATTACATTCTCAACTAAGAAAAGGTTAGTAACACCTCACTTTGGTTAAAAACGGATCATCCAATGCCACTTGTTAGCCCTCTATTATTTCCCCACTCCGCAACGTACATTCCAAGTAAAAGTCAAGATAAAACCAGCAGGTTGTAACAAATACTTACAAAATTCTATTGTACCGAAATTGTTTCAACACATCAGGTCTGAGGGAGAAAATATGAGAGGGATTGAGATAACTGCGGACTGAGACAAAGAGGTATTTACACCTGGAAACCCTGGGAGTCACCTGCAAATCTGAGTTGGGATAAGTCAACAAGTCTTATCCTCTGCACCACCAAGCTTGTGAGAGTAACATTTTATTTAGTCTCTCAAACAACAACATTCAAGTCGAAAAAGTATATATCCATTGAGAGAAGACACTTTACAAATTGTATATATATATATAGGTATATACAAAACGAATCGACAAAGGCGACAATTTACTAAACACACAAGTGGCGACAGTTCGCAGCAGCAGTAGCAGCAGAAGTTTTTCACAAATCGAAGGGAGTATGGGGAGAGAATTTCTTCATAAAAACAGTTCCACTTCAATAGTTTGTCATTAAAATGTGATCTACAAATTGCAAACAAATATTTGCGTTTGTAAACAAGACAACACTCACACCTGGGATGCAAATAAGGACGAACACAGATGGAAGGACCAGATTTTGGTTACTGACGATCAACAAAAATAATCTATTACAAAGAATTCTTGCTATGCTCTTTATCATTACTGAATAATATACAAAAGTAGTAATATGATATTAGCCAAATTGAAGTAAAGTATGTAATTGATGCTAGAAGTTCCTGCATCAGTTCCATTTTGCATTAGATATTATGATTGTATCGATTCAGCCTTGATCCATCAATCTGTGTTACCAGAATTTATATCGAAGTCAACTCCGGATAAAACCACCTCTATGGTACAAACTTGGAGTCAGGTAATCCTACGATGGTTTCGGGAAAACTCTTCATTCATGTGGTGAATCTTCCAGTTTCGGAGTCATCTGATGTTCATAGCTGAAGTTTGCTTGACGAAGAGCACGCATCAACTCGTCAGTATGCTCCTGATAATTCTTCAATGAGTGGCATTTGGCCTTTTCCTCTGCTAATTCTTCTTCCAATTTGCGTACCAGAAGTTGAGATTCCTGAAAAATGATGAAAATTATTCAAAAGCAAAATGTTAAGGTAATTATAGGCGCTGATGAATTTGATAAGCACGTTATTATGTTTTCTTCTAGTACCCAAATGGGCATCGGGAAAACAGACTAAGGTAATGACGCAATATCCACAAAATCAGTCAAAAATATGAAGCAAGGATTGACCTGGCCATCCAAAGATAACATTTAAGGCAAGCTTTTTAGGGCTAACCCAGCTGTCACGGAAAATCTAGCAAATTGTCTAAAAATCAATAATGATTAAAAGCATGATAACCAATCTATGTTAATTTCTATCCGTCTAATTAGAAATGATAAATGATTGTGCATGTCTGCATGATGGATATAATCAACAAATCTATGAAAATCTACAATGTCAAAATGTTAATTGGGGCTGAGAAATCACGCGAGGTTGAAATGTTCCCAAGTAAGCATGTGCATGCATACGTTAAATATCAGCAAGAGGGAACGATTCTGCTCTTTCCATGTAGAGTTAATGCATCAATCATAAAGGGCATGTAACAAATATAGATGATGTTCAAGTTATAGTAGAAGTCAGTCTCTTGCCCATTTGTATGAACCGCTTTCAGCAACATCTAAAATTCCTTGGTGTTATAGAAAATCATTTTTTCAAGCCACTATATGTTACCGTGATGAAGCGCCTCCTTGAAAGGGCAACTTCTACGACTCCCCAGCACACTTCATCACCACTCACACAACCACCCAAAATGACAACAAAACAACTCTTCAAACTAACACACACTGACCACGTCGGCGTATACCTAACGCACAGACGAAGCAACAAAATCATTAACTCAATCCCCCTAACAGTTCTCAAAACAGAACAAACACTCGACAAATATGCATGCAGAACATTGGCAAACTCCTCACCAACAAGTCACCCTCCTTGAAACCCCACTGTCCACTACTGCGGCGACTTGACGCCTTTTCAAATCACAACCGCGCACAATAGAAAGCATTTCTTCTCTTGCACTCACATGCACAGCCCTTCCTGACTCTCACACCTTGGGACCTCTGGGTTCCGTTCCGAGCTCATCCACCGCTGGGAGCGGTCGATCGCACTGCCCAACACCAGCTGGCCCCCCTCCCAATAGCAGGGAGGGGTGATCGACAGCCCACCAGGTTAATCCAGGCATTGATTTTCCTTGTGTAGGAATTAGAATTAGTACAGTATTAAATAAAATTCCAGACATCTGTAATTTACATAGATAAGAATTGCATTATTAGCATCGATCAAATACCACATGACACAAAGTCTATCTATTCCCCTGACGGATGAAGTTACGAAAGGAGCCTCAGCGATGAAAACCAACTAAATGCTACATTTCAAGCCCTTGTTATGTCTAGACAGGCAGGTATGTCAATGAAATAGCGTTATGTTCTTAAATCATGTGCCGATTAGTCAGGATTGTGACATTTGGATGGCTTTAACCTGGATGAATTCGTTAATACATCAAGCTGTGATTATTTCGCTCTAGCTTTAGAATATAGTTATCTGCGCACAGTTTGATTTAAGGCTTTGTAACAATGACAGTTCAAGCATCTGCATTCATGGAATACTGACACAATGTCATACTTTTTCAGAAATGATGAATATTAAGTATAAGAGGCGTCACACACAGGTGACATTTGATTTTGATAATCTAGCAGATATTGATACTTAAGGTGTCACCACCATCAATGTACTAGGCGCGCTTATGAATTTCCAATAGTTGATTTATCTCCTATTTCACCAAGATTTACGTCTTGTTGCAGCATTCTTTTCTGCGTCATAATCAGTATTTTCCAATGTCCAGACAATTACCATTGCCTTGTTTCCTATACATATCATAAAGCGGTCGAAGGAGTCGAATAATTCAGCTTCATGCTTCATGCCTAGATTTGTCCTATACACATGCATGTTATGAGGTGACAGTCGAACATTTTACAATAATTGTAAAACGTAGGCCTATGATGAATTAATCATCAGAAGAATTTCCTCAAGTATCTACTATTTACATACATGAATGCACTACGTACAGAATGCACCGCGTTTTCTCGAATACAACCCGCGAGTTGCATGAAATGAATATTTTAGTTATGTGATTTAATGGCCTCAATATTTTAATGATGAAATATAGGCATTGTAACCGAATAGAAAGATGATTACGACATTGAGAACGAACGCAGACGGGAAATCATTATGATGGCAACGTCAAGGTATGAATGCGATGTAGTGGTTCTGTGCTCCGTTTCGAGATCGCTAACAGCACTAAGTAGGCTGCCATAAATTAGTCAATGATTAGCAACAATTTGGTCAACCTGAAATCATGCATTTTTATAATTCTTGAAACATTCGAACTGGATCTTTATTGAGACAATGCCGACAATTTTCACACTAAATGGAGTGACTTAAACTGACAATGTATCAAAATTGAGCAACAAAAAGTCGAGCGATGAGTGCGAAGAATTTTGATATTCATATGCGTCTATTACATGCACGACATGCTATGCGCTACTCAATAAGATTCAAGTCGATTGCAATTTCTCTAAAATGTCGTAAGTAAAACTTCACGGTGTGTTTAGAAACGTTTAGCACGGCAATTGAAAACATTCGAATCAATTGAATTATACCTTGTAAGTACTTGAATCAGAGCAAATCTTTGCAACAGGGTCAAACAAGATGACCTTATTTACACTCGAGCACAAGTCTCCATAGCATTCAGCAGACACCTTGTCTGTTCTACAGAAATATAATGTTCAAGAGAGTGCTCAATAAAGATCATACTGGTGAACGTCTATTTTTTTCTCGTCTATATTGTCTACGTCAGCCTCAATCCTCGAAAACGAAGTACATTCAATGTGAGTCTTGTAAAATTGCTTGTTTCATTATCTCTGTCACACTTTGAAGTCAAGAGCTATATGTGCTTTAGTGATCAGTAGATCAAGCTCATTGAGCTGTATTGCACGGAAAAAATTATGCATTGTAGGCATGGCAATCTCGTGATCTATGGGTGTAGTCGAGGAGAGTACACACTGTATACCCGTTTATCAAAATGATGTGTCAGCGTGTGTCCAAGGTAAAATATGACTTATATGCGAGTATAACTTCAGGTTATTTCAGTGAAAGTACATGTATTTGTGTTAGCGCTCGCATTAACGTACACGTAGTGCTACTAGTATCTTTACATGTACAGAACCTATAAGCTAGAGAAGGGCTACAATGACCACAATTTTTAGAAATTCTCACTCGATTTTCTGGTAATAGGATATACATGTACTAGTAACTGAAAACGAGGGCATGACTATACAGCATACAATCCAGTGTAGTAGAGAAATTATTATTTTACAGGCCTACATTATGCCCGGAGAAGATTAGCTCAAGATAGAGAATCCTGGGCCATTCGTTGTGGTCTGCGCCGATCATGATCGGAGATGACAGACTGATTTGTGACAGATCGCTTTTAGCGAGTTGTGACTATGCTTGATCCTCGGTTTGAGCCAGGGACATTACTTTCCTACGTGTGGAGGTTGAAGCACACATCACCCATGCTACATCATCCAGTGTTGATGTTCAGGTGGATGGTAACACGAAAGAGCGCTACAGTCACAAGTCGATCATTTTTCTGATGTCCAAGAAACCAAGGGTGGAGAAATCGGATAATGAGGTTGGAGGATTCGTCGAGGAACTTAATCTAGGAATGTTCGAAGATCCGAGGGTATGGTGGAAAAATAACAGCATTAACAGCATCACCTACTTTCGCTTGCGTGAAGCGATAGTTCTCCACAGCTGGCCCGGCTCGATCATACGGGCTGTGGTCGAGCATCAAGCCTGACCAGCTCGAACGCTCCCTATTTGCGTCCTGCAATAAGCTTTTGCAAGACGATTGATTTAATTTTTGACATCATGCATTTCGCGCGCTCGCAGTTTGTATTGCGTAACCTGTAATTTGTTTGGTTTTTATAATACAGGCAACTGAGCAATTCATTTCAATTTTCACAATTTAATGAATCTGGCGGTCTGCCGAGATCTGCAACTCCTTCAGCATGTATATTTTACAGATGTGCTACAGATTTTTATGTAGTTGGACAGAATATAGTAAATATAACTCAGTCAGACGACTGTCTGCATTTACCGACTTCCAAGACTACGAACGTATTCACTTTGTTCCTTTGTTTACCTTCATTACGCGAAAACTTTTGTTCCACCTTTGTAAATTCTGTTGATCGATCATCGATCGATCGCTTCTACAACCACGGATGATCTCTGATCAATCAATCGGTGAAAAATGAAGCATGATTGAAATATCGATCGATCGAAGGAAATCGTTCCCTGACGCGTGGGCTATTAGAGGATCGAAAACGCCTTTTTGTTAAAACCATGAGAAATAGCGCCCACACCTCTCATTAGAGCATTCAGTAGACACTGCAAGTTGACCTTCATGTTTTTATTTGTCTTTTTATATCGATTTTTGAGTTATTTGAGTATCAGAGATTTCATTATTAAACATCGTTTTGATAAGAATTATATAAGTTATAATGTTTAAATAAAAATTAGTAATATTAGAATTTAAATTTAAATTAATTTATATAAATTAATAATATAAGAATTTAAATAAGTTATTCATGCTATAGATAACAAAAAACAGACTTCTTAAACAGGTAGTTATATTTCTTGGCAGAAAGTACCACTGTGTGCAACGAAATAACTTTGATCATATTATGTATATGACAATCAAGAGCATAAGAATGAAAAAGTTCAAACAACTGCTAAACTCTAATCATTGCTAGCAGCTTTAATTATTGCCAATTATTGTTAAACGAAATAAAGTTGTCTTTTAGATTCACACACGGAAATTATTCGAGAAAATGCAACAAGTTTATGCGTAATATCTAAATGACTACGTTGCATTATACTGTATTGCAGGACCTAAAGATCGTTCCGAAAAATCCTTCAGTATTCATTTAGGTTTATTATAAGCTGTGTTTTCTATAGTATAATCAAATCGTATTTCAATTCTAGACATTTCTTATCATAGAATAATTATAATCAACAGATTAACAGATAATAACGTAACAGAATAAGTAAAGCAATTATTATCACAATGAAAGAATACTATAGCCCTAGCTTTCTCAAAGAGCAATGTGACGATTGATGTCGGATAATTTGAATGGCTATAAAAATCTTTAGAATGCGATCATCACGAAGATGAATAGGATACATTAAATGTGATCTCCCAATTCGTGAATATAAGAATAATATCTTTCATTCAGAAAGTTAACAGTCGTGTAATTTCCACATCAACTGCTTTATGTAATCGTAAGTGACTTGATATCACAGCAGGCATTTTCAGCAGCCATGTGCAGCAAAGCATACCCTGTAGGAATGTCGTTATGATTTCATGCACATCAGAATTCCGCTAATGCACTTTACAACAAGCGCACACACAGATCAATTACCTAATCACATGGGAAATTACGTGATTCTCACAATCAGAGACGTATTTCTAACTCATCCAGTGTACTGTACGAACACCTAATGAGGATACACATACGCATCGATTTCGCAAATTACCATGTGCAAACTAAAACATCTCTGACCATGTCAATGTGAATTGATTCGCATCTAATCCTTTCAAAGTCCGTCTTCATCTTAGACACGCACATATCATTCACAGCACTTTCGCCTGTTGTGGAGACACGGTCGTCATCAACCTCTCACCATGAACCGCTTTTTCATATTTCTCTTAGATTCATGATATAAATAGAACAACAAATAGAGTTCACAGGAATCTATGTACAAGATTTACAGGCAACATAATGTAAGATCACTCTAAAAGTTTCATTCTTTTGAAATATCAGAAGAATCTTTCTTTCTTGTACAACTACCTGATAGGTCACTTTTATCCGTATCCGACATTCTACAACGACTTGCCTTATGAGAAATCCGCTTGTCCAAGTTCGTGATGACGTCAGCTGTGATACGCACCGGGCGTCGCGTGCAGTGAATAAGCCGACTTCACGAGGAAGGTGAATTTTGTCATAGTTCATAAGCCTTCTCATACGAAGTTGCTGACATGTAGAGATAATAATTTAATGATGCACATCATATGAGTGAGTTCATATGAGTTTACCGGTGAGGCTGAATTTTGATCGGATGCTAGAAAGCGATCCCTCATCAAGTATGTAAACATAATGTACATGTACTCGTATGAAACCTGTTATGTATACCTTAAATACATTTATCGATATCACGCTGCCTGCGAAATGATTAGATTTATTGCCGCACACGGAAGGTTTCCCGACCATAAACAGAAAAAGACCGACTTATCTCCCCCATAAATTAATAGGCATAATGTAAGGAAAAATAATAGTAAAAGATCACGAACTGCCCGACGTTACATGTCGCAGACACATACTCTTGGAACATTGGTGGGTCAGATACATAGGTCAGATGCATAGGCATAGCATGTGGACAGATCAATAATTAGGCCCACCGTTCATCAGCTCGTTTTCGCGGTTCATAGCATGTTTGTGAAGGTCAATAAGCTTAACTTCAGAACTCCGAGTGCGGACAAGGTCAGTCTGACAGTCAATCATCAGTAGATCGAAGGGTATCAGGGTGATTATTCATAATGTGCAGTACTTTGCATTAAATTGCAACACTAGCCAATTTTCGTTAAGTTGTCATTTTCTCTGTTCTACTTCCAATGTATATACCACATGTTACGTCTGTTCGCATGATATACACCTTAGGATGTCAGTAAGTAACTCTATGAAATTTATTCTTTAGAGCGATGAATATGTTTGACTGAGGAAACGTAATGCTAGAGCATGAATAAATTGAAATCACGAAGGCAAAATGTGATGCATCGATCGATTGACATCAGATTGAATTAACTGCATTGCACTGTATAATTCAGAAATGGCACTCTTGCTATCCGATTTCAATTGACGATGCTCATAATAACATGAATAGAAAGGGTGGTTAGTAAAGTCGATGAAGGCATCGTGACACTCAACTATACGGTGTAATTGAAACTGAACAGTAAAATACCAATTTGATAGAAATTCGCACATTTCGATGCACTGGGCCGAGAACCATGAAAGCAGAAGAACCGGTTCACCGGGGTACCACGCTCAGCACTAGTAATTATCATTGCGAGCAAAATTGAAAGAGTTGCTAAGAGAAACATTTTTATGAGGATAGTATTTGAAGCCATTATCGCAGTCTTTCATGTAGAGCATTATAGGCTTCCGCATTGGCATCGCTAGAACAACGTTCTTCGATGTATTCAAAAATGTTCGAAATGCAATTATTTTAACAAAGGAACCCAAATATCAGCTTTCATGCTAATACCTACGATTGCGTGCACAGGAATCGTGCATGTTCAATTATTCGTAGTATGTAATTCTTCTGATGCGCGACTTTTTCTCAGTGGAAGTTTTACAGCCAGCCCTTTTCGCTCCTGGTTCAAAAACGGAAAAGCTTCATCTTATAAGAAATACTGTCTTTTGCTTTGCATAACCCTTTTAACAAATCGTACTTCCTGGTTTATGTCTTTTCGCTATCGGAGAAATGTTCAGAGCAAGCACGACTTTACTGAGACGGCTAAAACCTCAGTGCTGCAGCCTTCCACTATTGTCAGTCTACCACAGCTGACGTCATCACCGGGAAATGTTCGACGCGCAGCAAGAGATCTGCGCCTCGAGTTGCCAATCGACGGCGCTAAAGCAACTTATCTGATGCTATCTATAGTGTCGATAATGACCAACTCAAAAAATTGACCTGAGTACACGTTTAAGTTATTGACTATGCATGTGTGACTGACCAAATCACTCTTGGTGTGCATAGTGGTGAAATTTGTGCACAAACTACTTGTACAATTGTAATCAGAATAATGATGAGCAGTAGGCCTACTTTTATAAATCACATTCAAAATATATATCTTTATACCTATGACATCTCAGAACCATAAGTCGAATTAAATGCATTCCCAAGTGCTTGATTATGCAGAGAATGTATAATATTTACTCATTTATTTCAAAAGCTTTCATGAAATTTAGCAAAATTACATCTGTTCATAGTCAGACAAATTCAACATGCATAGAAATGTCCACAAGTGAAAGAGCATGCCTGACTGTTCATGAAATATACTCTTTCATTCAAACAGTTAGTATGGAATTCAGCTGAACTGTGAGTTTGAATTTTACACGCTATTTGTAGTAGCAAGGTCAACTAAAAATGCAGAATTACTGTTATTGTCGTAGAAAGTACTCCAGAGGATTGTTTTGTACCATGATAAGCTATGAAGTTTCGAATCTTGAGAGACTAAAAAGACTCTGACGCCCAGGTAAAACAGGGCTACCGCAATCCGTTTGCATAATGTTGAGAACTTTCATAGACATCTTGACTAAGTAAATTGATTCAATTTTGGTATTACGGATGAATGCTCCTGACTCTCAAAACTCACCTGTAGCTTTGTATTAGACTTCGACAATTCAGTGCGCACATTAGTATCTTGTTGTTTCATCTCCAGCAGCTGATCAGTTAGATGTGAGAACTCCTCGTCTTTCTGATTGATATAAGTTTCCACGTTGGTGATTTCACGGCCTAGAATTTCGCATTGTGTGCATACTAATGATGTAGCGCTGTCTGTACTACCATTTTCCAAACGTCGGCGTTTCTGCAACAATTAGAGAAATTTTGTTACAATGGCGAGAATTCATACAACTGAGATTCTAAGTCCATGCTTAAGTCAACTATGAATGGCAATCACACACTACTCAATCAATAATTTAGCAGTTTCTCCTTCAGTTCAATCCAACTCTGAAAGTTCATAATCGGATAGCCAGTTATCAAAATTAAACGAATTTGCTGCATTTCAGGATAGCTCCGCATGACAATGCTATTTAAGGAAACTATCTATCAATATTATTTCATTTCATGACTATATTGAATAAATATCGATGTAGAATCAACGCGTAAGTTTTGTTTACTTTAATATCATTTTATAGGTAAAATGAAAATATGGCCTGTCCGATTTCTTTGAATCACAGTGTTCATAGAGAATCAAGAGAACACAGGCATTATTCATAGAACTAATATTAGCTATGATGAGGCAGTTCAGTAGTGGACAACGCGTGGCCCGCCGACCGCCACCGATTGTCATACCCGAGCTGGCCCACGGATATTATTTGAATCGGTGATGTGAAAATGGCCGTATCCGGCTTTTACCTTTAAAAGGCAGGAGGTTGATCTTTAGAATTTACAAAAAGCATTAACTAATGATTTATTGAGCAATATGATGTCACAAAATATTCATTCGAATGCTCAAACCATGTTTCGTTTGCAATGAATATTTTCTCAGTGAGAATGTAGGTGACACAGCCATCAACTGCGAGACTGCTTATCATCATATTGCCAATAAGGTCATATTAATTACATTTAATCATTTAATAACACAAAAAGCTTCCGGAATTAGTTTGGCCTATTCACAGTTCATCAGTAATATTTTAGAATGTAAATTACAGTTCCTTAAAAGACAACAACTTAGTAGGATACACAGCTGCTGCATACATTTACAATTACAATTACGCCATGTGCTACCACCATGCACCAGTTATACAGTACAACAGTCCTTAAAATTATGCTCAAAAGCACTCAATGAATGGATTTTGAACATACCTATTTCATACCTAGAACATACCTATTTCTGCCTTTCAAAATTGATGGCCCGCGAGTCGTAGCCCTCTATTCCAATTTGGTTGCCCATCATTGAGTTGCATCTTTTTCAACACAATCACATTTACATTTACGTATTCACTTACTAGGCCATGCTGTCTGGTCATTTCTATTGCTGCTGCATAACATGAAGTCATTTATCATCCTTCGTTATAGGATTCCATTCTGATGAATTTTGATAAGTTATGCTTCACGTTTATCATGCTTATCAGTACAGCACCTCCAACCTCTGAAAAGTTGTGAGGATACTGAAATTGTTAACTATATTTCAGCGTATATTTTTCCGATTCTTGCTATTAACGAATTGATCATTAAAAAAGAATAAATCTGCTTTCTACATTGCTTACTAAAACCTCAAATTTCGAAATTTTGCAATTTCGACTAATTTCATTCCGCATTTATGAGAAGAACATATTTACCTCCTTTTCAATTTGATCGACCAATTCTTCCTCTCGCTGACGCTTTCGCGTTAACTGAGAATTCTTATCTTTGAGAAGATTACGCATTTCGTCAGTTTGCCGAGTAGCCTCGCTCTTCTGGTGATTCAGCTCCGTAGTGAGTCGCTGAACTTGAGAGAGATTTAACTCAGCGGCGGCAGTCAATTTGTTCACTTCACCTGAAACGACAAATGCTGAAGATGGAGCGTCAGTCCCCATCAGTGTGACTCTCAAACTCTTACCGAGTCTGAACAACAGTCAACGAGTGAAACAAGATCATCATCAACCGTCTACATGACACTTATCCAATGGTCATTACTATTTCCATCACGCTTTGATTGAATAAAGCTCTAGCGTCACTACTTCCCCTCTCGGACTTGGACGCTGCTTCGTTGGAATCCGAAAGTTCTTCCTCCTTACGACTTCCATTAACAATTCGGGGTTCGATCACACGACTTAAGGATCATCAAGCTGGACTCTTAGCCACTGTGCCACGGAGACCACTACGTCAAGCTCAGTTCTTCTTCGAGAAAATGTATAGCTGACGAGACAGAAAACTCCAGGCAATTGAACGTGATCAGCGATATTTGAACAGCAGATTCCCATACCAGTAAAGCAGGAAATGTCATTCGAGGGCCGAGTAGTCTTGTCTGCTATGCCCTTCAAAAATAAATTTATCAGACGAATTTCCTCTCCCTCGGAATAGCATCAGGAATGTTGGCCTGGATGTAAATGTTTGAACGAATCAACATTGGGAATGCTAAATGCGATGCACACTTCAATGATCAGTGCTCTACTTCAATGAATTAAGAAACTGTGTATTTCGAATCACCGAACGTTGTCTGTAGATCAAGTTATTCTTTAGCTTTTTAGGCATATCGATGTATTGTTTCCCAAATCACGAATGCATTGATATGAAGTTCTCGAATTTCTGTCATTTGGCTTGATTTACTGAGACAACACAGAGCAGAATACTTGCGTGAGATTATGGATCAATCCTATCGAGTTCTGTATACAATTACTGTCACCCGAGATCAATCACATTCAATATGTTTCCTTTCATGCCTTCAAACTCTTCGGCAAATGCTCTGCTCCCTAAGGTAGCTCATTCAAAAATGGCTGTGAAAGTTCAATTCGAAATATTTCAGTTCAGAGAATGCTGAAATTGAAACAACATCTTGGCCATTTTCATCATTCGTTTTCAAATGCCGTTTCCGGGATTCGCGCGATGATGGGAAGTTTCTGTCGCTTTTGAAGATGTCTTCTCAAGTTCCCCACACTGTAAACAATCGATAGAAACATTTGCCTTTATTATTCAGTTGACATTTTACTTCTCTCTCTCTCAGCTTCTTCATCAGACGAAAATAATCCTCGTCGATGCCGTGACAAACTAATTAATTCCAACGGATGCTACACTTCTGTAAATTAATTGGATGACCGGAAAGTGTCAAGAGACTTTCACAAATAGTCACGCATGATAATTCCTTCATACCACAATCATACTCGCTTACCGTCTACCCTACGATGACAAGTCACTAAGCTTGTCAAACACTCACTTCTAGCGGCTGTTAATTTTATCTCCAATTCCAGGATTTTCGTTCGCGCCTCCACACTTTCTTGTACCTGCCGGTGCTTGTCTTCAATCAGCTGCCTCAGTTTCGCTTCCATCTCCTCAACACTACGCAGCTGGGGATGCTCAGCCTGCTCCGAGTTGACGTCAGAGGACCGCTCCGTACTTGTTGCAGTTGAAGGCCCGGCCTTACTTTGACTGGAACTACTTGCAAGGTCAACACCAGAGCTAGCGCCGACGCCAGCAGTCTCGTGGGCAGCACGTGTTAAACTCTGTTAGAAAGCACATCAAAAACACAAATACTCGCATGCACACCCACTCAGTCGCAAGTCAAAAATAATAAAGATATTCACTTCCATACTCTATTCAAATTAATATTTCCCATAAAACCGAATTTTTCGAGCTCATTTAAAATAAAGTCGGGATTGAAAAATCCACAAAATGTACTTGCCGTGAATTGAAGCTACAACTGTTCTGACTGATTTTAATTTTTTTGAAAGTAAGAAAATCATTATCTTGAGACAAATGATGGCTAAGCAGAGTGATATCGTAAAATATATGGGTGGAATGATTAACTTATCTCAAAGCAGTCACGTGCTTGCTCATAAGCCTATTCCACATCTGCGCATTTAATGGGCTGAAGTCGCTATTTCTCGCACATTAAGTATGTCTTTTATCGACCTGGTTGCATCGATTTCATGAGGGGAAGAAATTCGGTGTGACTCTGAAGATATGGTTGAATTATTCTTGTGTTCGATCCTATCGCAGATCATTACAATATCTGCTATTAGAAAATTTACTACATATCATATTGAAATCCTCAAATCCAGCATTGAGTCTTCTTTTAAAAAAGCTCACCTCTATAAATGCTGCAAGATCAGAAGACTATCACATGAATCATTGTAGTCATCTGGGAACACAGCAAATAAAAATGGCATCATATATTCAGATGTATACTTTCTAGATGTCAACAAGGAAACAAGTCATTTCTGTAATGGTGGATGCCATGAGGTCAGTCCGCACATTTGCGGTTTGAGTCACTGTCGCCTGTGCGTGCGCTGATGGTAGATTGTTTGATGTACGAAGCCGACCGCACGTTTGATATGGAAGGTGAACCTGCACTTGCGCGCTCAAAACGCGCAACCAGTGGGAAAGACTACACAGACGGCCTCAATTGCGCTAGAAAACGCGCGACCAGTGGTAAAGACTGCACAGGCGGCCTTAATTGCGCTAGAAAACGCGCGACCAGTGGGAAAGACTGCAAAGCGGCCTTAATTGGGCTAGAAAACGCGCGACCAGTGGGAAAGACTGCACAGGCGGCCTCAATTGTGCTAGAAAACGCGCGACCAGTGGGAAAGACTGCACAGGCGGCCTTAATTGCACTAGAAAACGCGCGACCAGTGGGAAAGACTGCAAAGCGGCCTTAATTGGGCTAGAAAACCGGCGACTTCAGAGCGATGAATAGTCGCAAGTATGCGAGGTCGAAGTCCTTCTGATATTTTGCACTCTGAGTTGGAGATATATATTTCTCGGAATAGGAGAGAAAGTGGCTATCATTACATGTAGATATTCTCGCGAACATTCGAGGTTCGAGTTGACTGCAAGATAGCAGCAACTTCAAATGAGACTTATCAAAATACTGGTGAATACTTCCTGTAATGACGTAATACTTCATCGAGTCAAAGAAACTGAACACTCATATACAGGTAGGTTAATGCAGATTATCTTTGCTGCCAATGTATAGAGAGGACATCAACAATCGCCGCTATGAGGAGTCAAATGAGGACATTGAACGTCAGAATTCGATATCAACTATTGCATCACTGTTACCATATCCCTCCAGGACGATGGAATCAGTTCATGCGCAAGTAAGTAATCCGTTATCCGGTAACATCAGTGATTCTCAACACAAGTCTGCTGAAATCCCTTCTCGGACTCTCGTTTGTCGTGAAATGCTCAATGTGATTGATTCAAGACCACATTTGAGGTGGAATGACTAAATCGCCGCATCCGAGTCACTATTATCCATGTGCGATTCCTCTTTAGTGGTCATATTTTATCAAAAACAATAGGAAAATTGGAGCAAAATCCGAAATTCAGCGGTCGTAAGATAGAATAATTGTTCATTTCTTTTGAAACAGTCGAAAATCCATGAAAATGTATGGAATTCAAAGCTTTCATGTAGATGCTGAGCTGCGGAATATTTTGCAGTCGCTGCATTTTCCTCAGAAGCAAATATTCCTCACAAGCATCAATACCTGTGTATGGATTACAAAGTCTTTAAGTAGACCCGCAGACAGGATAATTGTGTGTTGTCATGATCATCTCATGTCCTCTCTATACAGCACAGATGCTACACGACTTGTATGTCTATAAAAATTAATTTTGAATAAAACCCATAAATTTGACACTATTTCAAATGGCATCAATCTATACGCTTGATACTTGAAGATTTCTTGCCAGATAATCATTTCCAACTGAGCAACATGCGATAATCCTACCAAACTCTTCGAAAAATAATGGCAACAAAGCAATGCTATCTATGAAATGAATATAATCTGTGCAGGTAATATCATTAGTATTTCACGAGGCACAGCGAAGAACAAGATGATTACGACTTGGAACTTTATGAGTAGCTCGCATATAATATTCAATGAATTGGATAATATCTGATGGTGATTGATGAGTATAATGACGCAATGATGGAGGTGGAGCTAATTTTCATAGTGACTACATCAAGCAATGACACAATGCGTGTATGAAAATATAGAGACCATTATACTTCAACATGAAAGCCAAAAAGTTCTTACACTTTGAAACATGCATGAACAGGTTAATTGATGATGACCTATTTACCAGCAGAGCAAGCATATCACGTGAAATATCTACAATGAGCTCTTATGATGTCGATGATGAGGAATTATAGGTAAATTGTTGCAGTTGACAATAGCTTCAATTATACATATATTATGAAAAATAAGCATTATGCAAAATAGCATTCAACTAACTGTAATGAATAAATGAAACATGTAATAAACACGAGTGATCACTTCGTTTTGAAATGGGCCTAGTGTGATTGACTGACGTACATTGTGTGAATTTTGATAAAATATAAATCAACATTATTATGATTATCTTTGCATAATATCAACGAAAGTTTCTTTGTCTATTGGATTAATGACTTGTTCAGTCGTGTCGATATTTGGAAGATGAATGCGGAGCAGTTACCGAAGTTAAATGTTTAATTATTCTCCCGGCTGATATACGATATACAACGCACACGCACGAACAAGCACACAGTCATTTATCATAAGCGGCTGTTATGTAATTTGAGGATTGATAATCAAATAATTAGATTGGTTGACTGATAAAAAGCAACGTTATATATTCAGACAATTTGAAAAGAACTTCAAAAGACTTTGAATTGCTTCATCATTTTACTTCTTGAGAAAAGCATAAATTTTACACCTCAGAAAACCCAGATCACAAATTTCACCTCTGTATTGAATGAAGTGGAAAGCCATATGCGTTTGTTTTAAATCACTCAATAATAGCTGTCCATGTGTAGATCAGCATAAAATGCAAAGAGGATTTCAATCACAAAATACATCATAGAACGACTTAGGATTCCACCTTGCTTCCAGTGAGCATCAAGACATGAAATTCTCTACATCACTTTGTATGCTTTTTAAGTAAGGAAATTTTAAGCATTACTTCACACTCAGATGAAAAGTATAGCTCCAAATGATCCGCTATTTGGTTTTAGACAATGTTTGGGAGATACTTCGTGCTCAGGATTTTTGATGTTCTGCTGATGTTCACAACTTATAAATCCTGATGATAGACCGGTACGAATGACAATATCAGCTGCAAGTCTGAGTGCGAAAGTTAAACTAAACCAGATTTTCATGTCGCTCATGGCAAATGCATGCTGGCAATTTGCAATAAACTGAACGTTTTATGTAATTATTTCTGCTTGTTGAAATAAGACGGTTGTTTTTTATTCTAGCTATTCGAACTTAAAGTAGGTTGATGAGGGAATAAGACAACAATGATTATGATCGATCATTGTTTGCACTATCATGTTAGCCACGAAAATCATACCACACAACAAATGTCGAGCCTAGAATGTCACACGCACAAACACCCATACGCTTGCTTGATCTAGGAAATATAAACGATCAACAGAGAGCCATGTTAAGTAGAACAAAGACTCATAATCACATCATCTGAATAAACGCCAATTTTCTTTCACTAAGAAAAAATTTACAGCCGGGAGTGGATATTTGTAATTCAGCGTTAGACAATTATTAAATTCGTGTTGTACACTTCATATACATTTACTCATACATTATAACAATCGCAATGGTTGAGATGAGAATCGCAATATATCTACCAACTTTACAATAATCAACACAGTATGACCTCTATTGACATTTCGGTAACAACTTGATGCCGCAACTGAAATTGCAAATATCAAAGCAGGAAAACACATCCAAGAGTACATGTCCGCAAGTTATGTATAATCAACCGGGAGTGAATATTTCACAATATCCGGTTGTTGAGGTAATAATATTGTTGTTGATCAGCTAATTCTAATATCCATGTTATAGGTCATCTTTCAAAGCTGTCGAAGAATGGTATTATATTCAAAATCATTACATACGTGTCACAAAATGTTTTCATCAAAGCTTGTCATGGCCATTCTTCGGAAAATAAGTTAAAAAGAAAGCAAATGTCATACTGCTCCTGTTTGTCTTCTTTTTGGAATTATTTTGCGGAAGAATGGTTGGTTGCAACGCTATGATAAAACAACTCTTCACTGCGTAATGACCGCTAAAGGCAACGACATTTAATACGACAGTGCATGTGATTCAGTTTTATGATGAAATTTACACAAGCACTCATCTTATAATTCAACGAGGAAATTTCGCAAGAAATTGGTGACAACACTGATGAAACAACTGATAGGAACGGTATTGAACAAATTCATACAGGAAAATAATTCTATCACCGAATCCGAATCATTACGCAACTGTAACGTGTGACACGTTTGTGCTGTGAAACGAATACTCTCATCTTGTATTCAATCACATTTCAACTGATAAACAGAATCAGGCGGAGATCTTGCCAGTGGTAATGATAAATCCTATCCACGCCAAAAAAAATCAAAATAGCTGAGCACTGAATTGATGACACTTTCCTGCGTCCTTTAGCATCTTGACTGCTGACATACTCCGCTAGATTTTTAAATGAACAGTGACGATAAGGTACTTTTAGTTTGACTTTTATCTGCTTTCGAGCTGTTTATATAGGAATTCCAATTCTGAGCTAGGTGAATTTGGCGATCCTTTTACATTTGACATTTTTTTAGTGTAGACAAATTTGACAATCAGAGCCATCTATACTTGTGCACTGGGAAATGATGTTCATAGAACGCAGAATAAGTAAAAACATTTGATACAATCTCAATGAAATTAGATGTACTACATAATTTTTGATAGCCTTCATAAAGTATCCTGAGATTGATCGGAGGTAATGGCATTTGAAAAAAGCAGTAAAACAAGACGCATCATTAAAATAAATCAGACAAATTTACATGGGAAAACCCAAATCATGAAAATATCAGGGCCACCTGGCTCAGCTATCTTTTGACACGGAGTAGAATACATTTGACATGGATAGAGTTGATCAACAAATTAACATTTTGAAATTGACTCTACAGAAGAGATCGAATTATCCAAAAGCTTCAATCAATTAAAACTGATACCTCTTTAGAATTTTAATAGAAACTGAATTAAGTTTACATGTCTGGGTTCATACCGATTGTGTTCATAACAGCTTCAAAATTCTGAGTCCATAATATGGAAACAAAATTAAAAGTGCGCGATTGGATCAAATATTGCACGAATTAACAACGGTTATGACATGAATATTGACAGAACCCTCACAATGCCACCTCCTGCAAAGCCTAAACTGAATCATATTCAAGTATTTATAAGTATAAAGTTTTTATAAGTATAATATAGTATATTTATAAGTATAAAGTTTTAAATATTTTCAAGTATATATGGAGATGGTCACAATTTCACCCGTGGGACTTTAAAGAATTACTTTTCAATCATGCATTTACTTATACGAAAACTCGGTTTTCTGAGCACAAATTGTTAAATACTTCAATTCTAATTTGAATCAATTTTCAATGATTAATGAATGAATGAATAAAGTCCCGATGATAGTCCTGTAATGTCCAATGTAACTATAGCCGCATAAACAACAGTTGAATGGCAACTAAATAGAAAATCCGCAAGGACTCATCAGATTTCCAGACTTCTACTTTCAGTATGAACCCGGCCAGGTGAACTAATTTGAGAAAAATTGATGAAACGCAATAAGAAGTTCATAGAAGGAAGCAAATCTCTATGTAAATGCATTCTATGAATAAAATATATACGACAAGATGAGTAGATTCCATAGTACGCATCGATTTCAAAGGTTTGCACGACGGCAAACATTCACATTAAATTTGTCATTCATACATACAATCGTGCATAATGAAATGACAGTTCATAATCATCAATTCCATTACTTGAGCATGAAATACAAACAATATCATAAAAACGGCAAATCACAGTTAATGCATTATAGATATACTTAGACAGTATTTGAAGCTGTTACTTAGAATTGCACTGATTTCTATGTAAATTCAACAGTGAGAAGTCGAACACTACCCAATCCAGAATAATCTATACTCTCTCGATGGACAGAGACAAGGAATTCCTTCTGCGGTAATGCATAATATTTCGCTTAATAGGAGTTCAGATTAAATTCATTTTCTAAATTTGTCGAACAGGAATGATGGCTGATTTAACCGGTCGTGACATGCCTTCAACAATGAGGATTTCTTTCACCTGCAGCAGAGAAATAACATTATTTTCTTTCAATACTTAACAGCCTGTAAGTACTGTTAGATGACAGCCTTGAGATGGGAAGAAATATGTAATTGACAATCAGAAGTCGGTTGAGGTGCGGGTTGAAGGGTCGGATCTCCGGTAACTCCATGCACATGGGACTCTCAAGCACATAGAGATCACAGAGGGGGCCTCCTGCTTACTTCCTTAACCGTTGTTCTTAATTACTCGTGCATAAAAATCACAATGGAATATGGACTTCCCAACAAGTCTCTACGAATTTGATTTTATGTATACGAAGAGGCAATGAGCTTAATTGTTTCAAATGAGTTGTTGGTCATTGCTCAATCTCACCGTTGAAGTATGTCGTCAAATAATCGATAATCCACACCAGTAGATCTTGAAGAATAATTGTCTAACACATATGTGTAATTCTTGCTTTCAGATAATTCAAATTTGACATCCTAACTTTGATTAGATTGACCGACATTTTGAAATTCGAAGAGTCATTTCTTCAAGTCAATTGGTATATTGATTACAATGCAAGAGGATATACATGCACACATGTAAACCAAGAATTTCGGTTCTTAGCTTGTATCATTTGACTTGTGGGTTGAATTCATTTATGAGATATTTTCTGTTAGAGCTTGCAATAGAGGCCACGCATTTCCTGCAATGAGACATTTAACATAAGAGACCATTACACGGTCTGCACTTTCAACAATGTCATCCACTTCAAATAATTGTCATAGCAAAAAAACAAAAGTGATCGTCATTTTCTCATTTGATTATTGTCAAGTTTTCGTGATCACGTCTTTTGTGGGTTCTTCTTTTTACCGTCTATATTTACGTACTTCCTCAGTGATCGTGATTTACAAACAACTTAGAGGTAGGATAAAAAGGATTCCATCTACGGTCAAAATCTCGGAATTGATAAATCAGCAATATAGCTGCATTCCGTCTCAAGTAAGACAAATTGGTGAAGATAAAAAGTTACCAGAAATTGCATACACGATTGATAAGGATCTTCACATGTCAATACACGCACCATATAATTGTCACCGTTGAGTTTTCAATAATCCATTGGAGGGTTTTTGAATAAAGGTCGAGACTTAAGTTTGAGACAAATCCCGGTCGAGACAAAATCGGGATTGAGAATCGAGCTAATCCTCGGGATTGAGATCTTTAGGAGGCAAATTGCTCAATAGCCCACAGTTTTTGTTTACATTATTAGCCTCTGGTTAACTCAATCACGGCATTGATTTGTTCAGGAAGAATTAGTCTCATCTGTCCACAGTTGTTATTCACAGCATCAGCCTAGCTTGCGGTAAAAAGGCAAATATATAAAAGATTCTCCAATCGCGCAATCTCGAGCTTGGGATCTTGCTATCTCAATGTGCTAGTGCAATGCATGCATTGAGGAAACAGTTGTGATTTTGATTATCTTGCCATTTTACTTGTAGCTACAGCTGACATGTTTGTATTTTGTCAATCTCGATTCCTAAGCAGAGTTTGTAATACCGAATCCCGGGATCAAGAAAAGTCGAGATTTTGTAGGCAGGCTCTAATCCCGAATCACAGTAAATTGCAAATTGAAGGTGCAAAAATCAGGAATTCGCAACTGCTCAACGTTGCCGTTACCAATTTTTGCATGAAGAGGAATAAACTTTAAGTCGACTTGTCAATTCCAAAATTGTAAGTAAACCGACTTTCGGCAATTCCGACTCTATGCTTCTCCCACTATTCTCTGTCGTTATCCCACACATGCACATGTGCTTGTCACATATACAAGCATGTTAACATAAATGTAACATATAGGCTACAATGTTGAATACGGAATTCAAAGAAAGATATCGATAAGTATTCGAAAATCTATTCGGTTTCGACTAGCGAAGCAGTAAAACATCTATAAATTACTACCAAAAAAGCAACAAAATTAATAAATGAATCCTGGGATTTAGGGATTTGCACACTTTACCGATATACCATGTTAAAAACATATAAAAATATCCATGCTTTGCAGTAGGATATTTACGATTCTACTCAATCCCGGAATTGCAATCCCTACAGGCATCACATATATCTAAGCTTTGTAATAGGATATTTGCGATTCTACTTAATCCCGGGATTGAGATTTTCCGGTATTTTGAATTACCTAGTCTCATCAAATGCTTTATGTAATATCCAAACGAACAATATCCATTGAACAGTAATTGCATTACTTGAAAATGTTCTACACGGCAATCAATCCACTTGCTCATTTACCGAAGGGGATCCTGATCGGTGGTAAATGCAACGCTGTCATCGACAAAATGTACTTGAGAACGAATCACCTAAAATTATCTGAATTCGATTGGATTAACTTGTAGAAATTGTTCTTCTCAATGGATTCAAATGCAGTTTTGGTTGATGACAGACAAGTGTTTAACACTTTCCTGACATTCAGTCTATTATAATGAATTACATTCGACGCACAGCCTAAATCACTTGTAACAAATGCGCATGCTCCGCGATCAATAAATAATTCTAGCTTTTCGTCACAATGCAAAATCCGGGATTCCTATTATCTAACACTCCAACACATACAGATTACGTGTAAAGGCGCTTTTGTTATCATGATTCCAGTGTTCTCCTCTATTACTCCTCTGACACTAAGTAGGACCTGAAAATTTAATGTTCGGCTTCTCACTGAGAATAAGCTAAGAAATCGACATATTTCCTGCAATGTGCGAGTAAGTGATTCAGGAATAAACGCAATATTACGCAGTCCCTGACAAATCAATGATGGAAAGTGATCTATTCCTACCTGCATCTTCTCAGATTGTTCACTAATCTGTCTTTCTCTGTCCTTCAGCTTGGCTCGCATGTCATTGCACACCTCGGAGAGGTACCTATTTGAGGCCAAGATGCTGGACAGATCCTGCTTGTCACGTTTGTGTTGTGAAACGACGCGAGACAGCTCTGCGCGAACCAACTTTAATTCGTCCTGATGTGTACCCGCTGAAGACTGGATCGTGTAAATCTGCAAGAGAAGATTAAAGAATGTCGTGACCTTTACCGACTTCATCACGTGCCGTCCGCTTTTGCTAATCTTGTCAGTATTCGCCGCCAAACTAGTATGACAGAAATTGATACAAATTAAGATGCAATCACTTTTTCCCTTCCTGACTGTAAATTTCAGGGAGACTGCCGAGTGATTCGAGTCAACGAAGGTCAGTGGAAAATGTAAATCCAAGATTTACATGTATGACAGTGGACATATTCTTATTAGAGGTTGGAAAGAGTCAAGCAAATTGATAACATTTATGTGTAACTGCTAATCAGTGCAATATATTTCTGTTATGAATAATCTGATCTATGGAATGAAATTTGAAATTCAGATCAAGAGATACACAAAATATACAAAACTATGGTAAAAGAAGAGAAGAGCAGGAACCATGCGGCAGGTAGTAAAGGTTAGTAAACTACCAATAGCATTTATAGAAAATTATGTGACTGGAGAAAATAGGAAGAAATAGGAAATATTTCGAACCGAGTGGGTAGTCAATTTTCTACTATCTTGATCAATGCGCTCTAAATCAATCAACATTGATGTTGTGGTGGCTTAAATCGAACATGGAAATTGTAATTTGAAGTCTGCAGTAAGGGAATCCGGACAAAAGCATCACGACGATCCATCTAAAAGTCCTACTTTGTCAGCACCGTCCAAGCCCCCGGGGACGGTGCATCAGACTTCATTATTTCATCATGTCGATTTTAGGACGCAGATATCGAGTAGCATGAATCACGCTTACTCAATTCATCGGTGAAGGAAATTTACCACAACGAATAGTTCATCTTTTCAAGAGTTTTAGGATAATGCACATTTGCTGTCTATCTCATTTTTGAGACAACAATTGTTCGAAATTAGACTCTTCGATGTAAGCAGCACATGTACTCCATGAACGACCCAAATTTGAGATAGCAATTCTGCCAATAAACGAAAGTTTCAGCTAGTACAAGAATACAAGCGTTCTATTAACTCACTACAGCAAAAATTTAGCGTTCACCGCAAATTCAAATGGCTAGCCGAACACTTTTCACATATTAAGCATCACTCTTTTAAGCTATTGGAAAGAACTTCAGGAATGTCGCATCCGGTAGGTGAATTTCTGGAAAGCCATGTTGCTATTCTCTGTGTGACCAAATTCACTTTGTTCTTAAACAGTAAATTCCCTCTTACTTTCTGATCGCACAAATGATGTAGCCTATTCGGATATAATTAATCCCATTATTTCAAAGCAGCAGTTGCAAGAATGCTACATCTGGTTCTTAAAAAATCATGGGAAACGACAAATCAACAACGCTCATCTGATTTTAAGCTAATGAAGTGGTTCCCAAGACCACTCATCGATGGATCAACCAGTTAACAACTCATAGGAATAGTTTTTGTTGACAATTAGCGATTGTCTAATTTTTTATGGAGTGATGAGGGAAGTCTAAAACTACTTGATGGAATCAACTCATTTAATTTTGCGGAGACCTTTCGACCATCCATTATCAAAGAAAATAACGGACCTTCATTTGACATAAACATACTTGATACTTGATTTTTTGTATTTTTGAAGGTTCCACAAGCGTTTACAACATCTTATTTTACCTTGGTTTCTCTTAAATTTTAGCTGAAAATTCAATAGCCTGACAGTTTCGAAGTAGGCCTATTTATGTCTATATAGAAAGGTACCCATAATATAATAATGTATGATAATGCATACCAATAATGTAGCTTACAATGTAAACACAGTATCTAAGGTTTAGAAAGTTGAATCAATAAGCTTTTTGCTTAGTGAACAAGTTATTAGTCTTAACGTTCGCACCCATATTGATCAGCAACTCCTGTCTCGATTTTCAAGCTAACCACTTAAGGATATAATTCTCTCAACTGCGACGAAAATGGATCAATATGAGTAGCAAAAACACTTCTCCCCGACTCGAAAGGCTGTGTCGATTTCAAGATATAAAAGTTACTATTTTTGTCACTTGATCGTAATTTTTCATTAGCTAATCAAAATCACTTATTTCAGCGTAAAAGATCGATATTTTTCATCTATGCATTTCATCATTCCAGTACAGTCACACTGATAAAACGATCAACGCCATCTAATGAAAAAGTGTCATATTTATCGACAGAACAGATTGGTAATCGGCATTTGATGTGATAAATGTGTTAAGGAAATTCAATCGAAATTCATGATGATAATTTGTCAGTGATGTTCCAGCTCTGCACTAAACATTGATATTTTCAAACACATAAACATGCCGGTGTGTAAATGCTAGATAAAAGCTCTCTCATTAAATTGATCAACACGAGAACATTTGCTGTAGGATGAATGATTCCCAGTACTGAATTGAATTGAGGTTATAAATTTTATTGCAGATGTATTCTCAAGCGGTCGATATGAACCAGAATTAAGGCGATATCTCAAATGATTTACGTTGGAAATTATTGATATCATTGCCAAAACTGTACACACATGAAATCCCACGCGTTGCAATCGAATGCAGAATGAAAGCTATTGTGTAGGTGTCCATTAAATAGATGTCTATCGGAAAATATAATGCTACTTTAAGATTTCAACTGCTTGCACACTCAAAGAGTTTTTCGGTGGGACAATGTTTACATAAGATCTCAGGAATATGATCAAAGCTGAGGTGATCTAATGTGCATTATTTTCATCCTGCTCAATGTGCTTGCTCACTTACTCACTCAAGGGTTTCTTGTCCATCCCCTCATGTTACGACCGTTGGAAGTCGACAAACGACGATCCGGTCTGATAGCGGTTATCCATGCATTTTGATCTTGAGCGTCGATGCGCCCAGGGTTCAATATCCTGAAGTTGGTTCGCACCACTTCTTGGGTCGACCCCTTGGTTTGTGTCCTTCAGCCTCCAGAAACATTCAGTTCTCTTGCATCCTTTGCATACGACCATAACGACGGAGGCTACCCCATTGAATGACAACTTCCAATGATGGACGCCAAGTCGTCTCATAAGGTCTTCCATAGGTACCCGATCAGCTGGTCTTTAAGAAGAAATCCAACTAGTCTCGTATAGTCGTTGCGGCTTAAACGATTAAGATCCTCCATTGTGATTGGCCAGGTCTTACTAGCATAGACTGTCACATCTCACGCACATGTTAAAAACATGGTCTCGAGTTGTGAACGGAATGCTATTGTTCGTAAGAATGGGAAGGAATTCTCGAAAATGCTTCCATGCTCTCATGACTTCCGTGTTGACAGCATCACTGCAGACACCCGCTTGACCAAGCATGTCTCCGAGATACCAATAATAACTTCATACTGATCCCGGAAAACCTGCTGGTCCTAGCAGCTCTATTAGAAACACCAACAAAACCTTAGTGATGCACCGGTATTGCGTAATCATCTTTCCCTTGAAGCAGTTCTTTTTGTCAATACGTTTGAAAAGCTACAGGCCAACAAATTCATTATCAAAAGAAAATATATACTTATATAAGATAAAGTTTCACACCAGTGCTTTCATGGTCTCTCTAGTCATGTGTGACGACAGAATGAAATAATACTGTAGGATGCCAATTGCTAGCGTGAACCTGATTTACATGACGTCATAGAAAATCACAACACAATGAATCGAGCAATAACTATGGAAGTAGACAGAAAGTGGCAACATTCTGGGACAATCCTTTTTACATTTTTAATAGGACGGTACTAACTGAAGACACGCTGTATTTCAGATCTTAATCGAGTTATGAGCAAAGAGTTTACTGAAAGGTGGCGCATCGGTTAGGGATATGGCTTTATCAAAGTTCAAATTATGACATGTTACGTATGCAGGCTAATGACGATTGTCTATCGCAACATAATTGTATTTTGCTGGTATTTAGTCAGTAATTAAAACCTGGTAGTCGCACAACAATGTTCATTGTCTTGTAAATGCATAAGAGACAACTTCCTCATGTATATTTTTCTGAATAAGATTCTATTATCAATTGATTAGTTGTATTGACAAAGCGACAAAAAGAGCATGTCTTTATACATAGTTTTTAGCTGTGTCTTCGACTTGATGTGTTATACAGACACTAGTGTAATCATTAGTCCTTCAACTTCGTTCTCTTTCCTGAGCTACGACTTTCATTCAATTCTCATTCTTATTCACTTCGGTTAGACAGTATCAAAAGGTGAGATTTGCAATTAGCATATTAGTGATTTCACTAACTCGCTAATTGCAAATCTCAAATTTACCCGGGCATGGCTGCAACTTTAAATAAGGAGTTGTGTCGATGTTGAGAGATATAAACTAGACCTGCTGCTGATTCCTGATATTGAATGAAATAGCAGCTATTCAGGTCTGTCTCCATTTTTCAACTGAGGATGCAAACTCAATATTCAATTATTCTACCGGGTGTCCGGGAAGTCGCGCACAACTTTAAGAGGCTGTCATTTCCTTCAACTTTATCATATAATCATGTGATTTGTTTTATTTTGAACCTCATGCTGGGGAATTTGATATGACCCATTTGCTTTCATTACATACTAAATCTAATTCAATATTTTTGCTTTGATTTGTCAACAACTTTTTTCATTATATGTTATCTACTATCTAGCATAATTAACACGAAATCTGTATTTCTCTTTGAGTACAAACAACAAATCAGACCTCGAGCTGCATGTTGCATTTGTTAAATTATCGAATTTCACTATCAGTCATTGTTATGTTGATATGCTATGGTCTGGGTATGAATTCTTATCACATGAAGAATTGTGTCCGCAATTCGTGTGCTGAAGTCAGTCTTCTAGCAGTCATGGATCTTGAAACACGCATTCAACTGGTTGAACTGTACTTTGCAAATGGCAACTCTGCTTCTGCAGCACTGCGGGCATACAAGGTTTCTCATGGATATCATAGGGACCCTTTCAGTGCTTCCACCATCTCACGCCTGATTCAGCGGTTCAGAGAGACAGGTTCAGTTAAAGACAAGCCACGATCCGGAAGGCCCAATCTCGAAGAAGAAAGGAAAGTGACAGTTGCAGGTGAACTTGAAGCTCAACAGTCGAATCCAGAGCTAGGAGCTGCCAGTTGTCGTTCGATTGCTCGCAGAACAGGTGTCCCTAAAACCAGTGTCCAACAGATCCTACGACACAGACTGCACCTCTACCCATACGAACCGAACACTAACTGTAGACGATAAAGAAAATCGTGTTTCTTTTACACGATTCCTGCTGTCGGGTGTGGTTGATCTGGAATCAATTCTGTGGACTGATGAGTCGTACTTTTCAATTTCGGGGCATGTGAATCGCCACAACTCTATTGTTTGGGGATCGGAGAAACCACGCGAAGTCATTGAAACGGACATCCATGCTCCAAAAGTATGCGTATGGTTCGGGTATTCCGCACAGTACCGTCTTACTCCATTTTTCTTTCCGAGTACGGTTACTGGAGAAAATTACCGCAACATGCTTCGCGACCATGTTATCCCTCAGATCAGAAGACATCATCGCATGGATTTCAGCAGTTTTCCAGCAAGATGGAGCACCACCACACTTTTCCACAGTTGCGCGATCATTCCTGTCAAGTGTTTTCCCCCAATGATAGGATTATCGCTAGAGGTTTTCCAAAACGTTGGCCGGCGCATTCACCGGATCTGACACCGCTAGATTATTACTTCTGGGGTGTTGTGAAGGACCGAGTGTACCATTGCTTCAAACCAGCAAGTATCAATGAGTTGCGGGAAAAGATTATTGCGGTAATTGAAAACATCGACTCCGATGAATTGAGGCGATTGATTCTGAATCTGCCGTCCAGGTTGGAAGCAGTGATTGAGTGTCAAGGCGACGCCATTGAACATTATTTGTAATTAAATTCTTTATTTGTTTCAAAGTTCTTTGTTTACACAATACTGTGTTATTTTGACCAAGTAAAGTGTTATCTTAAACACTATTGCTTATTTTGACCAAGTAAAGTGTTATCTTAAACACTATTGCTTATTTTAATAACGTCTACTTAGTGAAAAACGTTGTTGACAAATCAAAGCAAAAATATTGAATTAGATTTAGTATGTAATGAAAGCAAATGGGTCATATCAAATTCCCCAGCATGAGGTTCAAAATAAAACAAATCACATGATTACATGATAAAGTTGAAGGAAATGACAGCCTCTTAAAGTTGTGCGCGACTTCCCGGACACCCGGTATTTACAGTATTAAAAGTTTGAGAGAAAATGCCTTGGCCAATTGTCATGTTTAAAAGATTTGGAAAAGCCAAGTAGAGGTTGGTAACCTTTTTGATTTATTTTATCGATATATTTCGGTTATTCAAGTGCCATAGCCATTTTCAAGAAAACTGTGACATGTATATAAAAGAAATTAACATGAATACAAGCAAGTTTTAAAATTTGTTTTGGCAAGCATATAGCATAGTATCCCATAGAAGTCAAGCTATCCTCAGATTGGTGATGAAAAAGATATGCAGCCACCCAATATTCTGTTAGACCCACCCAACCTCCGATATCTACATGTATGAACTGGGTCATCATGTCATTGTGAGTCTTTTGAGATCAACATCTTAAATACAGCGGAGGACAAACCTAACTTGCGACTGAAAGAGGCTATACTTATTCTCAAACACAAACCAACAATTAACAGTCGTATCGAGTGTGAAGGGCTGAAGGACTTTTTATTCATATAGATCCTTCCTTATTCTTGAGGACCTTGTCATCCCCAGTTCATACAGATATCGGAGGTTGGGTGGAGTCTAACAAAATATTGGGTGGCTGCATATCTTTTCCATCATCAATCTGGGGATAGCTTGACTTCCATGGGATACTATGCTATATGCTTGCCAAATCATATTTTAAAACCTGTTTGTATTCATGTTAATTTGTTTTGTATACATGTCACAGTTTTCTTGAAAATGGCAATGGCACATGAATAGCCGAAATATATCGATAAACCTCTACTTGGCTCTGCCAACCTCTACTTGGCTTTTCCAAATCTTTTAAGTATTAAGCTTTCATTGTTTTTGTGACTTAGCGACAGTGAAGCAATGTCTTCAAAGTCTACCTTGTTTTCAATTCAACATCATGCAAATATGTCAAGTCAAATGCAAAATTATCCGTTGTCTTACTTGTTGATAATGCTAGAAATAACAGAATGAAATTGGAAATAACAGAACGTTCTCTGATAGCTAATAATTCATCTTCCCATCTGCTTCGGTCGAACATTCATTCCACTCTAGAAACTTCGTACTGCACATTTTTCATTTCAGGTGCCTCGCTGACATTTAATGCTTGAAGAATCAGTGTTGTTAAGTGACAACAAATAGTCGATTAACGCTGGAATCAGGAATATAATTAGATTGGACAATTGATTAATCGTGTGCATATTCCGCTACTGAAAGACGTTACGGCAATAAGGGAGCTACCTGAAAATCGCAAATCCTTCGCTGCATAAAGTACATACAAGTCAAACAACTCAATGAAAATCCGCTTTGTACTGGTTGACGGAAACTTACAAACAGCATATGCAAATTTTATATAGCATTTACACCGACAGAAAGATCCCATAAATTTACTGAATTCACTATGTCTTTTTGCATTTTACAACGAACTCAACACCAAACGGAATTTTGAATGCACGACGATTTCATCATGTTACTGAAAATCATAATCAATTTACTGAAATTTTCAATAATCTGTAATGCATGAAACAATTTCATTCTGTAGAAAGACGTAACCAATTCAACTCTGAGTAGGGGACTGAAGTTTATACTTTATGAATTTATTTAACGCTATTTTTTTTATATCTGTTGGTACAAAAATTTCTAAAAAGATGCAATGAGGTACACATCGAAAGAATTTTCAGTGAGAAATGAATGAAGTCGAATTCGCATTGCATTACTGAAAATATCAAAACACTTTTACCAGTTGAATACAAATTGTCTAAAAACAGTTTTATCTAAGGTCGAAGAATGAGTAGTACTTCTCAGATTGTAGTCGCACACGCTATGTGCATGCATTATTTCGGGACAGCTTTCGTATATTAGATTTGTCTTCATCAAAGATATTAAGTTTCAACACCTATTCCAACCTTGCAACTGGTAAGCAAAAGCAAAACTATGAGGGTGAATATTAGCAATTTTTCCACAGATAATTGTTACAAACTAGTGACCAAGGGATAATACTAGCCTACATTCCAAGCAGCTATCACCAGCATCAGCATAAAGATAAGTTGCAGTTACTAGGATCTACAACGTGGACGTATGTGTTTGACCTGACTTACCAATCAAATTACAGAGAAGAGAGGGAAAATCAAGTTGCCAAAAACACATACAATCAAACCGAAGCAAAAGCCATCGTTAGAATTTGGCAGAAGCCCTATATTAAGCTGTAATTTATTCGGGCTTTTGTCAAGTTCAGCTTCTCCTTCGTTTTGAATTGTCTAATCATAAGGAAGGGACAAGCACCGCATTTCTAGCGGAATAATTTGACTTTTTCATAAACAAAATCGAAGCAATTTTTATTTCACGATAAAGATATGGTACCTTGATTGATTGATACATAATTGACTTGCATATTGATAATTAATTTGAGTGAAAAGGCATACCCGATAATACAATGGTTTCTATCAACCATGACTGTCGGTGCTTGCCTTTAATGATGCATGAAGTTTCTTCGGAAAAACAAGTCATTTTTTGGTTCACCACTCAGAATAGCAGATGAACCAGGTTGTCCTTTTATACAGAGTCATTAATATTACGCTTGTCGGTGGCACATAAACTGCAACTTTACTTTAGTTCACTCATTCAATTTACGCTTAGCATGAATGACGTTGTTACCGATGGCAATAATGCCAAACACTGATACAATAGCCATGATATCGCAGAGAAAACTCTCACCTGATTCCGAAGTTCAGTGATCGTCCGTTCTTTCGCCTTCATTTTCGTCTGCAGTTCTTCAATGACAGACAGCTTTTCTTCCAATTTACTGCGAGTGTCAAACAATTCAGAACGCTTCGCCTCATTGTCCGTTCGCAAGTCTTTCACCTGAGATTGTAATTCCGTGAGCTGTATGGTAATTCCAGGATCCCGTGCTCTGACGAAAACAGACAGAAAATGATTTGAAAGTTACCAACTTACATGTTCGCTCATGTCATGCTGAAAACATCTTAAACTATCTGAAGATTCTGAAACATTTAAACTCAGACATAGAACCACAGAATTAAATATTTTGTTTATCTGCTTCGGTTTGGTAGAAGTGTGATTAATACGAAATCGACGGCACATCGAGGAACCTATTAAGTGGGCAAAAAGGAATTTCCAATGCCTTACAGAGATAGGAAAAAGTTGTGTGTCGCTTGCGGATTAATATGAGTTCAAGCAAAATGCTTCGATTGCCAAAATTCCTTCAGATTCCTTCACTTGATGATTTCACCATCGTCTTCTCACCATTCCTTACTGCATAGCGCATACACTGAATCGAATGTTAGCCAGGCGATTTGTGTTTTGGTGTGTGCGAAGTGGTATCACAGCAGTCACACCTCTTTCAATGGCTCTGATGTCCTCTGCTGACAGCTTATTGTTTGTCACTTCCAATAGAAAGCGATACACGAATTATCCATTCGAGAAGGAGTAGGTTGTCTAATTCTGTGATGTGCCATTTTGATATTAAGGCTAGATATAATTCTTCCTTTCTAGAAAACCGAAGCGCGCGCAGATGAATCTAATTCTGTGAATAGAACAAAGCTATGAGAATCGCATTTTTCACTCATCCGTGTCAGGCGATGTCTGACAGCTTCCGCAGGTGCACTGCTCGGATGGTTGCATTGGTACAAATTGACCAGTAGGATCATATTCATATGGCACAGAAAGAACATGCATGCTGTCCGATCATACTTTTTACATGCAGGCCTGCTCTTGCGACGGTCATGTGATTCCTATGCATTAAAATTTGCAGCAAGTCTCCCTCATCCGAAATATGAACATGACGTACATGTCTGATTGATGATCATGTCAAACTTCGGTGCATTCAATTCTATTTCGGCTGATGACTATTTTGGTACCAGCAAAAGGAGTCGAGGATTTTAGAGGGCAACACTGACATAGGCCAAAACATATATTGCAAGGTTCACACGCATTTTGATCACAGCATTTTTTGGAACAACTGAAGCCATTCACATATTGAAAAGTTTTCTCATTTTGATTTCAATGCAGTATCCTTCCTAAGGTCAAACAAAACATTCTCTGCCCTAATACACCTTTTCCAATTTATGTATAAGAATGTGGCATTCAATCATAAATTTCCTCAAATCGAAGATAAAAATGCATTTTGTTTTGAGATCATTCATTAATGAACTGAGATGTAAGATTACTTTGAACATTCACCTCAATTCAAATGTAGAATTATCAAAACGATAGTAAATAAACTAAAAACAAGTGAAAAATTTATGCTGGATGTCTTTGAAAGAAACCACTGAATCCCCATTCTGGGATCCCGCCCACTTCCCTTTAATGTACCAATAGATTTACATAGATTTATTTTTATTTCTATTTTTTAAAAATTGTTTTTTATTAATTTCACTTGAGCTTTCGCCAATAGCAGCCTCCTAAAAGTAGGTAAGTGAAACTTTATGAAATGCAATTGAAAAAGAAAGAAAAATTTCTAGAAGAATCAAAGTACAATTTTGCTGCTTAGATGAAACGAACACCTTTCCAGTTCATTTATACTTGTACCTACCTCTATACAGTCCCAGGTACAGGGTGTCCGCGCAAATTTGAATGAAAATTTCCAGGTGTTTTCCAGGATTTCCAGGGAAATTTAACAAAAAAAAACGGGGGGGGGGTCAAATTTGAAAGAAAATTTCCAGACTTTCTGCTGGGAAATTGTACTCAAATGCACGCGTCAAATTTAAAAGAAAAATTCCGGGAAAAATCTACCCAAAGTTCT
The DNA here is from genome assembly GCA_907163375.1 of Prostheceraeus crozeri. Lineage (NCBI taxonomy): Eukaryota > Metazoa > Platyhelminthes > Polycladida > Euryleptidae > Prostheceraeus > Prostheceraeus crozeri. Next base: position 552,303 of record CAJQUW010004403.1, on the reverse strand, counting down.
GTGACTAAGGAGCTTACACACCATAAAATTAGTATTATTGAAGACAAATTTGAAAAGTGACGTAAAATTGGTTGAATTTTTAAGGCGCAGGTGATTCAAAATAACAAATACCAATATATGCATCAAATGGCTACATTATATTTATAAAAAAATGAAAATATAATCGATCGTAACAAATAATAAGCTTGCGGATTGAGGAGAACTAAGTAGAGAAAGAGTATAACAATAAATAACGATAAATATAAGACTTAACAATGAAATGTAACATTAACAGAATATCTGTTAAGTCCACTCTAACAAATGCAACAAGGTGAACGTCAGAGCGTTGTCATTCAGATAAGATCATTTGAACTGAAGCATTGCGGCGTGAATCCGTGGAAGGTAGAAGACCAAGAGCCAGAAAGAGGAACATAATGGCTGATGTGCTGCATATGCATGAGAGTAATCACAATCAGTTTAAAAGAATGACACAGAGATGAATTGACTGAGGAAAGCTCAGTGTCACACGACGTGTCGGGAATAATAAATCTGCATATTGAAAACCTACTTGAAATGTGTTTGAAAATATTCGACATTAGCCTCGGATCATTCGGAACAAGCCTGGTGCCTAAATGAAGTTTATATGTTCAGCACCATTTTGCGTCACTAGATTCTGCCACACGGCAATCAAGTGTGTAATAGCATTAATCCTTGATTACGGCTCCTAGTTCCCCATACCACACGACGTTAATGAGGGAGTCTACAACTCAGAGTCCACCATTCCACACGACGTTAATGAGGGACTATACAGCTCATAGTTTGCCATTCCGCACGACGTTGACAAAGGAGTTTACGGCTCACAGTCCACCATTCCACACGACGCTAATGAGGGAATTTACAACTTCTAGTTTACTATGCCGCGCAGCGTTTGTGAGGGAATTCACCATACTGTACAACGATTAGGAGTTCGACAACAGTTCATAGTTAACCATACCACGCAGTTCAGTCTCATTCATGTTGTATACGTTATGATAGGAGATTACAGTCACTGAAATATTGTAAAAACAAAAAAATTGTATGCGAATGAAGGCTATAATTGTCACAAATAAATAGAGATATGAAAAATATAATCTGGAAAAATAGAAAACACTTCAACCATAGAGTAAGTATGACTTCAACAACTTGCAATTAGTGTTTTAATTAGTCTCAAAATTTCCAGGAGTTTTCCAGGGTAAAATTCATTTTCCAGGTGTTTTCCAGGGGGGCGCGGACACCCTGCAGGTAGCAAAATTGTTCACCCCATGTCATTGAAATATAGCGTTCAATGAAGGTGATGCAGACTTATCTGACGTTCTCTACATTCATAGACCTACCAAGTGACAGCTATGAGAATTTGAAGCCTCCTCTCTCGCAATGTCAAGAGAACAAGTTGATCAGCCATCGACTATAGATTTCGATGGTGATATTCGAAGTCCCCGCTTCAAATTTGATGAGAACTCGCTAGCTGCGAGATTGTTGTACATTTTATTTATTTATTTATTCAACTTACTATTTTCGAGTGGCGTTATATCAATGATGACTTCAAGGCCACTGAACAAAAATAAAAGTAAGAAGAGGAAACCAATTAAAACAATTACTGAAGGAAAGAACGACTGAAGAGTGACGTTTTCATAGAACACTTGAAAGAAGGGAGAGAAGACTGGCAGGTCACAGAAGTCGGTAGTGAGTTCCACGTACGTGCTGCTGAAGATGGGAAGGAACGATTTCCGATGGATCGGCGGGAGAATGGAACATACAGAGCAGAATGAGCTGCGGAGCGTAAATGCTTGCGAGAAGCATCTCTGAAGCATGAACAGGGGACTCGGCGAGATAGGAAGGACCAGAATGATTAAGACGTTTAAACCTGAACACTACAAGGCGACAGTGAATCCTCTCTCGAATGCGTGGACAGTGGAAGTTCTTCAGGATCGCGGCGAACGCAGGCGACGATGCTGGATATTTGCAAGACGTCAAGCACAGATAAACAGTAATCTAGACGAGAGTGCACTAAGGACACGACGAGCGATCGAAAGATAGGCATTGTGAGTGATTACACTACATAAACAACTGGTGTGCAGGTTGGTCTCTTGGAGCTCATCGATAGCTTCTCAACCACAAGCGAAAGCCGCTCTCATCAATGTGCGCTTAGGGGTAGCCAGCTTGTTATTCGTGTTCTGTTAGTTTTCACTGATCACTATTGCTGAATTTCGTTGCCGGCATATCACGTAACAGTTTAAACATTATCAGACTCAGTCCAACACTTAGGCAGACGAAATGTCGCAGATACTCACCTTTTCTGGGAGGCGAAGTCGCAACTCAGCCAAAGTGAATTCAGGACGCTCCTCAGTGATAGACACTCTATCCAAACGAACATTCCTTCATCCACCTCGCGGATGGTCGACAGTCCAATGCTCATAGTGCGTGACTAGCCGTGTCTGCATAATCTTCATTAGCTCTTATACAGCAACAATTATTTGCTTGTCAACCAAGGAGATGTGATTTTTTGGAATATTTGCGAAAAAATTAATCGAAAAACGGAACTTCATTGGTTTTACAAAGTTACCTATCAATGAATTGCGAATACTATTCATGAGTTGAGATATGAGACAGCAATTTTCTCTATCGTCAATATTTAAACATAAGAAATGGGAAACTGCATACTTGAAATGAGATTCATGACATTAGAAATTAACCATTGAATGCCTGATTTGAGGAACTATTCTTGATTTGGGCATTTAGCAATTCGATACATGAACTGGAAAAGGTGTAACAAGATAGACACACTTCATGGCATTGCAAATCGAAAATTGTGATAAGCAAATTATATGGGAACTACTAAACGGAACATTGTGGTAGAAAATTAAGTACTAACATGAATACTGACGTATTGCAGGAAACTGGGTGACATCATTAAGCTGCACAGTCCAACTTTTTTACATTAAAGTTCAACTTCTCCAAAATTGAAGTCAAAAGTCAATAGATTTTAAAATTGAAATTGTCCGGAGCCTCGCTATTTGAAAGGCTTCAACTTCGAAGTCCTGTTGAAAACGCTAGAAGAACTAAGGGGAACCCATCAGAATTATTTCTCCTTCCTCTTGACGGATGGTCAATTAGGTTTGAAAAGAGTCCAGGTAGTGCTGGTTCAGCAGGCACAATAGCTTAAAACATAGCAATTTCAATACACTGAACAGATTGGGCGTCTTCTAACAAAGAATACGAAAGTATTTTCTGATTCAAGGCAGTGATTCACTTATTGTAAATCTGATCCCGAAACCAACCCGAAACATTCACATGAAATTATTTACTGGAGTTATTGCTTTATTTATTATTTTAATTGCCTTTTTATTTTAGGGAGTGGAACGACTTGGCTATGGGTGTGAGAGAAGTGGAGCTGAAGCATGTAGATAAGTTTGTGTACCTTGGTGGAATGGTCTCTGAAGATGGTCGGAGCGATGCAGAAGAAGGAGGATACAGGCAGGAGCTGGGGCATACAGGTAAGTGACAAGAAGGCTTGCGGACAGAAAAATTGGTGTCGGAGGATACGAGGAAAGGTTTTGGAAACATGTGTCTTGCCAGCATTGACATACGGACTGGAAACGATGACACTAACCGAGCATCAGCAAAAGATGTTGCAAGTGTGTGAAAATAACTGGATAAGGCGCATCTGTGGTGTAAGGTTGGTGGAGAAACGAAGAATGGCGGAGATGAGGGAGGAAGTGGGATTGAAGAAAACAGTGACACAGTGGTGGAAAAGAGACTGAGGTGGGCAGGGAATGTGGTAAGGATGGGAGACGAAAGGGTAGTGAAACAAGTGGAAGAGATGGATGACACAATGACAAGAAGAAGGGAACGGACAAGGATTCGCTGGAAGGACTGCATCAAAAGAGACCTGGAGCGCACAGAAGAAGACTGGAGGACTTGGAAGGAGAAGGCGAAGGACAGAGTGAAATGACGGCAAATTGTCAAGGACGCGTCAAGAAGTGTGGAGAACATGAAGGGACTCCTGACTACTTCTTTGATAATGAATTGTTATTTTTGTGTATGACATTTCCCCCTACCCCCTTTTCAGGGAAAATGGGGTTGTTAAAATAAATTGCTTTGCGTTTTAGCTCATCATCAAGGGACGTTGATTCAATACGTGTTCAACGAATTGACCTTGAGTTTCGAGACATTCCCTCCAACATAAGGCAACTGCGTAAAACTTTTCTCCACACCGGGAAATGCGTTGCTATTTATAACCTCGTGGCAGATAACAAAATTCCAGCATGAACATGTGCTTGTATTTATTCAATTCTTTCTCACCACAAATATCTATACCGAAACCATCAATCTACGAACAATGGGAGCTTCGTCTCTAGTTGACAATGATGGAAAATTAGAATTATTGTAAGGAGCTCACCGGCCGACCGTAACTACACAATGTTTACTAGAAGACAAACAGACAGCGAGGACAACGGACAATCGGCAGCTTAGAGACGCAGGATACCAGTGACGGATGAGTGGGAGTTAATGGTGGATCTAATGGAAATCCAATAAACTCTGATACATTCAAGTGTCGCGACTTTGAAAATGATAGTTTACAGCTACGGAGTAAGCAAATATCAGCACTACTTTACTTCACGTCAAATCCACAAGAATAAATCACATACTGTGAGACAGCACAAGAAAGTCAATGTGAATTACGTAAAGAATTCAACTGACATGAAAGTAAGCTACCTCCTCTGATTCACCGAATTACAGGATCGAAATTTCTTAAGGGACATCAACATATTGATTGAACGACAGAGAGAAAATTTTATTAAATTGTTTAGTACAGGGGTGCGTAACCTTTTACATTTTTCGGGCGAATGAACCATGGCCGCACTTAAATGTGTGCAACTAGGTCAATAGCCAATCCTTTTTATATTCCACCACTCGAATTAGCTTTCCCTGATGATTGACGCAGTGAAAGTCGCATAAAGGCCTAGTTCGTAAAGAATGATTTAACAAGTTAACCCATAAACGACCTACAGTCATTTTTGACCCGAAAAGATTTTAAGCTTAAGGTGTTATTAGCACTTGCATCCTTCTTCAGGTCATGGACTTGATGCTAACGCGCGAACAATTCGAGCTTGTCCCTTTTGTTTCTTTTAGCTGATGACTCTAGCCATGAATGCACAAGAGTGTAACTTCCCTAATGAGTTATCGAACTGCTTGAACGCTTTCATCGCGCCTGCGGGCACACATTTTTTTCAAGCAGCATGGGCATAAAGGTATTCGACAGTTACAAGGTGACTAGTATGCCACTATAGTGACCATTGTTTTTCGATTGCCTTGAACTCCAGTAGTATTTGTAATATACATGTACAATGTTCTTTCTCATTTACTTCTCAATGTCACGGCCGCACTTTACCTCAGCTACTGCCGCAGGTTGCTCACCCCCCGGTTTAGTAGAATGTAAAATGCTAAATATTTCAATGTACTTGACATGATGAAATGTCATTTAGTGCTGGTTTTGACGAAATTTGCTGTCGTAGAATCACAGAATACTCCCCCCCCCATAAATTGGAGAACCTTCGCTAGATTTGCAATCATGAGACGTCTACAAACATTAGTGGTGTCAATCGTTTCCCCTTTATTGCGTGGCATACCGGAACACTGAATAAATAGTACTGTGTGCAACTGCACGATGTAGTGTAAGCGGTCTACCAAAATTTAAAACAACTAAGCCAGGGCAGATTGATATAGAACCTTGACGGCTTCATCGCTTTTTCTGCTGATTACAAGGTCATAAAATCAGAATATAGTAATGATCAACTTCCAGAATAATGCGGTTATTCTGAAGAGTGAGAAGACAACATAAAATAGTAAGGATATGATATGATATGATTTCAAGGGAATGGGAACTCCATAACAAGCCGAATTTTCAGAAGGAAATTGTTGCAATGCTATTCAATCGTTTCAGTTGGCAAACTAAAATTTGTTAAGTTCCTGTCAACCATTGACGTTTTCTCACTTACTTATGCTGGTTCTCATTGCTTTTCAAGCTTGCATCTAATTTGGCCACACGATGTCGCAATTCCTCGTTTTCTCTGTACAACTCGTCCGCTTCTACTTCGGCACGTTTTCGTCTGTCATATTCTCGTGACCGCTTTTGGCGAATCTGAAATAATGAAAGTTCCATATTTAACTCATTGATGCATTTTTCAGTTGTATCAATATTCATTTACGATGGACTATTTCCATAAAAAGTTCGATTAACAGATTCGAGTTTACTTAAATTAACTAAAATGCTTAACTTCAGATATCTATGATGTGAAAACTTTCCAAATGCTGAAAGAAATGTGTACTCCAATAATTCCACAAGAGGTAGAAATATTATAGTTTGGTTGAATTTGCATTCTTGACTTCGAAGCAAACTTTTCCTAGATCATAAAATATACTTGTAGTGCTCGAGAGGAACTTTCAATTTTGAGGATCAATTGTTTTCTTTGAAGGCATGTTTTGTCCTGCTAAGTTTGAAATAACCAAACGTTTTAATGACTGAAAGTTTAATAGAACGATTATAAAGAAGGGTATGATTACCTAAATGGAACTCAACAGCAAATAACCCCCAAGAATAAGACATCAAGATGCCCTATATGCACGAAATTACAGTGCTGTCATATTCAACTAAGTTGAGACAGCAAAATTTCTGTCATTCTATGCTTCTATCTATTCACCAAACAAATTAGGATACCTATGGCATCATCTAGTATTGAAATTCAGCGTTATTCATTAAAAAGTCCGACGACAATCTTGGTTGATACAACCTCGCCTTACAAAAACAATCATATTCGACTGAGAAGCGCTACAGTACAGTACATGATGCACTTCGGTATGCAAATGTCGACCTAGATACATGACAAGAATTTCTGCTACACTTCAGAAACAAGAAACTACGAATGGCAAATGGCAAATGCATCTGATGTTTATAAATGCGATAATCGTCTGCCACCGGTGAAACAATGAGTTACCTAAACTAAGCGCAGTCATCAGTGTTTTATTAGACAGAGAATCGATATTTCACCGTCAATATCTTGCAGACTACGACCACCAATCAATCAGATCATACATCTTCATAATAAAGCGTGAAAGGGGCGAGCATCAGATGATCAAATATATTGTACTAGCTGTTAAAAGATGTACAATATATTATAATTCATCTTAGCATAAGATTTCTACATTTTGCCGGACAATATTGCTCTTAATTGCAATATCGTCCGGTAAATGCCATGCAATTCCTATGGAAGAAAAAAGCCCAATATATGTCCGCTACCACAGATGTTTCAACGATTCATTGATCACATTGAATTAAGCATTGCCGTTGCAGGCTATAATGTAATTGCTTAAACGAATCGTAAAGCAAATTTCTCCATATGACCAAAGAATGAGATCATTTGGGTTTTTTACGTTTCTATTGGTCCGACATTTGGATCCACCCATCGTCTGTTGGTGTTGATATACAGCACGGATTCAATATATTCAAGTGCGTAAATGAAACATTCATTAGGCCCTGTGATCATGTGACTTCACGTGCAAAATTACACAGGTAGAGATTCGTCGGAAGATTTCTGTTTAAGTCACAGTATATCATTTACTTTTAGATTGAGCGAGATTTTTATGCACATGCTTCGTCCTCTGATAACTTTCAAGCATAATATCAGCATCTTACGATCATCGTGGCATTAAATTTGATTGGAATTTTCAATCGTATCAATGGTTGTTGAATCAAATCAATTACTTGAACTACATGTTGTAATGTCCATGTTTGATAAAAATCTATTTTCTCAAATCCTTCCATGAAGATTAGCATTCCGGATGAAGATGTTCACAACTTTGTCCTATCATTTTTACTAGAAATAGAGTTAGTTGCTATCCATTAATGAAATTCACATTATGAACTAATTCTCCTTTCTTACTCAGCCACCATTTTTTGAAATGCAGAACTTAAGAAAGTATAAATAAGCAAACCGAATGAAGAGCAAATACTCCTATTCACTTTAAATTACCATTCTGTTCACGTTATAGAGTTGCGCTGCTTTCCCTACTTATGTTGACTAACCATTGCTAGATAGCTTACACAGCCTATAGTCTGGAAAGTTTTGATCAATGAAAGAAATTTTTTAGCATGAAATTTCTACTACTAGGAATTTGAATTCTAATGTTCTGTGTCATTTTCAACATAGTGTTGTCATTTATAACAAAGTGCGAGCCTTGGATGAATTACAATAGGAATATTGTCATAGTTTAGAGGACATATAATGCAGATATCCTCGGACGCTAACGCGTCCTCGGATAATCTGCATTATTGTCCTCTAAACTAAGGCAATATTCCTATATTGTTAAAAGACGTTAAGTAAAATCACATTTACACCCGAGCTTTTGCGGGTCGGCTCGCAGTCTAAAGGATCGACGGGAGAGTTAGAGAAGACTTCTAGAAACTGAAATGAAGTTGTTCTATTTAAGACGAAGTTGCACTTGGAATCGGAAATGCGGTTGATCTAATATTCGGCCAAAGATTTGGTCTCATGAAACCGGTAGCCAACAATCGACAGAAATTCACGTCGACAAAGCTGAACAATATTTCTAAAGACTTCCTCAGACATGAATTTAGTTGCTGTAATAAGAAATAATGTCTACTGGTAAAAATATCGCAGCAATCTCATCGCAAAATGAGGTATCATTTCCGCCATGAAATTGTAAGTAAATACGAATTCTACCCGGTATCATTAATGAACTTGTACATCAATATTTTCGCGATTGATTCCTAATTAATTAAGAGCCAGTGAACAGACTTCGAATTATCCACAATTCTGATGGATTCTCAATCTGATTCCCGTATATACGGAGAATAACTATGACAACAAGGGAAGGATTGTTATCCATTTGTTATGTTCTCTTACAAAAGTTCTTCGATTTCTCTTCGCAATTCTAAAAGAGACATTGCATGATTATTACACGAAACATATCATCGAACCTCTTAAGCAACGCTGCATAGCCGTTCGAAATAAATGTCAAAGTTGAAGAGAACAAGTCGAACTATATGTGGTTCATCATGCACCTATCAAAGTTTTCACTTAGTTGAGTTTAAGTTTAAAACCGCGGTTCGGAGATTTTATTTGCATTGTGAGACTTCATAGTATTTATTTCTTAGTAGAAACTTCATGTGTCCTCTTCATAGTATCATTCCACATCGTTAAATGTCTCTAAACACTTTCTTTTTTGCCTCAGTATTGAAATCGGAATCGAAAAAAAGAATTCATTTATTCATTTTATGATTTTGTACCGTATTTGAAGCTATGAAGATGATACTTATTTGCATGTTGTACATTTCGTATGTAAACAACTTAGTCAGTTTCTGTAAATTCGAACCCAATTGAAGAATCAAAATTTGCATCTTGTGCATATTTTCTGATATTTTCAAACCATTGCACTTGCAAACAATATAGGCCTGTACAACTGCATACTTCATTAAGGACAATGGGAATTAACTAAGTCCCTAAGAGCCTCAAAATTGTTCCCACAAACAAACTAGGTGAAGTCAAAATTACATCAAATCACTTCACCACACTTGAGTATATGTCACATAGGTCACAGAGTGTTCGTCAGCAGGAAAGCCGACCAGCCTTGCATTTAGAGTACTCTAATTTCCTGTATGCCCTGGTTAGCGGACCTCCACAGTAGAACAGAGGACCATGTGACATCTCTAATACACACAACGATTTTAAAACTCTCACACAACATGGATGCCAAATTTTAGCAACAAAGTCACATGCTTACACTGGAAATGTGTGGCGGTGAGTGGCGACACGACGTACATCTTTAACAAAATAACCTCGTTTATTAACAATAATTCCAACAATCCTTTGCATCCCTTCAGCAACCTACGGAAATTGTCAGCAAATGCGCAAAATTCTAATAATTTGGCTCGCGATTACAAGAATAGAATGATGGAGCTTGAAATATAAGTTTCCGCACTTATGATGACTTTCCTTTTCATGTAGATTAATATTAACTCAACGCATTCCAAAATAAAAAATAATGACGACTAGACGAAATTTCTTACTTAAATACAAGTGGGCTACATTTCAATGGTGCTAACAGATATCAATAATTCTACTGTATGTCGCATTCCAGAAAATAATTCCTTAATTAAGAAGAGTAACACTCTACAAAGATTCTGATTTCATCTTCTTTAATCCATTCTTGTCTATCATACACAGCAGCTACCCTAGCACCATGGGACAGATGATCCCTTCCCATCATGTGAAGGCATGCTGTTCATCGGTGAGAACACTGTACAGATGTCGACAATGTTGACGGATGGAATTCCGTGGATTCGAAAACAAACTTCTGAAATGTCAAGGCAGAGGAATCTTTATGTGACTGATATCACCTGTCTCGAAGATGCATCAACAAGTCTCCGCCAAAGTTCGTTTGAATTATGTATAAATCTTTAATGTGACTGGAATCAATTCTTATGGTGATGTCGCTTCGGAGCACCGGACCAAAGATTTAAGGACATGTCTTTAAGATCACGAATCAGCATAATTTATGTAGAGCGATGCTGAAATGAGAGCCAAAGCTCAATATATGTTATTAACTATTATATTCTTTCTTTTATATCTTTCTTTTTGCGTATGTCTCATCATATCTTCATTCTTTAGTTTTATTGTTTGTAATCACTTTGTGTCAAAGCTGTCTGTACATGTGTGCATCGAGATATCATTGGTTGACAACTATAGATTTCATGTCACTCCTTTTAGCACTGTAAATGCATGGCCAGTCATTCTTTTCAAGCACCCGAGGAAGGTCGTGGACCGAACGCTCGTGCGACTATAATAAATTTTTCAAGCACACCAAAGTGTTTTTTGCTCTCTTTTTCCTATTACCTGGCTCGATGGCTCCCACACTTATCAATGATCAGAGAAGTTACGTCTATTATTTGACTCTCAATCAGATTTGTTAGTTATAGAGGTTGCAATCAATGGTGGCGGAACCTCTATCACAGAGGGGGATGATCACTGAGCTATTCAAATATATCCTTCGCTGTGCAAGTGTTGAAAATCTGCAAAACGATATGCATTCGATTTGTAATCTATTTGAATATCTTAAAAAGAGATCAGTACTTCAATGTTGAAACAGATCGACAGAAAAATAAAATGCACTTGAGTTCAACAAACAATTGAAAAGTCGAAAATTCTTATGGAAATAAAGCCTTTGTAAACTCTTGACTTTTGAGTTAAGTTGACAGCCTGTCAGTGGTTTTCGTGTATCAGATCGTCACCCCCATTATCAGTCATGAATTCCGCAACTCGAATTCTTCATGGCACCTATCTATATATGGAAACGATCTTCATGCACTGACGAAACTCATTAAAGCCATCAGTTGAATGCAAGTGTCTCATTTTGAAAGCTTCAATGTCTGTCGACATCTTTAGCTGAGCTTTCCATTCGTGAAGATTAGTTTCATTTGATTTTCACAATATTCAGAAGTGATTTAATATATAATTTATGGGCTCTATTTTAGATTTGCTCCAGTTAATAACTTATAAAATCCCTTAAATGAATTTGTCACACTACAAGATATTTAACAGTTCTATTATAAGTATTGCATAACTTAGAAATGCTATTGGAACACGTAGCCTCTTCTCTTCTGCGACTCCGCTGACATATGAGAGCATCTAAGAAGAAATGAATGCTAAGTATGAACGTCATGTCGCACTGTCTATTACCAGATGTACGAATACTATGGTGCATCTCATTTAATTAGAGCTATATGGTCTGTTATGTACCATCTCGGTTACTTCCATCCATTGGCAAACAAAGTAGGAGTTGTCATGACAATAGTCTCCTTCGCTCTGATCATTGAATATGATAGACATGAAAATAGACAACAATGAGAATCTTGGTGACAGATCACAGATGTAGGCCTGTAATGCAGATGTAGGTCAGTTGCAGCAATTCATATGAATGGATCTCCATCGATGCTTATCTGTATTTCGTGGTGGAGGGTGTGAGAGCTCAGAGCACGTGGGCACCTGAATTGCATCGAGTGGAGGCTTCGACATTCAGCCGGTCGTGGCGGATCACGTGCTTCGTTATTGGCATGATACATTGCTTGCCAACCTGTCTACTGTTCGTAAATGGAGACACGAACATCAGTCACAAATGAAACAACACATATACAGTTTCGGAAGTGGTGCTATGGTATGAAAGACTGGTGATGAGGAAAGTGGAAGTGGTTTGAGGACATCGCATGTACCAGATAGTAGTAATATAAAAAATCCTGTACATCAGAAAAATGAACCAAACCTCAAAAACATAGATGACAAGTGAGATGTCAAGTTTTAATCGAATCTATCACCATCCTAGCTACCCTTGATCGCCGGCCCACCTTGACTTCATAGAAAACTTAGACCGCTGTAATCTAGACATTGTACTATATTGATAATCGGAAGCTGGCTTTAAGAAAATCCTGGAAATTTAACAATAAACATGGAAGTAAAATTGAGTCCCATCAAGACTTGGTCACGTGTTCACGGATGTCATCATGTCATTGATGTTTCAAAGCACAATATGCTCAGCACTATATTTTGACTACACGAGATAAACTGCGCTACTGTGCAGCAGAAATGTCAGTCGTTGAAAAGTATAAAATAAAAATACAAATCTATGTAAACGTAATTGGAAGTGAGTCAAATTATGACTCGCAATAACGGTAAAGGGCATGTCGTGAATAGCGATTTTGATAGTCAGTCGAATAGTTTAACTCAGTGTTCCTCAACGTTTAATGTAGTTGGACCCACTTTTTCCTAAATCAACAATCAATGTCAGTTTTTCAATCAATTATTTTACACAAGTTTAATGAGCTCTGTAAGCTTATAAAACAAACAAATATGATATTATGAGGTATTTGTTGTAATGTGTGGAGGAACAGGAATACCTTCTAAGGTTCCAATGAGAAACTCAAAATCCATCAAACCGAATGCTAACGAATTTCTTACTTATTTGAGCTGCTTGACCACTTGCATGTCCACATAAAACATCAGCAACTCAACAAATGTAAAACTTGACAATAGCTTCAACTGAACTAGAAAACAGTGAAGTGATTTCGAAATACAATTATCAGAAATAACCTTTTCAATACGCATTTAATTAAAACTGTCCATTCTTTCTACAGTAAAAAGGTTTCTGATAAAACATTTCACATAATTTTCTCGGTTCTTTTTATAAAGTATCTTTTTTCTTATTGTCATGTATTTTAGGGAGGTACATTTACAGTATATCTGGTTTTTAATGTCTCCCCTTTATTCTGGTAATCTGCTGTATTTCATTAGTATTTGAAAAATGCTATGTATTTTACTACTATGTCTTTTATCAAGTATATTTGTTCATACTGTAATATGTTTCAGGTACGTGTATATTTTCAGTATCTGGTTTTCTATTGTCTCATTTTGTTTCTGGTAATGTTGTAATCTGTATATCATTCGCATCTGATGACTGTAATTGACATCCAGCTGTTGTCATCATTTTGAATAAATACAAATACAAAAAATATATAAGCATTTTTAATACAAAAATAACGCACACCTGAAAGATTTAATGATTCTCTTATTCTAGATAATGTTTGATAATTATTAAAATATGCTCGTCAGCGTCCATATCCAATAATTGACTTTCATTTTCGATTTACTCATCGAGCAGATTTTCAATCCTGAGGCCCACTTCAGAACAATGGAGTCAATTTTTTGGCCACTTGGTCCACCATGAGAAACATTGGTATAAAGCAATTTTAGTAACCTGAATGTATTCACTTTGTGTAGTTGTTTACTAACTTAAGCGAATGCAAAATGAAGTTCAAATTGCATACATGTCTTACATGCATACATGCATGTAACACATGCATTTTCATGTCTTATGAAAAGACCGAGATTCGACAGCTCGAGTAGGCTACTGTGATAAAATGGATGTTGTGTATAACATGGTGCAGCCATGGATTTGTCAATATACAGTCCGTTTCATAAAAAGTGGATCATCCTAAAATTTGACTAAATAAAACATAAGTATGATATCGAAAGCATTTTTCATATTATTCCATGTCCCTAATATATTTAAATGTCCTTATATAATCTGATAAGCTATGATACAGCAACGATTCTTAAGAAGCTAATATTTTGTGGCCCTACCCTTATTGTCAATGACATTACCAATTCGTCTAGGCATTGATTCGATGATATCGTTGATTTTTGACTGATCTAACTTTCTCCACTCTCATTTTAACAGTGACGTAAGTTGTGATACGCCATCTGTAGGTAGCAGTGAAAGACGAACGTTACGTTTTAGAATACTCCATACATTTTCTATGGGATTCAGATCAGGAGAACGAGCTGGCCAAGATAATGTCCTAAGCCCTAATTGAGACTTGCATAAGTTGACTCTACTACTCCTGTGACACGTAGCATTATCATCCATAAATAACCAAGTTGATCTGTCATTTGGCCAATGTTCATTCGTAAAACATTCACATTGCGTTCAGAATTCATGGTTCCTTGCTGTATGTGAAGTTCAGAGCGGCCATTGGTCCAAATGCCAGCCCAAATCAGTAGAGTTGCACCACCTTGTACCCGGGGACGATGTAAATGTCTCGGAATTTCCTGATCAGATTTTATCCATAATCTCAATCGACCATCACTATCCTTCAGACGGACTGATGCCTCATCAGACCAGACAACCCGATCCCATTGATTTCGCCAGTGACAATGACTCATTGCCCATCTGAGACGTCTTTTTGAATGCTGATCTGATAATTCGATCTGAGAGGGCCTCTTACAGCTCTTGAAATTCGACTCAATAAGTCTTCTACGAATAGTGGACTTAGAAATAGACGAGTCTAGTGCAGCCATCTCAGTTAACGAGAGACTTGGATCAACTTTAACAAATCTCAAAATTAGGCGGTCTCTATGTTTGGATGTTTTGCGTGGACGGCCAGAGCCCTCTTTACGACAGAGTCGAAAATCATCATTATGCCATCGATGCACATTTGTGTAAGGGACATTTAGTCGCTTACTTGTATCTCGCAAAGAAAACCTTAGTTCTAGCAAGGCTGACACTTTGCCTTTTGTGAATGCGATCTCGTTATTGTTCATTTGTGCTTTGTATTGTTTTCAACCGGTAAGAGATAGATTTCTAGCTGAAAGCAATCAGAAGTGCTGCCAACACCACCGCAACGAAGTCAGGAAGCTATGGAACATGAAGTCCAGTTAATCACATGTAGCAGTTACATTATTGTTGATGAATAATGGTGCTATACTGGCTATGATTGACCGATTTTCTTTATTTTTGTTTTGCTTGATAGCTTTTGGCTTGTAGAACAACATATTACATAACAAAGGAAACAAATGTAATTTTATAAGAGTGAGGTATGATTTTGTGTAACATTGCTAAATGAAGATCAAATTATCTACTACTTTTTTATCTATAACAGGAAAACAACTCAATATTCATGCTTGAAATTTCCAACAATGATATTAGTAAGCACAACTGACATATCTTCCAAATTTCAGAGAAATTCGTTCAAGTTTGGCGGAGTTAGACAAAGTTGAAGTTAAGGCGATGTTTAAGGGTGATCCATTTTTTATGAAACAATCTGTAGAAGTCCGCGACGTGTCCACGTATCATTTTGTTAATAGATCAGCAACCAAGACGCATGCATGGGGCTTCCAATGTTGTAACACTTGATATCCATGAATGAGATTTATATCCAACTGCTCTGAATAGTAGTCACTACAAAATTCACAGAACTAGATACAAGCCGTAATGTTTATTGTCAAAGACATATTGACAATGTAAACAAAGATAAAACATCAATAAACCATAGAAATAGATTGCTTATCTGAAGTTGAGTAGAATAGAAATTGACTCAAGATCGCGGCACATCCGAGGGAACTATGTACATGTAAGTTGGGGCAAGAAGCACCAATGAAAAGCTTAGAATTGTACATGTGACTGATTCCAACCCAATGACACAGCTGTTGACCAGTGCATCTAAGTGAAAATGCGTGCGTTTTCTGAGCCACTGTTGTGCATTGCATGAAGTTTCATTTCCATTCTCGAGGTTTTATTGTTATTCATTTCTATGCAATAAACGGACGATGAAAGGAAGGAATTGAATAAACTAGAACGCAATCAAATGCAACTAAACAAATTTATCAGCGAATTCATTAGTCATTTGAACATCCAAGATTGACTGATGAATATCCGGTCGAGTGTAACATATCTAGAAAATGCTGACTATTCGGTCGAATATTCGAAACGGTGATGGGTGTTTCTATTTGTGTCATTGTGCATGAATTGGTTTGCTATTTATTTTTTGCGGCCTTTCTGGAAGCTCCGTTACTCTTAAATTTACTTCAAATATATTTTAAGGTTGACAAAGAGGATTATCCGAAAGTAATTAACTTTTGTCGTACTGAGGAAATTGAAATTTGATATCACTGGTTGAATGATCGATAAAGTAGTTCATCTTCTACCAAACCGGAGATGAAAAGATTAACTATCTGTATCATATTCACTGAGACTTCACGCATCAGTTAACAGCAAACTGCCACTCTGAAAATTCAGCCTTTAATAACTTAGTTTCGTCGATGATTCTTAAAAAAGTGTGTAGTTGATTCTACAAATAATGTGATCAGAAATATATATATACATATATCAAAAAAAAACGATTGACATCAAAATGAATACAAATAAATAATACAGTTTTGACCCGAAAGAAAAGTCAGCAATTATTCACGACCGGTTTCTTCTTCCGGTTTTTTCTTCAATTCTTCCCGCATAGAAAGAGAGCGCAAGGAATCCATTTTTATTTCTATGCTGAAACCAACATTGAACCAGACCTCAACCACCTGAACTATGATACGTCTAGCAAAAATCGCAAGGTTTATGTCATTAAGTTTTGATTTGGAAGTCTATGCTTCCAATTTTGTATTTTGCTTTCCAATAGATTCATTCCCATGAGTAGCCTGTCCTAGACCAGGCGAAACCGGTCGGGAATAATTGCTGACTTTTCTTTCGGGTCAAAACTGTATTATTTATATATATGTATATATATACCGAGTGGTCAAAAAGTTTGTATATACCTAATGTTAAACGAAATATCTACATAATCTCAATTTCTTAGACCTATTTATCAACATTATGCAATACCCCTCACTCATTCCATATGCTGAACCGTTTGTTTCACTAATCCAGCATCAATCTTCTAAGAAAAGTCGGTAATCTCAGGCAAGCCAGCATGGATTGATGTCTCAAATTCCTTGACTGATAAATTCGATGACATTCACTTGTAGCATGTTAACCCGCTTGTACTTTCAACATGCATCAAATCAGAATCGTGTAAAAGATATAGCACCATGGCCGCAAAGTTACTGTAAAAAGATTATGCTTGTACCGGAACGCACAACGACTAAGGCTTTGCCTTTAGGAAATGCTACAACATAACTTTCTTACTAGTAAGGGCACATTTTCCAATTCCTATATAATATAGTTATTACGCAAGATTATGCGATCGTCAAGATCTACATTCAATTGTCAACACATGGATGATAGCATGACTAAAGTAAAGGGCAACATGACATAAGGCCTGTAAGACGAAACACTTTCTTCTTGCTCTACCAAAAAAAAAATGAAAAGCAAACGATTGCTACTCGATAAAGGCGAAAATTAGTGATTATTTTCGAAAAAGCGAATGAGAGAGAGACACACAACTTTATCATATAATAACATCGACATCGTAAGCAAGAAAACAGATAATCAAATGGTGCACACATGCATGATATTCACAAAGTGGGTGGTCAGAAATAATGACTTTCTGTTGCTGCTTAATAGTACAACGGTCAGGTTAGAGTGAATAGAAAAAGTGAAGTGGTCTCCGTGGTACAGTGGTTAAGTGCTTGGCCTAGTGATCGTTTGGTGCTGAGGTGGAGCACCGAAAGTGTCATCGGAAGTCGGCAGGAAGGGCATCCGGGCTTCAGGCACCACAGTGCTTCCGAGAAGTCTGACTATGGCGCCAGAGCCGTCCAAGCCCCCAGAAAGGGGAAGTAGTGACATTAAAGTTTCAATTGTCCAAAAATCGCAACACGGGAAAAAAGGACGAAATATCGTGGAGTGAGTGAAATATCATCATTGGAAGGTCTACACGCAAACTATATTGGAATAAAAAATTTCGTGCCATTCGTAGCAAAACTTCAGGAATTCCTTTCCGATATCTTAATGGTCTTCAGAATCCGGTGCGGATAGGGTTAAGTGAGAAGTTGATAGTTCAATAATTTCTACCCCTCAAAGCTTGAACTGCAAATCCCAAATGAGCATGTAAGCTGCTTCATGGGCATGTTGCATAAAGCTTTCAACAGTATTGAATTACTGATATTAAGTAGTAAAACGAGAAATTCCGTTGCATATAACACACTATTGAACTTCAATACTCAACAGTCTGTTTCAGTAGAGAAAATAGCGGCATTCAATAGAAAGTGTTGCATAAAACTTAGTTGGCCGTCAATTTCGATTCAAGTTTCCATAGTCTCAGATCACCTATGAATACTTCAGCAAGTTGGATTCCTCGAGTTCAAGTGATGATGATTTTGTTGCAACAAGAACGCGACGACAGAGGCGCTTCAAGCTACGCATCAACTTCGATTTTTCTGGCATCGATTGCAAGTGCCGACTTCCTTTGAATAATGTAATGACTGAAAATCTCATCACTGAATTTACACGATATTTACAACATCAAACTATACGAATATATAACACATTCAAATATTTACAAACGAATTTGGTATACAGCAATGATTCATGATGTACATGAAGGTATGGAGAAAATCGATATATGTCGTCAGTGATTTAATGCAAGTTAAAAAAGGTTGAAGATTGCAGTGGGCGAACTCCCCCACTTTGCGGTATCTTTATATTCTAGAGGCGTTTCTATATCAATCTCGCGGGTCACAAAATAATCTTCCACGGGCAGCATGTTGTGCACCCCTGACTTATAGAATGGCAGTGTAAATATATAAGAAGATTATAACTCATTAGGGAAGCAAATTTCATTCGTAGTCTGATCACCTAATAGCAGTTGCAATATTGAAACTTCGTTCAATGTAGTGACTTTCAACAGTCCATTTCGATAGTCACTTCTTGCAACACCTAAACTGATAACTATTGACTATTGAGCTTTTCAATACTAATGAACTGCTATTGAATTATTGAATTTTATGCAACAGGCCCCTCATCAATAATGCTTCCGGGCCAATCCGCGCGGTCAGTCACGTTCCAAAATCGTGCAAAGTCTTTTAGCAAGAGTTCTTAAAGTATAATTCGAACTTTCTGTTACATTTCTCACACATGAGTCAGGTACTAAGGTTCTCAAAATGGGTAGTCGTCATAGTTTATCTGCCACATTTTTTTGTCGGGACAAATTTAAAAGCGGTCAGTCAAGTTCCTCAGAGAAAAACGTTTTTTTGTAGTTGATTAATACCTGATCCAAACTCTACGAATTGTGATTTATTTTTGCTTAGATAAGATGTTCTACGTGTTCCTCATACCAACCACTTATTTCACCTCGATTAAGTAAAGAAAATTCCGGTTACTTGCACTGATAGATAAAGTAATGTCCGGTCAGTCACGTTCTAGGTGATTTCGTTTATCGGTCAGTCACGTTCCAAAACTACGGAGCAGACACGAAGTAAAAAATCTTGATATAACCCATATTTAACATTTAACATTTCGTTAAGTACTTTTGTTATATCAAGCAACAGTCTCGACTGTTTTAGAAGCTTGGCTATACCTATTATTTTACTTTTTTCTATTCCTTTTTTTGCGAAAAACACCGATATTTTGAGGCGTTTTTCGCAAAAAAGAATAGAAAAAACAACAGTCTCGACTCTCTAGAGTAAACTTGAAAAATGTATGCCTACTTGACACTTCCCCCGGATTGGCCCTTCCGTGATTCACGTGACTTCTCTGCTCGATATCAGTGAGCCGACATCCAAGACTCCTAACTGTATGCAACTGATGAATCAATTCGACATATTTTTTCTTGTTTTAAGACTCTGAACACAAAAAACTGAAAAAATACAGTTTGATTGTCTCTTTAGAAAACTCTCACACTTTTATTTTTGTCATTTTAGTCAACTCTCAATGCAGGATATCTCAGGATACAAGAGATGCCATCAATTCTGGTCTGATGTCGCTCTGTTTAATTAAGATTCGACCGATGCTCTCAAAATCTCATTGCTTATGTTGACTGAGAAAGGGACAATGATGGAATTCAACCACATGAGCAAACGTCCATAGTCCCCTCCTTTCACTTCTCGCCACATAGTCAACAGAATATCGTAGCAACGGATATCATAGCAAAGCAGTAAGCAAAGTAACAAAACAAATTAACGTCATCAAACTTTTCTCAGCTGTGTTCTTAAATCAATAAAATCTCGATAATAAAACAAATCCATCATTTCAATTATGAATAATTGAAAACATAATATGCTTATTGTTGTGGAATATAATTAGGCGATGATATTCTTTGCTGCCATATGGAATGAGGACGCATATGAATCGATGACAATTGACGAGAGTGCGGACAATTACTCAACAGACATCAGATCGATCTTAACTTTTAGGTAATTCACCTAGGAGATCGATATTGAGAGGGCGCAAGTGATTCACAATATATTGAATAACATATTTCCCTTATATTATTCAATCCCTTCTAACTATTTCAAACCTACCATCATAGAAGGATATTATGTAAATACAGCACTCCGCCGCTAAAGTACATGCGGCTGTTGAATTTATGATGAATACTATGAAGGTAATAATTTCAACCAACTTCTCACTCGTCATTATCAGTGAAAAAAGGAATATCTCATTCATACTTTTCAATGATGACCTGTTAATTTGTGAATGATTCCGTGTCAGGAATTTCATCACGAAAATTTCCAAGCAATTTACTTTTGCTGATTATCCTAGTAGAGGGACTCCTCGACTTACGTCTATTCAACTTACGTCGATTTCAGAGATACGTCGATGCCAAAAATGTTCTCAATTTTTACAAATTATCTTAATTCTTTTGTTACTGTAAATTATTTGAAGAGGAAGATCCAAATGAGAAGCGCTTTGCCAAAGTTATGGCTGCTGTACATGATGCTCTTGTTCCGTACCGTCTCATTTTTGAAAAAAGAAGAAAACTGTTCGGACGTCAGTGGATAATTTTTTGATAAATGCATAGTGCATACATGTACAAATGTACATTCTCTTATCCAATGGTTTAACATTTACACAAGTCAAGCATTCCGTAATTACAATAATAGTAATTCATGTGCTAGTAAAAACTTGTCTTTTTTAAGATGTTTGTTTATTTTTACAGCTAATAAATAGAAATGTAATAGTACTGCAATTACATATACAGTACAGATTAATAATGCCGATACACAATGAGTAAAAGAAAGTTTTCGTGCAGCAGCTTTTCGGAATCTGATCAAAGATGAAAAGAGAAAAGCTGTCATTAGACGAAAGCTCGAGCCAACAGACCGTCTCATTTCGCAGCAAACGGCTTTTCTCTTTTTCATCAGTTGACCTACAGACTAAATTCGACTTAAGTCGTTACTCCTGGAGCCAATTAGCGACGTAACTCGAGGAGTCCCTGTATAGGGAAATTAGTAGCAATCGAATACATGACAAATTTTACATGCTTAATATCTATGTAGTCAACTATCTAGGTTACTATCACCATGTGTCCAAAGCAAGAATTAAACCTGTCATTCCGTGGTTTTTTGAAGATTCATAATGGAAATCCATCTATACCATTCTCGGGTTAAAGCCCTTGACTTCTATGGTGAAATTGTCAGGATCATCTGTCATCAATGGCGACACTATTATTTATTGAAAATTACATTCCACAAATCGATTTCTTTGATGATAGCTCACTGAGTCAGCAGACACAATATAATTGCGTTACACAAATATTTACTGAGTAACAGATCAGCAAAATGGAGTATTAAATTAGTAAGACAAATTACACCCAGAATTCTATGATCCAACAAGCCCATGACTATGCAGCAAGCATGGCAATCTATGCCTCTGAATCATGATGATGATCTTCGCGCTGCGCGCTAAAGCAGACAAATAAATGACTCAAGTTTAGACGCCACGAATCATTCAAGCCATAGAATATTATATGCTTTAACTGTGATCCGTCTCCCAAACCAATCAATTTCATACTCACGAATTGAATATACATTTCAGAATACAAAATAGACTTCTATTAAGATTAAAGTTTCACGGAAATAGGCGAATGCCTAACTATGATGTACTACTCCGTTCACGTAAAGGCCGTTGCACTCTCTACTTAGTACTAACCCAGCATTGCATCATATTTTACTTAAGTACCCTCATATTCTTGCTTATAGCAATTCGCATTTTGTTTAAATCTTCGTTTTTGAAGCGTGCTATTAAACGTTCTTGTGTGTACGAGTGGCTATACACTGGCTGGCGCCTTAAAATCTTAAGCAGCGATGGGATTCCTCTTAATTTCAAAGACTCTAATTTTTTTGTAAAGGATTGCAATATAGTGTGATTTGCTTTCATTTTAAATGAAAATAGAAAGTGAAAGTGCAGCAAAAATCAAAAAATTAATTACTTAGTTTATCTTAATCAATCAGCCAATTGAAACCGGATGATGTAAGTTATGTAATTCGTTATTTCAAATTTTTCACGACGCTTTCACAATTTTAAAAACACTGCTGCGCATTGTTTACATTATCCGTCCGATGGAGTCGTTTGATAGAACTATATTTTTCAATGCACTACCTTTAAAAGGCCTGCTAACCTGTACATGATCTATAGTGTCAGTTGCTCTTGTCCTAATTTTCAAATCCCTTTTTTCCTCCTGTCAACCAATCAACTAACTGCGACGCAATTATCAATGACTAATTGCGCGCATGCGGAAAGTACTTACGGTAAGGACTAAGTTTGAAAAGTATAAAAATCGCTGCCCATAATCAAGGACACATTATAGCTACTTGCGGGAACATTGTTCATACAATGTAATTCTCACTTCCACTGTTTGAGAGACACGTGTTTGAAACAGTTACCAGCATTTTATACTACATATTACCAACTATTTGGAACATTTCGTTTGGAATGAGACCGTAAGAAAAATTACCTCATCAATCTTGTTTTCAATTTCACTCATTGATTCCTTTCTGTCTTTGGCCTCTTCTCGAGCTTGCGCTAGCTCCTTTTTCAATATCGTGATTGAAGCATTTAGAGTATCTTTTTCGGTATTTGCAACGTCGATGGCAGACTTCAGTTTCTCCATTTCATCGTGCATCTTGAGGATACACGATTCCCGATATGAGAGCAATGCATTCAAGTCGGCAATCTGCGTTTCCTGAAAGATAAAAGTAAAGGTATTCGTAATTGTTACAAAAGTTACGAATTGACTGAACAACTCGATGTTCCATTTTATTGAAAGTAATCGATGTTAGTCATCAAGGCAAAGAAACCAATCAATACAACAAATCAGTCAAAAACAAAAAGTTGGTTCAACGTGGTTTCATGATCGCCAAATGCCACCAGACTCAGAAGTAGCATATGTATGTGAATACCAATGTCACAAACTGCAATGTTCATCCCCCGTAGTGTGTTTTCTTGTACCTAACAATTCATCGGGTATGGTATGCTTCTCTCACTGACTTTGTTTTGTTGACACCCGTATCTTAAGTAGCTACCTAAATTTCTACCGCATGATTGTTGTGCTCCTCAATAAATGAAGATGTGCAGAATGCAATTTGGTTGCGGTATCCAAGATCAACACTGCACTGCAGTTAGCATATACTACAAAATGCCGATCACAGAGTAATTATCAGTGATGAGAAATTGCATGAAACTGAACATTTTGGATTATACAATGCATCAATACGAGGCGGAAAATTGAGCATTTTGCATAAATTTTTCCAAAGTGTTCAAAGCAGAAGAAAGTATCAGGACTTATCAGGAATAAATGTTTATTGATCTCTTCTCAATTCAAGCAATGCGTAAAAAAGACGGTCTTCGGTGTCCAGAGCCTTCTAACTGTCAATGCAAAGTGAATAGAGCACTAAACGTTTATCGAAAGAGCCCTGATACTTTGTTCTGCCTTGAATACTTTGGAAAAAATGGCTAACCTCTATCGCCGCTTGGTCAACTACGACATTTTGCGTGAAACACTGCTTTTTATTTAAATCGACTCTTCGTTTTATCACGAATTTTGTAATGAATTTCATAGCTTGGCCTGTAAGGTAAAGAGATCGATGTGAAGGTTGGGATAAATATCTATTTATCTGTATAATAAATTACTCCTGAAGAACAAGACAGTATTTTCATACATCGTAGGGGTGGCCCGCTCCGATCGTCAATTCCTCGCATCAGACATCACAAAAAAACGAATTTCTCAGAACGCCGATGGCAATGAACAAGTAATCAAAACTATGTTTGAATTACACGTGAGTCATGCTACCTTTTAACACTTGAAACAGCGCAAGTTTCTTGACATGGATGTAATCGTCACATTGTTCGTCTTCAGATAATTCGAAAGCTTTCATTCCAAGCCACAGTCACTCAACATTCTACAACATCTCAATGTTCTAAATACACTTTCCTTGGGTCATCACTTCTCAATAATGGAGCCTTCGTTTTGGATTCTTTTCTATCGCTGTACATTTGCCTCTTACATCCTGCTTTTAATTGATTACCATTTGCTTGTGGACTTTCTGATTTGTCGCAATGGACCATGATATCAGCTGCCTGCTTTTTGGTTGCTTTTGGTTTGATAGTTTGATGAGGGTGAGGCCTCAACTTCACTAGTAGTTTTCACTTATTGATGAGTTTCAATGCATAGGTTACTCCGTCACTGCTTCCTATATTGACCTTCGAACGATCCAATAAGTTCTTGCATGAGCCAAAATTGCCAAAGCAGCAAGTGCAGAATAATCAAGTGCACTTCATGCTCTACCGAAAGATACGGATTTGTACTTTTTATGAACTTTTAAGGCCACTAAAGCCGGCGTTGCGCCCAATGAATATTTTAGATATGATACATTCATCGCTAAAAGAACAAGAATGCATCGCTAAATCAATTAAAATCCGGTATACGAGAAATAGACAGAATGGCGTGAACGTTGTCTGCTGTATCAATATACATGCCTACTGGTACCATCCACAATGCACAAAAGCATTTATGAGATGAATCCTTCCACAGGCATACTTATACGGGTATATGAACCCTTCACTGCCTTTTACATTGCACGTCAGTTTGGATTCCTGGTGCAAAATATTTTATGAGTATTCAAGTGATTACAACGTGCTGAAATTGCTAAGAATAATATGTGAACATCCTTATAAAACCCACAAGCATCTGGGGTTTATGGCATCTAGCGCTCCATGCATTTGAAAACTATGTGAACGATGATTGAATTAAGAAAACAGATTATCGCATGGGAATATATTGCCTATCAATAAGGCTCATGTCAGTGTTGTCACTCTCGAAAAAAGAAAAAATGTCTCCGCCACAAGAAAATATCCCCTATATGAAATGCCCCGAAAACAGATCCACTAATCTTGTAGAATGCATTTAAGCCACTGTATGCATGCGCACACCCCAGCACAGTACATTCTGGACAATCAAGTATAAAAATTTCCAGAAAAAACATTTGCCGCTATTCGCGATTGCACGATGCATTGTTGCTGATGATTCCAATATACATGTAGATCAACGCATGAGTATCCCTACCCGACTTCTAGTCCCTAGCTCTGAGGAGACTTAAACTTGAGAGAACTTAAACTTGTCGCCACCTATTTTCTGACATGCTTTTGAAACGGGAAGATAATTGACGCCAGAAATTGAGAATCCAGGGGTCCAGTTGCACTTCATCAGGCTGCGGCAATGCATCCAAACCATTCGGTCCGGTTGATCCTGTTGTTCGGATTCGGTGTCTGCTTCAGAGCTTGTCTCGGAGATACTGATGTTTTGCTGAAGGCCACTAAAGGTGTCCGACTCCAGGATTGGGAAGCTGGCTTGTCTCTCAGTCTTGAGCCGAAGATCAGGGTCGATAAGGCCTAATTTCTCGGAATCCACCTCTTCTAGGCCGAGTTCTTCTGTCGTCTCCAAAAGTATAAGCGCACCGTCCGAGCGCCTGTGTCTTATTAGCTGCGTAGAATCGAACCTCCGGCATTGGACAGGGCAAGCCCAAGGCATTTGCGGTTTCGATCTTCTGAAAGTCACCGACAAACGTCTAACCGAGGGCTTGCCCCACCAACACTGTCTTGAAACGTTACGCTACCAGTCATAGAGCTTCGTCCCACGAGGGCGCTGTCAGGGCCGACACCAAGCCTCTTTGTTAGTGTTACGCACGGGCTAAGGTAGCCTGTTCTTCCGCTCTTTTCACCATTTTTTTGGTGCCGATTACAGATGATTACCACAGCGGTGGTATCTGCTTCATCGTCTAGGCGATCCACCTTGGATTCGAGTCGCCCAAGCAGCACCGTGAGTGCCTAATTGTCTGTCTCTCCGTTCCTTGTGCGTCAGGGGAGGTCGGCCATTAAGGAAACTGTACGACGTTTCGATATTCCGTGGCCATATCGCAGCGTTCTCTCCCCCTTTTAGTTTATCAAATTCAGTTACAAGGAAATGTTTGAAAATTTGAGAAAACCAGTAGCAGGATACATTGACAAGGGATTAGCTGGCAAAAGGACGTGCCACAAGCACGGACTAAAAGTGACAGGCACATATATGCACGTATTTTACGGATAGTCAGGAATTTCGTCCTGACCGCAACGAAGTCACGATTGGTAATGTCTTCAAAAACACACACGGTTGGGCCAGTCGAGAGATTTTCAGCAACATTTTTTTGGTGGTAAAAATATAAGCTAAAATAAGTGAACAGAGTTAGTTTTCCAACAAAAGGCTTTTGGTCGCCAGCTGGAGGTTTCTCATTTTGGCAAATGGAAAAACAGAAAAAATAATTCGCGCTCCCTTTCTTTTATGCCGTCACGTGAATTTTGAAAAAACGATTTTTTGTGCGCGGGCGCTGCGGGTTCAGACCTTTTATCGACGCTTTAAAAGTCAAAAGGAGATACATGCACGTACACACTGATTACATACAAATTGGTAAAGTAGTATTGCGACCAATCAAAAAGCTTGCCGCTCATGACGACGATTCAATTTCGGACGCTTTACACAACGCACTATCAACAGAACTTCCAGCACACTTTAGAATATTCACCTCACAGTCGTCAATCGAACTACGATCACAATAGCTCCCAACATGCACACAGAACGCACTAAAATCATCATGATTAATGATTCTACAATAATGCTCGTGGTACCTAGTCTTGAAAGTCCGTGATCTTTCACCGATATAATTGCTTTCACCAACTTTACAGACGAATTCATATGCGATATTCGGAACATCACAATTAAAGTCGTGTGTTATATAATAATAATCCCCTTGAGACCCATAGCATCTACGACTAATAGGGCCTACTTTGTAGTCAAATTTTGAATGAAATGGTAAAGCTTGTACCGGCTCATTTGAACAGTACTTATGATTTGATCACTTACCTCCGCAGCATTTCCTGTGATGATAATTTAGTTCTTATCTCGTTGGATGCGGTTAGAATGTATCCCTATTGATAATGCTCTTGAAGTCATTAGCAACCTTGGCCAAAGATATTGACAAGATATCAATAACATGGGCATGACTGTTATGGAATTTATCGACTGTGTTCGACTTGTCTGTACGAATTTATCATCTTCTAAAAAACAACTCCGAAAAATATCTCTGTATCTCCGAAATTTTCTAAGTCTCCGGAGGTACTAAATCTCCGGAGTGGCAACACTTATGTACACAGGCTAGACGCTATATGAACACCTTTCTGCAGTGCCCAGATGTAGGCGCAATATATTCACTGGTGAACTTTATTAGCCGCGACCGGTTCTAGATCACACAGCGACTTATGCATGCTCATAGTGACATATACATGTGCAATGCACGGAGTACTTTCTTCCAGCTGATGCAGTTTTTTAGTTCATGGCTGTACTCTTTCGTCCAGAACTTCAATGTATCATGATAGATAGCTCGTCACCACTGATCGAATGGAAGTACGCTTTCTTGAAACAATTTCGCACCGTTTCTGCTTTTACCAGATCAGGCCTTTTTGATGAGGACTGTAGTTGTGAGAAACAATGATGCGATAATCGGAACGAACGCTAAGGTTCAACTTTAATCCATAGCAAAAATCAAGGAAATCATCCCAAAAAAGGCTGCTTGCTGTCTCGATGACAGGAATTATTAGTG
This sequence comes from Prostheceraeus crozeri, assembly GCA_907163375.1. Taxonomy (NCBI): domain Eukaryota; kingdom Metazoa; phylum Platyhelminthes; order Polycladida; family Euryleptidae; genus Prostheceraeus; species Prostheceraeus crozeri. The sequence goes on along the minus strand of CAJQUW010004403.1, from coordinate 523,873 downwards.
GGTTGTGATCTGTTCTCAGATGTTATTGCCAAATGAAGTTGGGTGTCCCAATTATGGACCCTTTATTAGAGGAAGGACGAGGATTTCCAGCTTTTTGCATGTAGAAGTAAAACTGATACTTAACGCTTAAGATCAAATGAAGCAAATAATGCATCTTGTTGATCATCAACCCTACAACCAAACACTAATATTGGTTGCAGTATGCTGACAAGTAGATCTGATGCAATATTAAATGATATAATTTTGCTTGTTGAGAAGAAACGTGAAGAATTGAAGTAAGACCTACATCCAAGCCATCTTTTGCACACGTGTTGTGTAATCGGATAGAACTGCAGGCAAGTTTTCTCAAAAAGATGAATTTCTCACGTTTTCTTAAATTCTTACATATCCTTCCCGGTTTCTATTTCTCACGTCTTCTCACATGCAGATCATCTCTGACATCGTTACTTTGCCCTCGGCTTGGGGTTTTGCAACCGCTCGCTTGCATCGAAATGCTGAACACACCGGGCGTGAAGTCATTCACAATGACCAGCTTACAGTTATATTCAAAAAAATTACATTACGTTGACAAACATGCCATTAATCAAGGAAATATTAATCATAGCCTATACTATGTGTATGCAGGACGTCACTAAATTTTTCGGGGAGCTTCACATAGAAGACAAACTAGACGAAGCACATCCATGCCTTAAAGAAATCATTGCCTCTTTTTTAAAAATTTGTTAAAACCAAAATAAAATTAATGAACGTTGTTTATACTCGGAAGCACATTAGGCGGGGAGCATTTCTTCCATGTGGCCGAATTGCCATTTATCCCACTCTCATTCTTTTTGTGTTGAGTGTTTAGTAAGAAGACAGAGTGTGCCTATTTTAAAAGTCCGACCAGAGTTTGAAACAAGGTCTCCTGGACGTACAGCGAACATTACCACAACAACACCACATGGCCGGTCACTAGCATTCTCATTTAGTAATGAACTTACAGGAGAATATTACTGCATTTCAGCATTATTGCAGCCGCATTTCTTAAGATTCTGCGTACTGCTGAGAAAGTCTAGATGAAGTCAGTCAGGTTAAGCCAGCCTCTCAGTGCCCTTATATAATGATTTCGTAAGTGTCCGTGAACTGTCATTACCCAACAACAATGAATGCTAAGAGACACGTGAAAACCATGAACGTTCAATGTTGTCGTACGAGCGGAAAGGTTATTCTAGTCGCAACTTCTTCACAGACAGAACAATTTTCTCCCTTCTGTGACAGCATCGTCATGATGCCGCTTTTGCAATGACAATGAGCTACCGTTTCTAAGTTTCCAACAGCTCATTCTGCTCATAAAAATGGAATGATTAAACACGTACGACCTGCATAACACTTTCATCTCATGTGAATAGTTTTGCCTGAACAGAGCTAACCCGAGATCAATCTGACTTACGTTATGTTAAGTGATGATGATGAAGCAACAATGGCCGTTATTGAAGTTGTGGACGAGGTAAGCAAAATAGCGGATGACAGATTTAAATTTGGTGCTGCTCTACTAAGTTATGATATGTCCAGGGCGTTCGACTCCATTGAGCATGTACTACTGTTGAAGAAGCTGAAGCAGCATTTGCATGATGGATGTTTGCATTGGTTGCAAACTATCTCCGCCAGAGGTCAGCAAACGTCAAAGTGTCAAATGAGTTATCGCGACCAGTTTTGATGAATAGAGGCCTACCACAGGGATCCGTTCTTGCTCCGTCCTTGTTTAGCGCCTTTGTCGGTGATTTGATTTCAGAGACTGTCGGATCATCCACCGTAAATTTCGCTGATGATTTGAATGTCATCCTTCCACTACAGTCAAGCAATGAAGGGAATATCAAGAATAAAATAGAGGAAGAATTTGGCTTTATCGGCGAGTGATGCTTTAGCTACAAGTTGACAGGTCTTACTCTGGAATCTTTGTCCTGTTTTATTTAGTTATTGTCTTCAAATTCTAGAAAGCAATGATTCTCTTTTGTCTCTTCCACTTTTGTTCTTATCATGTGTCAGCTATCTGTGTCGTCAAATGTCAGCTAAGTGAAGCCTGTTCTGTACAGCTAACCATCTCATGTCTCTGCACACTAAGATCCAGTCCTTGTAATGCCCATGAATAGAAAGGACGAAAGGCCTCGGGTTCATCATTTTGCGTTGTTTTTTTCTTTATAAACAAGTTGACACTCAACATTGACAAGTCAAAGATGATGCTTTTTACACCGTCTGATATGCATGTATCCTTTTCGGGGTCACCTCCTTTGCCTCAGTTTGATAAATTAAGGATTTTCGGAGTTGTCGTGGATAAAGACTTGAGGTACGGCCATCATGTTGATCCCATCTGCTCTAAAGCTAATCAGCGTTTCCATGTGATAAGGAAAATGAAGCGACTCACTTCAAAAAAGGAGCTTCATCAGATTTACACGTCTCATGCGCTCCATCATTGAGTATGCGAGTCAGGTCATGGTTGGTCTAAGCAATCTTCAAGCTAACCCTAGTAAACCTCAAGCACCTTACCTAGTAAGGCGCCCTCCACGATTATTCCGATATGATTAGTGTAATCAAAGCCATTTCACGTATCATCAATAAATTGAATTCATTGTCTTCTTAAATTGCCTAAATGGAAAGTATAAGTAATGCTTCAGCAAAATGGAATATTTCTTCAATGGGATAAATATATGATCTGATATACAGGGGAAATACCTGTTACAGTAATCAGCGATGATTTCATTAGAAGGCACAACAGCCAGAGAAAAAAGTTCTAAAAAAAAGCTGCTGGTGTAATCATTTCTTTTCCATACCATGAGAGTACACTACCGAAAGCAACAATGAAACTTGTTATTCACCTGACGAGTTATCTTCTCGGACACCGCGGCTAGACAAGCCTCCTCTCCTGGTTGTCGGGGGCTGCTACTATCTTCGTTGGGTCCAACATCGGTAGATAAACCAGGAGTAGCTCCCATGGAATCACCATCACCTTGACTAGTGCAACGAACACGTTTGTCGAAGTCATTCAGTTTCTCTTGCTTCTCCTGTAAAGCCTGCAAAAAATAAAACGGAACTATGTAGGCACTGTGTGAATGGTTTAACGTCACTACTCCCCCTACCGGGGGCTTGGACGGTGCTGACAGTCAGATTTTAACTTGGAGCGTTGTGATCTTTTAGCCTGGATGCCCTTCCTGACGACTTCCAATGCCGATTTCGAGGCTCGACCTCTTGACCGAAAGATCGTTATGCCAAGCACTTAACCACTGTGCCACGGAGACCTATGAGTCTCCGTGTCTACGGTGTCTATAAGAGTTTCGTCTTTCGAAACAAGAAAGGAAGCTCTCCATTTGGATTTCTGTGCGGAAAACATGTTTTCCTTTAAAAATCAATACCTGTGAATGCTTCGCGAAGACAACGTTGAGAAACACTCCCAATTTTTCTTATAAACATTCGCAACCATTCGCGAAAGAATCTATACGCACCAGTCTTCCAAGTCACATGCAATTAAATAAATAAGCGCTTGCTTCAAAATAACAATTATAGAACCACTGAATGCAAATCGGAGGACTTTTCATGCAAAAACAATTGCTGGAAAATATCTTCTCATGACAATGAATTGTTGCAGTTCCGAACTTGAAAAAACAAATCCATTATTAACCCCACGAACAGTCTTTTTGGATGGCTGTCGAACATGCAAGCCCTCGCTACTGATATTCCGATGCATTTCAAATGACATAGCATAATAATTTTTTCACTGAATAAGCGAATCCGCTGTCATGATCAAGTCAAACATATCACTGTTCTCATGATGACTTTCATCCCGTTCGTGAATGACACGAAAAACCATTTACAGAAAGTTGCGTGGATTCAGTACATAACATGGACTTAGAAATAAGTGATACATACAAACACTCCATTATCGATTTCGTGCATTTTGTCATTAAGCTTGTATCAACAGCTCATAATTGGAATTTAAGTGTAAAATACACAAAAATTAGTAAATATTTCAGCGGCCAACTATGACAAGTAGGAGCAAATACTTATTTAGACTGTTAACTGATCATCAGACCACTTTGGAGAAATATATTCGCTAAAAATGATTTTCCGAATTTTTGATTTTGACTTCTTTGCCGCAATAATAATAAAAATCATTTGGACAGTAGTGGGAGCGATAATTTGCAAAGTTGGTACATTTTGCATTTAAATTCCAATTATGTCATCATAATGTTTTTGTATGAAGTCAATTGATTTATCTCAGAAACAAAATGTCCGCAGCTAAAAGAGGCTTTAGAATTCGAAATTTTCGTAAGAAACATGCGTGTCGAAATAGTTGGTTTAACAGTCCATGCCGTACTCTAAACAGCATCGATATCCCTGAGAGCCAATTCGCCCCCTTCCTTCACGGAGTATTGCTGAATGACATTAATGATGAAATTCACGGTACAATAGATATAAAGTCGATCATGAAAATTGATGAGTGCATTTGCAATTGAACACACTCACAATTAACAAGTGATGCACTGGCATGTTGGACGCAGAACGTGAAAGAATTGATGATATTGAAAGTCGTTAGACTCATATTTAGTTTTAATCAGTGTGTAAAGGACTTTTAAACGGGGTTCAATCAGAATCACAAGGTCAGCAGAAGGCAAGTTGCATGATAACAATTATGGAATAAATGCACGATGCATTAGCAGATGCGACACTATACATCTTCACACTATTTCTTTTCCCAGGCGGATATTCTAAGGCTAATTACAATATTGCTCCCGGCCGTCCCGGGAAAAGCAAACTTATCTTGCAGTTCTTTCTTCCTCCAAGGATATTTCGCCTTACATCTCAATTAAGATTCAAACTGAAGACACAATACTGAAATATCGAGGTTTGGATCTTAATTAGCTCTTTTTCCGAGGAAGAAATTGCGGTAAGTGGTATTCTGATCTTTTTCTGCCGGTCAGCAATTTAGATGGAGTGAATAGAATATTATTTTATGCCACCAGTATACAGTTAACGCCATGCAATTTCTATGGTTGTGTTTGTAATCGAAAACGAAAATATGCGCGACAACACTAATGAGAATAATATATAGTCCTTTTATGAACATTGCCTTAAAGTGCGCGGCCTGTGTAATTTATGCATCTCACATTACGACACAGATGCAATGGTTGACTGCAAATTGATAAATCCGCGTCTCATCAAGTCCCTTTGACTGAATATTAGATCTCAAATTATTTTTAAGGCTGTTTTCTGCACTACACAGACCTACTCTAGGTAAGCCGGCATGGCCCGCCAAATCCCAGGTTTCCCCTACTGAATAATTCATGCAAGCTCCTTACCTCAGACATTGCCTCCATTTCCGCAGCCATCTCTGATGCACTTTCTGTCTTGCTGTTGAGTTCCGCCTCTAATTCAGCCACACGTGTCTCAAGGCCTGCGATAGTCGCAAAAGCACGTTCGGTCTCTTCTTTGAGACTAGAGTTCTCAGATCGTAGGTAAGCATTCTCACTATCTAACAGAGCATGTGCATTCTCTTCATGAGCAGCGCTCGCTTTCTCTGATTCCAGTGCAGCTTGCAAAGACTTCACCGAAGCCTCTTTCAGTGCCACACGTCGCTTTGATGCAGCTGCAACGTACAAAATAAGACTTTGTTGTGATTATGTGCATGACATTGAAAAAATTTAATATCAAAAGAAGTGAAGGACAAAAACCAAAATTATACTGCCGTTTTCAATATCAGAACTGAAGAACCCCGAAAATAATAGTTAAATCTGGTTATAACGAATCCAGGTAATCAAGATGTACTACCTATTAAGATTCCGGAGTCGAAGGGCAAAACTGATCAATTTCTGTTGAAGGACACCTTTGTAGCATAGCCTCATCCTCTTACCTCCAAATTTGATTAAAAAACTATTAAATGATCATCATGCGTTGTGAATGTATTCCGACCTGCAAACACATTATGATTTAAAAGCAAGACATTTATTAATTTCGATATCACATTGCAACAGTTAGCAAATTTAATTACAGATCCTGTATACGACGGATAGACATACTATTGTCGAAGCCACCGCGTCGTGTTCGAGTCTCAAATTCAATTATTACTTTCGTTTTTCACCCTCTTCTATTTCACCATGCCACACACAAAGCTGGGAGCTTTACATAAGTAAGATGAGAATGGGATACTCTTCACGCACTTAAAATTTACAACAGGAGTGATTTCACCAATAATGAGACATTAAGGGAAGTACACCTCACCCCCACTCACACAGCCATCCAACACAACAACAGTAACTCAAACAAATGCACACTCACCACGTCGGCTCATACCCATCGCACAGACAGAACAACAAAATCATTCATTCAATCCCTGAAACAGTTCACAAACAACTACGCACCAACAAATCACCCCTCTTAAAGGAGTATCTACATGTCATAAACCCTTCTATCCATTCTTCTCCTCTTTGTCCCTCTGTAAATCATAGCCACACAACACAAAATATCTCTCGCACACAGCTAAACACGACGCTCACACCATGGGACCTGTGGGCTGCCCCCGTCAGATACACGGAGCTCATCCGCCGCTCGGAAGAGGCGACAAGCCCGCCCAACACCTGACGGCCCCCTGAACCCCCATCCAACAGCAGGGAGGGTATGGGCTGACACCACTGTCACCATGAATGGAACAACGGCTCTGTGAGGGCTATGACCGAATCCGCTGAAAACGAACCAGATCATTGCATTCCCCAAAAACTCATCATAACCTGATCAAACTACTTTACTCCGAAACAAAATAGCAATTGTAAATTTCAGTTCTTGAATCATACTTTATGAACACTGCTTGTGCATTACCTAGTTCATTTGCAGTAGCGCGTCTTGAAGTTTCGGATTTTATCAGATCGGCGCGAGTTTTCTCCAGTTGTTGACGAAGAGATTTCGTTTCATTCTCCAATCCTTCTTTCTTCGTCGATCCACTGTCAGCTGTATCCGACGTCTTATCTTTTTGATTTGTCAATGCGTCCTCTAATCTTTGGATTTCAGACCGTGCAGCAGCTAGATCGTCCAAGCGACGAGACAACTCCTGCTCAGCTTGTTGAGAATTAGCTTTTGCGGATGTCAGTTCAGCTTGCAGTTCCTGAAATGTGACAACGCAAAAATCACGGCTGACTACAATTTGGCTATCTATCAAATCATAATTGTGAACAGGATCTCGAGTGTACAGTAGAAACCGCACCACTTCCAAACTATTTATTTGATACATTGTCAACAAACAAATCTTCACTATGCCATAAAGCAGTATCTTTCAAAGCTTCATTGTAACTGAATACATTATAGCGGAATTACTGGCGTTATATAATAATAACTGTTTCAGAGTCCGTTTATGAAAATTTCCGCTGGCCTAAGATATCATCTGTAAACAGCGCGTCGCTTCAACAATGACTGGCATATAATCACACTATGGAAGCAACTTTAAAGCCAACTTTCATACTATTTCAGGCTAAACTTCATCATGGGAAAGGCAATTTTCTTAGAAAGGAACATTAGGAGCAAAGTTTTTACCAATATTTAAGACTTCAAAATGAATCTTCTGTTGAGGGGAACCTTTGGTGTACAGGCTCGTCCTCCTCCCTAAAGCTTTGATAAAATTTGTTTTAAATATCTACTTGAATTATCACGTGACTTACTGTTTTGTTCGATTCAATCTCTTTTAGAAGGTTTCGCTGTTTCTCTATTATACTATCTTTGATTTGGATCCAGTTCTCCGAATCCACAGCCCGCCGCTCCGCTTCATTGCGTTGCTGATCGCCAGTTCGTAGACTTTCCCTCAGAGTCTCAGCTTCTTGTCGCAAATTGAAGTACTCGCTTTTCACTCGATCTAATTCCTCAGCACAAGCAGCATCAACTAATCCAGGGGTTGAGATGCTCAATTGTTGCTGCAAAAAAATCAAGAAATGGTTTAAACACTCCGAATTTCAAAAACTAACGCTGCTACTGCCAGTGCTGATTACCTTCCCCTCAAGCCTGCTTTAATACACTCAAGTAGTGTTGTGGTCTAACTCGATTATCATTCAAAACTCGAGTTTCATTAGCTGATCAGTGAAAATCGACTTTAGTGGTTTGCTATTCGTCTACACGAGCTTCTAAAAAAACTCGATTTTCTGGCGCCTTGAAAGGTAACAAACAGACAGTGATCGTTCGCCTGATGAACAATAAGCTTGAATCTCACGATGATTTCAATTGTCTCCGATTGGAACCTTTTGTCATCGTAGTGGTAAACAAAAGCTTGGGAATTTTAGTATAACTTAGATATCTGTGCTCCTTCATGCCACCGAATACTCGGCTTTTAGTTTCAAAATATTCGCCCAGCCCTGCACTACAAATATGAAAACCTATCTAATATGAAAACAAATATAAGAAAACCTCACCCTGCTTATAGTCGGCAGCGAGAACGAGTTTCTGCAGGGAACGAGGCCGAAAATGAGACTTTTACAGAATGATGTACACCCTATGCCTACCACGAATCTGCACGTCTGCCGAGTTCTAGTGAGCTCCTCTTCTTATCAGACACGATCAAAGAAAAACACATGTAAATCCACTGGGACGCAGACTGCAATTGTTGGCTAAAATGAAATTTTCTGTTTTCTCTAATTAAAAGAAAAGTACTAAGCCCAGAGTCATAATTTTTGACATGGAATGTCTTCAGGTCATTTCCTTTCATGCTCATTTTCGGCCTCGTTCCCTGCAGAAACTCGTTCTGGTTGCCGGACTATTAGCTTGCTCTGAAAATCAGACCCTGAAATACACAGAGGCGCAGTTTTCAAAAACTTGTGCAACATCTGTGGAGTAATTAAATCTCAATTCTTCTTCGCAGGAGAACATCTGCAGTCTTCTTTCTACGGTCCATTAATGAGATAATGGTATATAATCTCAATTTTTCAACTTGCGTTTGATTCTCTTAAGTTTATGATGTAAAGGAAGAAGCAGTTTATCATGGAAATATGTCTGGTCATCTTTTAGTTATGTCGTTATGTGGATAAGGGCAACAAGCGCCAACTGTTACGGGCCGTACAATGAAGTCCTCATGCATATTATCAGTAAGTTCACGTGTCACACGGGTGAAGTAGCTCAATGTGTGATGTGATCGCACTGTAAAATACACACCGATGCATTCATCAACATAATACACGATTGCCTAATGCTTTTTATATCATATTTTCATAAATAACTTGTTTCTTTGTAATCGATGAGTAAATGTTCACTTGAAGGCATCAATGTCTAGCAGGAGTACATTAATTGTGTAATACGACAATTGAATTCATCCAAACAGTAGATTAGAGTTAGAAAACGTTAGGAGCCTCGTAAGACGTGACTTAGGCACAACGGCTTGGAAAATATACTCATGGCGATTTTCCTTATCTCCGTTCCTAAGGCAACAACCGACGATCACACAACTTGACTAAAATCATACATTAAGATCTTCAATTGCGTCATTTTCCCTTTTACGATTAAACTGTCGATATGAAAAAGTCCTATTTGCAAATCTCACTTGATCTAATCATATTTCTTTTTCTTCACTACAGCTGAGAACTTTCTGTCAAAATCTGTGTGAGATGCTGACTATAACTGAAGACTAATCTAATCCGTCATTATTGGATATCGGATGTCAGGCGAAACACTTGAGAAACATGCTACTCCATTCTCTACCCCTCATAAAGGACAATCCAAAAATAGAAAATAAGTGCGCGCATATCGACAAGAGATGGCAAGCAATAGAATCTGATGGAAGAAATCTTTTTTCGTTTGTGTCTTCCTTCTATCAAAGAGCGATAGACAAAACAATAATTGCCGCGATGAGATGGCTGACGGGGACATAAGGATTATAATGACTCATCATTATGATCGACTTTCAAGCACGAATTCAATCAAAAGTTGAGAACAAGGTTGGGTCCAATCTTGAGGTACCCCCAAGACCGAAGACTAACCTGCCCCCCCAGATTGGACCCAAAAGTGGCTATTTCTCTGAAGAAGTGGAACAACAATTTCCAGAACATGTTTGGAATTTTGATTGAGATTTAAAATTGCATGAAGATATTTTGAATCATACCATATTGTACCTATTGCTATCCAATTAATGCTCATATTAATTACTATTTATTACATGAATTTGTCATTGCGAAATTGAGGCTATATTAATATTCAGGTAAAAATTTTAATCATCGGCATAGGTGATCTGTGGGCTTAATATCATCAACCCTGTTTACGTTTACATGTACAGCCTAATAATTTCCTAATTAGAACAACATGCATAAGCTACATTCCTCACAACATGTCTGATCGAGAAACGAAACACACATAACATAGGCCTCGTATAAGATGAAAACAGCACAAATGTAGATATAACGATATTTTTACTAATCGTAAGAAGCAATCATCAAAAAAATGTCACTGCATTAAATGATACCGGTATCTCTCTATTTATAATACATGTAGCCTAATAGTAGAATATACAATATAGGCCGAAGTTTTTAACTTTCAAAGCAAGAGGCTATATGAAGCAAGTTATCTACGAATTGCTGTAGGCTACAAATTTAACAGCATAAGCGTTATACAGGTATTGGTTTAAAGCATTGCATTTTTTTCATTTATTATTTGTTTTATTTCACACAAAATTCTGTCTAACACAATATGCATTACATCTAGCTTAATGGATTAAATTCACAAGGAAGCCATAGGTAATCAAAGCATAGTTTAAAAAGCTAATTAAACGAACTATCAGATAGACATTTACGGTAGGTCAATGTCAAAGTTGATGATAGCACAGTTTTATCATAGAAAGACCAATCGTGTGGTTTAAGTAGGTTACATTCACATGTACATACATGTAAGCTTACATAAAGATTGCAGTGTCAGTTCGAAATCGATCTGACAAAATCGATTGTTATCCAGCAGCTGAATATAGGTATTCGGCCTACTCGCAGCTGTACCTCTATCATGGAACTCTCTGACATATAAGGACGCTAGATACGACACGAAATGGACAGCGCACAGTTGTCTGCAATTCACATAGAATCTCCGATCCCATGGAATCTCTCCTGAACTCAACGTTTTAACTTGGCCTACTGTCATCTTCAGGAATCCGGAGCAAATTTATATCTATTTATTCACAGAACAATATTATAGTGTCGCATCGTACAAGTACTGCTGGGCCACTTTACAGAGAAAGGTTTTGAGGTATCGCTTGAAAGGACAGAGGGAGGAATAGTTTGTCACTTCGTCTTGGAGATTGTTCCACACACGAACTGCGGCAGAAGGAAAGGCACGGGCACCAATTGTCTTCCGCCGACTTGAGGGAATCTAGAGAGCGGTTGTATGAGCGGATTGATGACTGCTCCTGCTTGGGATGCTGCAGACCGATATGAGTTCCTCAGCAAGATAGACTGGTGCAGTACCGTGGAGACAACGGAACACCAAGACAGCAAGCCAGTAGTCAATTCTCTGAGGGAAGCGAAGCCAGTGCAAGTATCGAAGAAGAGGAGTAATATGATCACTTTTCCTTGCATTACAGACGAGTCTGGGAGCAGCATTCAGTACGGACTGAAGTCGTCGTTTGGCGCAGATGGGGAGGCCGAAAAGCATCGATGAGCAGAAGTCAAGTCGGGAATGAACCAAGAAAGTGATCAGAGACAGTATTACAGGTCCCGTGATCGAACGTTTGATGGATCGTATCTGCCGTAGTGCTGCAAAACAGCTTGCCAGATGCCTGGAGATTTCATGTGTCATTGACAGGCTTCAGTCCAGATGAATAACAAGACCACGGAGATTAGTCCGAGGCAAGATGCATACCGAATCAATTGATATTGCAGGGGTGAGCCGCCACATTTGGATCTGTGACACATTATGTCACATTTTGATATTCAAGATTTGTCACATGCACATTGACATAAATGTCACATTTCGTCACATGCTGACTGGAAATTGGCATCTCTCGAAATTGCCTTTTTGCTGACCTATCAATGAATGTATATCAAGCGCGCTATAATGGGACAAGATCGAGAAACTTTTAATTTATTATTACTACTTCTTGTCATATACCGTAAGGAGTTTCATAGAATCTGCCATTGAAGATATCTAACAGTTGCCCCGAGATTTGTGACGACAGCGAAACGAACCATGGGTGAGACTGTGACACCTTTATTTTTGTTTTAACTGAACAGTTGCACTCAAACGTTGTAGTCTTATTGCAATTATGATTATTTTTGATGTATTGAATTCATTTTGATAGTAAACAATAAGCACGCATTCGGAATAAATTCAACAAAATGAATTCACAGACAATATAAATTCGTACAAAAAAGAGCACTTTTACGTAATTCTGTTTTCAGTGAAGAGATATCACTGAGTTTAGTTACAATTGCTATTATTTCTTAGATTGTGTGCATTATCGGAACCACAACTTCGCAAGGACTCCTGCGACAGGGAAATTACAATCGAAAAACGTATGACCACATGGAATGGAAAAACGTATGACCACATGGAATGGAAAAACGTGTGACCACATGGAATGAATGTTGCAATTGGGCCATCAAGCTCAAAGTCAACTTTAAACAAGCTAACTAGTAGCTTCACGATTTACCTGGCGGAAGTGCAAGTCGCCAATGGGAGCATGGAGAAACGTATCTATCTCACATATTCCAAGTGCAAATCAAAATCATAGAATAAAGTTGTCGTTATTTCACTCAGACGAAGTTGATGCTCCTCTGTGAGTTTAAACCTCATTATACTATGTCATGCTACCGTAAAAACATTACTTTCGTCAAATTATTTTCTGGTTATGTGAATTTGTCACATTTTGTCACAACAAAAATGAAAAATACACATTTTGTCACATCGGCCCACCCCTGATATTGGAGTGGTGGGAAATAAATTTACATATGAATGTAATGAGAAAAAATGCAGTAAATCTCAATGCGAGTTACAATTGAAACAACTTGCATATGAAGTTCAATTTGAGACTGAAATGTCTTACTTGCCTAAAGCTCGATATCCTAACACTTATTTTGCAGATGATCAAGTCCCATTTTAATCATCAATGTTTTTTGATATCATTGAAAACGCTCATGGGATCAGGGAAACATACTGGTCATGCAAACAGTGCTTCAAAATTGCCAAATTGATACTGAGATTCTGAAGCGAACTTAAAACGAATCTTCTTTATGTGATCGATGGGGTCTAAGAGGAGGCAACTTACCCGGGAGGGAATCTGTCGCGGCTCCGTTTTCCACAACAAGATGAATTAACCAATTAAAGTGGTTATTTAAAATTCAATCTTCGACAGCACTCAAAGCTGAAAACAAAGGAGAAATGTACCTGTTGAATTTTTTGCTGCTTTATTTGCTGCTCAATAGCCTTTTGTTTGTCGATAAGTGCGCGATTCGAAGCTTGGAGACTGGCGATATCCATGCGCAACTTCATCGAATTTTGTCTCATGCGACTGTAAGGAAAAATGGAGAAGGAAGTCAGATCGGATAGAGAACATTTCATAAAAGGAGCTAAACACCAACTTCGAATAGCCAGAGGTTTACCGAAATATGATTAACACATTCAGGTGGTAGGATAGCTCAACTGGCTAAGGGTCGGGCTTCGGTGCAGAAGTGCAAACAGGCCAGGGTTCGAGTATGTCCGCCTCGGGAGGTGCCACCGCTCTCCCTTGTGGTTGCTAACCCCAACTTATTGAGAGTTGCGTGTGTGAAAGCTGTCCCTGATAAAATAATTTATCATTATTCTATCATTTGTAAATATCATTTTGTATCACCGTATCATCGTACCTCATCATCTCGTTTTTCACTTTTCACTGTACATCGCATCACCTAACGTGTTTTCTTTAGAAAAATATACGTTCTGATATTCTGATATACCCTGCCCTAGCACTCTGTGGGTCTGTACCTTAGGTGGAGCAGCGATAAAAGAAAAAACATCTTCATAAGCTGCCTCGTTTGTTGTGTTTTTGAAATATCTCCCAGAAAAGCATCCATCTATCCAAAGAGAGTTCAAAACGAATTATTCTCCAATTGATTAAATACCGTAAAACACGCATTCTATATTCTGAGGAATAGGCTATTTGAGCTTTGTCTACTCAAAGGACCTATTCATGTCATAAGCGTATCGAAGTTGGCATTACTGCTAAGTGAAAAACAACTGTTATGATGCATATGAATATGTTTTGAATCATATTACTTTAAAAAAAGTAATTCTGCGAACGCCTACGTTCGTACTGTTGGGTAGATTTCTCTGGGTAACGGACTAACGGTCGGTTATGGTTAAAAAAAATCCAAGGTTAAGAAACTGATCCAACCACACATTACTAACTATGATGCACATCAAAACGCAAATTAACCATGATCTCCTTGTGAATTCATTGGTCATTTAACACAGGCTTGTATGATGAATATGTAGAACTACATGCCTGCTGCTTTAAAATCCTGAAATTCAATCGTCAGAAGAGTAAGCAATTGTCTTGAGGTTGAAATTTGGGACTGAATTCAGCAGGCATGCATTGGATAACTGCAATAATGACATCGCATCGTGTGATATACAGCAGATCAGTCAACGAAGTTCACCAGAAATCAGATTAACGGATAACCACAATACCATGTCGGTAGCCTGTCGCGAGATATCTCGCCCAACGACGTCGGATTCGATGTATTAAATGAGGAGTAGCACATAGGCAGGGAAAATGGTCACATCAGTGTTTTGAAACCAATATTGCCTCGTTATCTGAGTGCTTGTATCAGACTAAGCAAGATCTACTACAAAATAATTGCTAATTGCATCTCTTGTTAAGGCAGCATGTATGGGACTCTGATGAACAAGTTACTGGAATTAACTCTTATACATACTTTGCTTTTCGATGATCGTCTAATTAATTCAATTCTAATATTTCTACCATGATGAACCACGACAACCACGTCAAACGAAGATATATGAAATTTATAGCCAATTCTTCTTCTCAATAGAGAATTTGTAGGAAAACACATAAATGATAACAAGCGCAATTTGCCTCGACTTAATGAATCCAGAATAATTAGTGCAGTTTATAATATGCGGACAGTAGTTGAAGAGCGATCACATACATTGTTACTACATTTAGTCATTTGCACAGTCAGATACAGCTAAATTTGCTGATCATGATTTCTAGATAATCCAAATTTCGGTCGATGTAGTGTTATCTCTATCTGAGAGAAATAGTCCAGGACCGTTCCCATTGTACTGGCGCATTATTCTCAATCCATTATAAGTAAAATAATCATGCATAATTATTATACGTCCATTGCAAAACACATTACATCGAAATGGGAGCTAAGCAACAGGAAATAAATAAAAGCATTTGTTAGATTTCATACTCTTGTCTACCACACTCAGCATCAATTAAAATATTGCTACATGTGCCATGGCAATCTTAGCAAGCATCAACAGAGTTATCGATGTATATAATTGAAGAAACTATGATAGAATCAATGGTGATTTCTGTGTGATGTGCATCTGCTCGGCCGATTATGATACAAGCGATCAATGGCAGTCATAGACTTCATTTCAATTCACTGTATTTGAATAGCAATGGCATGAGTAGTCATAGCAATGGCGAATCTATTGCGCTTCGGTCGATTCGAAGTCATTGCTAGTGATGAAATATAGACTGACGTGACTGAGTTCAACAACAAATAGTAAGAATTATGAATAACTAATGACGTGACTAGACAAACGAAACAAAATAGGATTTCACGTCAAATTCTTTGTGTGTAATACAGCCCGCACGATAGATTACCAATAAGTCAGTTACTAACGCACCTGCATTCTGCGCATGATGAGCGGCTGGTACTCATGGCGAAACGCTACCTGAAAGAAAAATTAAAAAGCTTCGTATTTCATTAAATCAAATAAGAATATTGAACAAAACACATCACACAGAACAATTTACATACCTAAAAGGAAAATTTGACGAAAAATAAACCGTTCTCCTCAGGATATTTTTCATCCAGACTGTGATCAAGAATTCTGACAGGTAAATCTAAAAGAGATTGAAAAACGCTTTCATGAGCAGCTTGTTCCATTTTTGTAAGATATTTCAGATCTGCTACAAGCATTAACACATGTAAAACTGCTCTTAGGTGGTTGCAAGGCTTGGCTGGTTAAGGCAGCATGTCGATGCTATGGTGAGGTCATGGGCTTGAATCTGTCCGCTTTTAGATGTGCACTGCTCTCAGCCCCAAAAGAGGTTACTGACTTAATCCTAGTGAAAGCTGCCTATGTATAAAGACTGTCCCACCTATAATTGATTAGTGTGACTTCTTACATTGGTTGTGGAAGAGAAAAGATTTTCTCTTTTAACTTTTCTCTTATTAATCAATCACGTAATTCCCTTCTCTTGTGCTACAAACTCAGAACATTGTCCATGAAGGAGAAGACTGATATCACTACTATATGTATAATATCACTTGGTCGTACTATGAATTTCATCTGAAGAAATGCGATGACATTTGCAGAGGAAGAAGACAATTTGAGTCGTACTTTAGTCAACACTTGAGAGTTAAGTCACCAACCTTCATTAATAATAATAAAGCGTTTTATTTCGATAATGAAAATCACAGACAATCACAAAACTCTTGCACCTTTTCGGAAATGATCATTCAAGTACGAGCAAGAAAATGCGTCAGTAGAAAATGATAGAAAAGGTCAGATTTCATGTTCAAATACATCATTTATGCACGAGTAAGAAATACGTCTATAAAAATATGAGGTTGAATCGCATGTTGGAATAAGTCATTCAAGTACGATAAGAAATACGTCAATATAAAACTATGAAAGAGGATGGATTACATATTAAAGTGCATCATTCATGCACGAGTAAGAAATACGTCTATGAAAATATGAGATTGAATCACATGTTGGAATACATCATGCAAGTACGATAAGAAATACGTCAATGTAAAACTATGAAAGAGGATGGATTGCATGTTCAAGTGCATCATTCATACACGAGTAAGAAATACGTCCATAAAAATATGAGGTTAAATCGCATGTTGGAATGCATCATTTAAGCACGAGTAAGAAATACGTCAATATGAAATTACAGGAGAGGTTGGATTTCACGTTCGAGTACATCATTCAAGCACGAGTACCTAAGAAATAACTCATAAAAAGATAGAAGGGGGGATTACATGTTGAAGTTATAGAGTGATGTACAGGTAAGGATAAATGAGTCTCTTCTTCTCTGAGTCCCTGAGAAAGGCATTTCTAAGTGCTTGGAGTGTATAAGACGTTTACGCATCAAGTCGTGTAAGCAATTGTCTGGTGAAAATAGGTCGTTAAATACTTGTAAGGCTCAGAATTTGCGTTGTTCGTCCTGATGTAGGCCTGAAGTTGTCACAATCCAATCGGTTTAATTTGGGAATTGGTACAATGTTGGCTACCTTCCATGAAGTTGGAAATTGACCGCTGGAGACGGAGAGGGAGAATATGTTGTGTAAGTGGATTAGCAATAATGTGAGCGCATTCTCGAATAAGTCTAGCAGAAAGATTATCAATTCCGGGAGATTTGGATTTGAGTGACATCATCATAGTGAAAAGTGTTGGGTGAGATCTCGGGTGACCATTGAGAAGATTCGTGGCTATATTCGTATTATATTTGGTCATGAGAATTGGATCGGCAAATATCTTCTCAGGATTTGCCGTCCCTCACGTTGGAGACTCGACCAATTGCAGAAGGCCGAATAGAGATTCGAAGATGGCAGAAGAAAAATAGTGAAAATCACCTACAATCGTGATTTGTGATGATAGAAAGGTCTCGAGATACAACTGTACAGAAAAATACGTACTTTAAGAACTTTTTTTTAGACAAACTGGGAGGAATACATAAATTCATTATACACATGTTGGGGCATTTGCATTCTGCAGCAATAAATTCGATGCAAGTTCGACAATTTGGAAAAGGCACGCATCTTGTTACATTGAGTGTGTTACGCACGTACAACTCCACCTCCTTTCTTTTCGTTGTTTCGATCGCAGCGGAAAGAAGGGTAATAGCCAATTAGATGCAATTCTTCGTCACTTATATTGTCACAAAGCCATGTCTAAGTTATAGCAAAAACAATAGGCTTAACAGTTCGAGTGAAAACATGTAATTCATCAATTTTTAGGAGAAGTGAGCGAATGTTGGTTAAGAGGATGGATGGATAAAATTTTTCAGAAAAACAACTTGAGGAAAATTTCCTCGAGAGGCACCGTTTCTCTCGCTCTGACCCACAAGGATAATTTCATCTTTCCTAATAACGAAGTCGCCGCCTTCATCACGTTTCTTCTTAAGCTCAGCTTGCAATGCTTTTTCACGGACTTATTGCATTTTTGTAAGGTCCTCGGAAATAAAGATATTTTTCATGTTGGTTCATGTTGGTTCTTCAATCGTTTCAACAAGTCCCACTTGGAGTCGAATGAAGGGCATTTTACGAGTAAAAGTCTGATGCCACTTTTGTTGGGCTTACCTATTCTTTTCGCCATTATTGACGGAGGATTTGGAATCCGTAGATGTTTCGCACGTTAACATCACCGATAAACATCGGCTTCATTAATTCATTTAGGCAAATTGCTCCTAAAATCTAATCATTTAGGAACAATTGTGCTTTTTATTCTTTCTGTTCCACCTCCACGACCACAATCTTAATTCATAATATAGAATATTAAACAGCAATGTAATAGGAGTTCGATATATTACGATTTGTACCAACATCCGATAATCACAGACAGAGTGCTAGATCGCCTGGGTTATATTGCATAAAAGTTCAGAAGTTAGTATCTGATATTTACCAGTTCACAACTGATAAATAATAGTTGAAAAAATCCCTTTGTAATAAACAACTAATATTTATCAGGTGATCAGCTTCTAGACTCAGTTTATCAGCTTATAGTTATAAGTTTTAGTTATATAGTTATAGCTTATCAGTTTATCAGCTGATAAGCGGAATCTCTATATGAAGTGTTGAATTTGCTCAACCTATTTAGACTGCAGCCGATTGGCTTTCATCAATAAAGTCGTCGCACGCAGATTGTGGGTAAGATTTCACGCTACTACTGATTACATGCAGTTATCAAGACTTTGATTGTGAATAACTAATTATCTACAATGATAGCATGCTAACTCAGTCACAAAAATTGGTATTCTTAAAAGAATTGAATGATAGAAAGGATATGATTTTCGGAAAATTTGATGATTTCGAAGAAGGATGAAGAAAATAACTGCGTGGGAGGATATACTGAAAATGTGAATCCTCTTGAATATTTGATTTGATTTTTTTAGTATTTTCAAAGCAGCATATGTCTTTTCAGAATTGAATCAAATGAATATGTTTACGAAATCTTACAACAACCTACGTGACATGGAGTGGAAGAAATTAAATGGAAGAACTTTTTAAGAAAACAGTGGATAGTAGCAGGAAAAGAACCACAGGGAATCGATACAGTGGACAATGTGATTATCGAAATCACATGTAAAGATAGCCCCACCGAGAATAGACTTTTGGTTTACAAGACCACAACAGCGCAGAGTGAAAGACTAAGTGGAAGCAATATTCTCCTGGCACTTCTACGAATGAGATAGAGATTGGAAGTGTAAATATGTTTCCGGAGAACGAAATACACACGGGAATTTCAAAGGAACGGCATGGGATCTATCCTCTGATGCGGCCGCTAGGCAAAAAATTTTAGAATTATCAAATCCTACAGCATCGGGTTTTCATGATCTCTAATCGCCAATATATATATATATATATATATATATATATATATATATATATATATATTTATATATATATTCCATTTTAATAATGCGAGTATAATATATAAGACTTTATCGCTAATTCTAAGAACAATACAATATCGCACTAACGTATTTTAAATAAGCAGAGTCGGCAATTCTGGGATAAGCTAGTAGGGTCTAAGTTGGCTTTATCAATTTGCATGATTTGATGATTCGAATGTGACAATGTTGAAAAAACAGTCAATCAATTCTTGTCGACGCGTCAATTGCGAAACATCCTACATCGCTCCGTCAATTCCCGCTGTATCATCTTTACTTCCGCTTTCTGTGGATGACATATGAACATTTTCAAGCTCCAGCATTATATCCCTTGATGAAATACTATGAAAGTCAATGGCTCGATTGTGTAGCATTGACTGGACAGCACTTTATAAATTCACAAGCATATTCTGGAAATTTCACACGAATGACACCCTTAGGAAGAGAAACGTTGCTTAAGCAAACTAAATGCACGTTCAACAACACATCTCGTTGACTGGTGAGCATTGCTGAAGTCCATTTCGGCCCAAGTCAATGTATCTCGAATAGGTGGAATGAGCCAGACATTATACGGATATGCCAAATCAATTAATATGATAGCACAAGGGAAATCACAGGTTTCAAACTCAATCATCTAAACTTAACGTTTTGAGGATAATCCAAGTGGTCAATTCCGTACGCAACCTCTTTCACATCAAACAAACAAATGCCGGCTTTGAATAAACTGCTCTTGAAGAACCCATGGCGAAGTTAGTTTTACACATGATTACAACATTAAGAGAAGAGAATATGATCTGACAATTTTCAGAAATGTGGTGTTACAATTTCTCCTCCAAATCTTTCAGACGCTTCTACTGAAAAATCTGATGAAATTTTACTTATTGCAATCAGTTGAGTGATTGAGATCAGTTTCAATCCAAATATGAAAGGCGCTCAAAAATTAATAGAAATTCGACTTTTGGCCTATATTTGAAAATACATGTTCATGTGCAGGCCTGCTTATCAAGCTATTTTCCAATTTTCATAACTGCGTGGGAGGATATACTGAAAATGTGAAATTTTCAGCCAGTTTCAAAATAAATGAAATTTTCTGGACTTTATGATAATTTTAAGACTTAGCGAAACCCCGTTTTTGTGATACCTCTATTTTATGATCGTTGTCATCTCAGTATACAAAAAGGACATCATGTGCTGAGGGTGGGTCCATCATCTTCTCAGTGCCTGTTAGGTCTACGAGGGTTGATGCTTCAAAGGACCCTTCTAGGTCAGTCTTATTCCCGATGAGAATTGTTTCCTTGATTTGAGAGAAAGTTACGTGTATGTCATAATGTGGTTGACATGGTTGAATATATATAACATATATATTATATATAATATAAGATATATATATATATATTATGATCGGTTGTGTGAGCAATACAATCCGTGAAACTTTAAGTCACAAGTAATAAACTTCACTTGTTCTGACATTGAATTTCGACTATTGAGCTCTATTTTCATTAATATTGAGCACTTTGTCTGCTATAGTTAGAATAACGCTTATTCTATAGATGTATGTATATTCAAAATCAAATTCATTGTAACACCATTTTATAAAATGTCAACAAAAATCCAAGAAAGCGGACAGGGAAAGAATGGAATTTGCTTTCATTCAAAGATATGAGCCTCGTCTCAATGCATGTTCAGCATAATTTCTATGTTTTTGTGCAGGTAGCACACTGCAGAAACTAGTCGGGGAATACAATTAATTTTGTTGGAAACCTCTGGTCTTTTTATTTCTCTTATATATATATATGTATTCAAAAGTAATGGTATCAAAAATGTAAACAGATATAAAATAAATCACACTTGGCTGCGTGCAAGGAAAAGAAAACGCAAATATTTCTGCCCAACCGGTTTCTGCCTGACTTGCAGGATTCTCAAGGGCTAAATGATTCTATTTGCAAATTAAAATAAATCAAAAATCTATGTATCATAGATTCAAAACAAGGAAAATATAGTGGTGGTGGTGGTCATAGATTGCTATCATTGCATTTGGTCTATGGATGCCTATTTAGAGAAGGACATCTTTATGCATAGCTCTTCTTTTGTTTCTCTATAAAGTCGGTCACAGCTTGATGGGAGTTAAAGTATAGGCACAATCTTATCAATGCCGTACATGTATGGAGCTCCAAAAGTGCAAAAAATATGTAATTTCTTGGCAGAACAAAGCGCAGATGAATTTGGATACTTGCACTGGAATCCAAAATTTCGTGCAATAATTTCCGGCGTAAATGCTCCTACCTCTCGACTAAGTTACCTATTAGATGAACTCTAAAAACCATTGTTACCAAAATTGAAAAGTTATTGCAAAGATACATATAATTTCATTTCAAAGTTACCGAGCACAATGGAAGATGCATCATTCGTCAGTTTCGATATAGTGTCCTTGTATACAAACATAAACAATGACTTGGGAATTGAAGCCATAAAATATTGGCCATCGCTAAGTGACATTCATGAACGTTTCAAAGCAGATTTCATATTAGAGGGCTTGGAAATTAATACAAGATGCCATAAATAAGTGCAATACGATTCGGACGAAACAACCGAATCAGGATAAATCAGAAATCAATTTTGTTCAAACATTTAATCCCAACAACCCAGAATTATATAACAGCGTAATTAAGTCTGATTTCTCAGGGTTGCAGTCAACCGACCCATTTGATAAATTATGTGTAGTCCGAAAATCTTATCGTCAACCTCCATCACTACTCCGAATATTGCGAAAGCAGAAAGATGTGTTGATGGAGCTACAAAATGTGGAGATCAAAAATATAAGTGCTGTGATTCTATGATAGTAGGGAAAGACTTCAAATATTAACATGGTGAACAGACAAAATTATTTCATATAAAAACAAACATGACTTGTGATTTCAAAGATTTAATTTATGTGCTAAAATGCCGCGAATGCGAAGCCTTCTATATGGGACAAACGGGTGATTATCTTCGATCGAGAGTGCGAGTCCATCGCCAGCAAATAATTGATTCTTCCTATCGTTCGTTACGTGTAAGTAAACATATCTATGAATGCGCTAGCAATTATCCCCCTTTCTATGTTATGCCTACACTTTAACTCCCATCAAACTGTGACCGACTTTATGGAGAAACAAAAGAAGAGCTATGCATAAAGATGATGAGTCCTTCTCTAAATAGGCATCCATAGACCAAATGCAATGATAGCAATCTATGACCACCACCACCACTATATTTTCCTTGTTTTGAATCTATGACACATAGATTTTTGATTTATTTTAATTTGCAAATAGAATCATTTAGCCCTTGAGAATCCTGCAAGTCAGGCAGAAACCGGTTGGGTAGAAATATTTGTGTTTTCTTTTCCTTGCACGCAGCCAAGTGTGATTTATTTTATATATATATATGTATATACATAAATAGTTGAACATAATTGAATAGGCCAAGACCTGTTGTCTCAAGATCGCTATTTAGATTTGCTATAATTTTTTAGATAAATGACTGAAAGCAACCTGATATCTAGCCCCGACAATTTTAACCATACATGTACATCGAATTGAGGTTTAGACGCCAGGATTGCTTTCCAAGAAATACAAAACAATATGAAATTGTTTGAACGATTCCTTTTCATTGATTTAAAAATAACATTTCGGCTTATATTTTTTGAAGATGGTATGCAAACAGTTTTTCGGATGGAGATAAGGTTGACCGCTACATCCAGAACGAATAATTTTTTTTTCGTCTCCGATTTCCGGTGTACTGCAGACTGCTCAGTTTCTACCTTCTTCAACATGTTGGACAAGATGCTTGTTGTCCTGCAATCTCGCTGACATACTTGGGCTTCCTCTGGTCTTCCTGGTCTCCGATGTAGAAGCTTCACAAGCTGTGTCCTCAAGCAGTCGAATTAAATTGCTTGAATTTTCACGGACTTTGCTTAGAAGATTGGCTTGGCGTGAGAGACAAAAGAATGTATACCGTACATTTGTATGCCAGATTTCCTGCAACCGGAAGAAAAAATGTTTCCACAATTTCACAGTTTTTCTCTGGAAATGTCCATAGCAAGCCAAACTTTGATCCACTCGATCACAGGCATTCACAGACGCACTGTGATCGTGAACAACAGTAGGAAATGGGAGAGATTTGCTTATTACGCTTCCTTGTGACGATCTTCATCTCTACTGCAGCTAAGAACAGCAGGCTTACTCGCTTTTTTTGTCTTTCCACGCTAGGCAGAAGGATATCATCATTATCAAATCGATGGGGCATGAATCGCCATGCCGTGATTTTCTGATACAACAGAAAACAAAAGCCACGTTTTCTCGAACAGTCAGCACAGCTTATAAGGATGTATTAGCGTGAGCCGTTGTGAGCGACTTGCATTAACGAAATAGTAAAGGACCTTCAACATTCCTCACATGGAAGCCGCTGAGAAAAGTTGCACGCCTATTATAACATAGGCCTACACAGAATCCTGCAAAATTTGTCAGAACTAAGTAGGAGAAAGTAAAAAATGTGCTACAAATCGTCAATCTGGTTTACCCCGGAACAGGCTACAACAATCGCTTGTATTTGTCATAGGTGGCTGGCTTTATTAGATATTCGCGTTTAAAATATACTTTTCTTCAACAAAATCGACAAATAAGGTGATGGCATGAAACATATCCCGTATTTTGAAAAGAAGTTAATTTTCGTATAAATTTGTAGACACTGAAATGTTCATTGTACATTCAAATGGACGTACAACGGAGGTCGTTAAAGATTTCTCTCAATATAATCAGAGCACTGTCACGTGAATAATCTAAACATATTCCTGATATTGTTGTGAGAATATGATTTTCTTTAAAAGTTGACATTAGCTTTCATCATGTTCAGCAACGTGCAAGGAAAAGTAATAAATCATTATGGCAAAAAAGATCGAATATAGACATAATTTCTGCGGGTATCTTGTAAAATATATCTATTACTGCATGTCATCATGAATTTTCTTGTTTCGGGGGATTGAATTAATACGACATCTTAAACGACAAACATATTGTCAAACTGAAACAAACTTCTTAGTGATTGCAAATTTCTAAAACGGGTTCATATATAAATATAATAGAGTGATTGATAATAATAATAGATTAATAATAGATAATAATAGATTGATGAATAAATTGTTAGTAGGTCGTTGGAGTAAGCATCATACATTACAAGCATAACTAGTCTATGGATGGATCCCATTGGGTCCTTTGATTGGGATGTAAGAATCAGAAGCGCATGTCAGATTTCAAATGATACATAGCACCTTACTTTGATTACTTTGATTACTTTGATTGCTGACTATGGCTGTTCCAACAGCAGTCAGTGTTCCAAGGAAAACCCAATTCACCTATTCACCCAATTCACCCAAAGCACCAAATCACGAATAATCTGAATTTGGAATATCGTGTCAGTACGTCCACAGACATCGAACATCAATCATTAAGGTTGTTGTTGTTCGATGTCTATGAGTACGTCCATGTAGGTCTGTGAATAACCAACGTGAGTAATAGACAGATGTTCGATGTCCATGAATGTGATAATTCAGCATGCTTAAGGGATTATTAGGTTCTATTGAACAGTTGCTATGGTAGAACGCGCATCTGTACGCATCGTTGCAGGCCGAAGGAATCATAAAAAGTGTTTTGAATCTTTTTTTGAAGTTTTTTCGATGAACTTTGGCAAATTTTTCAGATTAATTGATTATGTCGGGTTGGAAGTTTTACCACCATTTATGAAAATTGATGGAAACCCATAAATATTTAGCTTCATAGAACCTTTGAGATTGACACCCAACATGCATTCTTACAACGTTGCCTGCGTTCTCGATGTCTGCATGTTAAAGAAGCAGTATTCTTGTTACAAGCATTGAAACATTCTTATCCGCACTGATGAGCAAAAAGTCTTTAGTGCATTTTATAATAAGTGAACAGAAGAACAATTGACGAATCCTGGTCAGATAGCAAGGCAAACCTGCTTTCCCATGGTCATACTCAATTTTAGCATGCATTTAACTGGGTCGACTAATTCCTAATTTTCTACTTGCATTTTTCAGTAGCTAGCAATAATCCTGACATTTTTTGCAATTTTAAATACACTAAATAATTACCTATTTAACATTTTCTTTCCAGTTAAAAATTCGTCACATTTTCAACGCTGTCCGGCAGGTTTGTGTACTAAGCTAAATGATTTGCAGTTCATTTTGTGTTAAGTTACGAAACATGTGTGCGTGGAAATAGTGAATTATATGAGATAAATGATTGATAACGCTGAACTCTGAAAGTTTTGTGACATTGGGAAAGGCGTGTCTTCTGAGTACTTTTTAATCGCTCAATCACCTTACCAATCGCTCAATAAACTTGAACTAACTGACGTATCTAGGATTCGAATTGACCCCACTTCGAACTTTCAGCTGTGTTCAATTTTATTGGCAGTCATGTGTTTCTCTCCCACTTTTCTATCTGAACCAGCATTGTGGCCATGTTGCAGCCTGTCAACAAATATACATCACACTGATTCAGTTCTCGAGCATGAAGATAATCAGCGAAGGCATGCGATCATGATTTCCTCATTTTCGTCCTCCAAATGGAATGCTGTTTTTGTCCGGTCATCTTCTTCTCAGAATGTGTCCACAGTGCTGCAGCCTTAGAAGAACACTAGTAATACATACCAGGTTCGCCTTAGGCCTTCATTCCTATGTCCATCTGCAAGCATGGTTTATCAAAAATTAGTTAATTGCTCCTTAAATGAATTCACGATTGATTAGTGCCATCGAATAATTGCAGTAAACTGAATGGTGTCATCGAATAATTGCAATTATTTGATAGGTGTTATTGCAATGATTGCAATTCATTGATTTTTTGTATTGCAATGGGAAAGTAATCATTTGACCGTTATCACATTTCCACAAGAAAAGTATCCCATCAGTGATCTATTTAGGTACAAAATTTCCTAGGCATGTCTTATTCACTATGTGATCGCTTTCGGACTTCTATTCAGGCACTATTAGAAGCATCATGAATTCATTTACTGTAGACAACATAATTTTATTGAACATTTTTGAAACATATATTAGGATTATTTATATTACATTGTTCATTCACTTTTTTAATATTCCTAATTAATTATCACCATAATTGTGATGCATGAACTGAAGTCCGTAATAAAATTTATCAGTGGTATAGCCTATATGTTTCATGTAATGGATCTACAAATCAACTGGAATCTTTACATAGAGCGTCGGACTGAAAGTGGTGCAACAGGCGTACTGAGTCTGCAATTTTTAGATTCAAACAAAATTCGACCACGCCAGACGTATGCATATATATACGTATATATCCACTCCTAGAATTTCTGAAAATAAGCTCGTCGAAGCCAGGTTTCGAGGTTGAGTTGCTAACGCGCCAGACGCATGATTTTTCTAGAAATTCTGAAACTGCACGCTAGCGCAGCCCTGTATTGATTCCAGTTCAGCAGGTAGTCATTATCCAAATGATAATATGCTTTTATGTGACTTACAAAATGTGCAGGTACATGTACCTATTTCGTTACAATGATATAACAGAGTGAAAATTCAAAATCAGGAGCTAGTCCATTCAAGCGGTCATGATCAATAATTTCAATTAATTGATTGATGATAAATTAAGTGTGATTAA
Organism: Prostheceraeus crozeri; assembly: GCA_907163375.1. Lineage (NCBI taxonomy): Eukaryota > Metazoa > Platyhelminthes > Polycladida > Euryleptidae > Prostheceraeus > Prostheceraeus crozeri. The sequence goes on along the minus strand of CAJQUW010004403.1, from coordinate 496,345 downwards.
CTGATTGCTGTCATCAATTTATTGCAATTAACTGATTGGCATAACTACATAATTGCAATCAATTAATTGCATCCTGCAGGAATTGAAATAAGTTTGCAGCTTGCTCAAAAAATTAGTTGCAATCAAAATTTGATAACCCCAGTCGGTCAGCCTCACACCTTTCCCGACTAACACATGCACGTATACATATACAGTATCTATATACCCAATTTAACAAAATCTATTGTCAACCTGGCAAATGCCGCGGTCCCAAAAACATTTTGTGCTCATTTTGTCCTCAATCGCGTTTTGTCCTACACATTTTACTTTTAGTTTGCACAACAGTAATAATGTTTTCAACTGTTATACTGCTGATTTTCTATTTTTCAGAAACTTTCGTGAATAGTCGCACAGTAGGGCCTTCATTTCGTTACCAGTAGTAATATCACACCATGTGGTCATGTTTTTCTACATAAAGCCTGGCATGAAACCTAAATATCTCATTGAACCAGATCTATTCGTAAAATATACCTGTATGCTTGGTCAGTTAATGTATAAATGAAAACCCGGCAAAGCTCTATTCGGCCCCAATTATGCGCGTTCAAGCTTTTTTATTACATTGTGTATTCTGGGGTGATGAAAATCAAATGTCGTCAGTGTAATCGGACTGAAAATGGAAATAGGAAAGGTAAATGCTTGGTTCAAAAAAATGCGTGGGGGAGGGTGGGGTGACATAGCAGTGACCCTCTAAAGAGGAATATGTCCTCTAGAAAGAAACTCGGAAATATACGAACTAAAGATCCCTTAGACTACAAATGTAGGAGGCATGAACATTAATCATAGCTCGCTTTTTCTGTTCAGCAGAGATCGATAAACTTTTTTGAATTTCAGAGGAAATTTGCATCTTTGAAAATTGTCTTTTAGTCTATCATCAATTTCTACTAGGCCTACACATTTGCAGGAAGATAACTCAATTACTTAACTCTTTCACTGCCCACGGTTTTTCGATGACATCATGCTGTGGCCCAAGTTTTGCACATTTTTACACCTGCGCAAACTTATTTTCAATGATGTTTTTTCATGTTCTATCATTACAAATGCTAGTCATATGTTATTGCATTTAAAGCATTTGCCGTCAAAGGCAATAAAAAAGGTGTTAAATCAAATTTAATTGTTTTTAATTGAATTAATTTAAATCAAAAAATGAATCTTAATTGATTTTATATAATTACACTGAATTGGTGCAACAAAAACAAAAAATGCAATCAGATACATATTTATATATGGCATGCACATGTACTTTATAGGAAACACTGTCAACTTTGTGTCTAGTTAAAAAGACTGTTTCTCAGTGTGGTACACCTCGAAGCATTTCATGTCACAAAGTGCAACATTGCATCGTTTGCAGTAGACTCGGGGTTTCTTTTCGTGTACCCCTCCTCTTACATACTCTGCAGGGCCTCGCGGGAAACTTCTTGCTTGCAGTTGGAGGGTACTTTCCCTTTGTATGTTTTTTGAATCCACCATGCAGTCGACCAACCGGATCGTTCCTTGGGGTACGTCGTGGTTGCGCTGGTTCACCAGCGTCTGGCGAGTCTGAAGTAAGACCTTCACCCTCGATCAGCTCCTTCACCAACGCAATCTGGAAGGTATACAGCTTCATGTTTGTGGAATTATTTGCCTTGTAGATGACAAATGCGTTGTGTATGGCGAGCTCCATGAAATAGAAGAAAAGTTTCTTTGGCCATTTCACCGTTAGTTTGATGATTGGATAGTACGCTAACATCTGGTCCAGTCTGTCTACTCCAGACATGTAGAAATTGTATTCCATGATTCAAACCGGCTTGCTCAATTCCGCAACTTCTCCACCCCTTCTTCTAATGTTGACGACTCCCATTTCAGCGTTGTACTTAGTACTTATCGCTTTCACTGTTCTCTTGTCATGCCATGCCATCACCATTACTCTTCCATTGTCAACAGCAATAGTTTCTCCTCTTCGGAGATTGGCATCACGAATCTCAGCAGGTTCTCCTCGATTCTTCCTCATTGTTCCACATGTGTAGGTCTTTGCATCGAGCAACCTTTCACTCAGGCTCACAGAATTGTAGAAGTTGTCCATGTAGAGAGAAAAATATTGTCCGAGAAGTCTGTCCATCAGTTGAAATGTAATTTGAGGTATCGATCTGGAAACACCGTCATATACTATAGTATTCCAGCAGTAGGCACTCTCAGAATCAGCAAGTATATATGACTTTATCCCGTACTTCACAGGCTTGAGTGGATTGTAGCACCTGATTGACAACCTGCATTTCCATTTCAAGACACCTTCATCAATTGATATATGTTCATGTGGTGTGCAGTATTCACGAAACTTCTCCATCAGATAGTCGTAGATTGGGCGAACCTTGCAAATCCGATCCTGAGAATCCTCTGGTCTGGCAGAATTGTCGTTGAAGTGTAGGAAACTCATAATGAGTTGATACCGATTTCTGCTCATATGATCTCCAAAGTAGAGTGTATGCATGCAATCATCTGTAGACCAAAAGAGACCAAGTTCCGGCTTTTGTATTATCCCTGTCAGCAGTGTCAGTCCAAAGAACACTTCCATCTCCGGTATTGTCACCTCCTTCCAACGTTTCATCCTTGAATGTGGAGATAGAGGCGTTTCAAGACATTCAAAGTATTGGTCAGCGTACAAATTCGTTTGCTGAACAACAGTTTCCAACAGCTCATCCGAGAAGAATAACTGAAAGTGCCTCATGGCACTTTGTTCCCCATTCATAACCGCTTCTCCGCGTGGACCAGGATTGGTGGCCGAACAGGGGTGTATGTTAGGACTACGGCCTGCTGGACTCCAGTTTGTTGCATGTGGAACATCTTCTGGTTGTTCATCTTCATCCATATCGTCTTCGGAGGCACTTGTATCATAATCAGATTGGTCTTCATCATCACTACTTTCCACGATGTTCTCTTCACTGTCAGAGTTTCCAATTATTTCTGCCATTTCCTCCACAGAATATGCACGACTTTGTGCTCTACTTGACGATGCCATTTCGATCCTTGCAGAACGACGATGATCACCACAAATAAGTCATCCTGCACGAGCATCGTAATATCATGGCAGATGACACAGATGAGTTGTACTTACATCATGTGGTGAGTGAATTCCTTTGTCATTCTTGCATCGCAAAAGAAAATTACCAAAAACGGAGATATACATGTTTGGCAGTGAAAGAGTTAATAGACTACAGGCGTGGGCCGATGTGACGGCATGTGACAATTTTTTCATATGAAATTAAAATGTGACAAAATGTGCTTTTCACTGTTGAAGTGACAAAATGTGACATCGCATTCGCATATAACCACGATCTAATGTGACAGATGTTAGTGTTTTTCGGCAGAATGATAAAAATATGATGAAGTTGCTTCGTTTGAGTGAAATATCAGAATATCAGAACGTATATTTATTTTCTCAGTGCATGAAAAACATGTAGAAATTTGAAATAAGGAAGAAATCATTATTCTAATGTTTTTCCATCATTTCAAGTCATTATACCAGGGTGTCCGCGCACCCTGGAAAACCTTGAAAACCTGGAAAATGAATTTTACCCTGGAAAACCTGGAAATCCTGGAAAATGAAATTTTACCCTGGAAAACCTGGAAATCCTGGAAAACTCCTGGAAATTTTAGACTAATTAAAACACTAATTGCAAGTTGTTGAAGTCATGCTTACTCTATGGATGAAGTGTTTTCTATTTTTCCAGATTTTGTTCTTCATATCTCTACTTATTTGTTACAAATATAGCCTTCATTCTCGTACAATGTTTTTGTTTTTAGAATATTTCAGTGACTGGAATCTCATATCATAACGTATACAACATGAATGAGACTGAACTGCGTGGTGTGGTTAACTATGAACTGTTGTCGAACTCCTAATCGTTGTACAGTATGGTGAATTAGTAGCTATGAATTCCCTCATAAACGCTGCGCGGTATGGTGAACTAGGAGTTGTAAATGCCCTCATTAACGTCGTGTGGAATGGTGGACTATGAGCTGTAGTCTCCCTCATTAACGTCGTGTGGTATAAGGAGCCGTATCTAGGATTAATGCTATTACGCACTTGATTGCCGTGTGGCAGAATCTACTGACGCAAAATGGTGCTTCATTTAGAAACTTCATTTAGACAACAGACTTGTTCCGAATGATCCGAGGCTAATATAGAATATTTTCAAACACATTTCAAGTAGGTTTTCAATATGTAGATATATTATTCCCGAAATGTCGTGTGTCAATGAGCTTTCCTCGATCAATTCTTCTCTGTGTCATTCTCTTAAGCTGATTGTGATTAGTTACTCTCATGCATATGCAGCACATCAACCATTGTTCCTCTTTCTGGCTCTTGGTCTTCCACCTTCCACGGATTCACGCTGCAATGCTTCAGTTCAAATGATCTTATCTGAATGACAACGCTGTGACGTTCACCTTGCTGCATTTTATTATAGAGTGGACTTTGCAGATATTCCGTTAATTGTTACATTTCATTGTTAAGTCTTAAATTTTTCGTTATTTATTGTTATACTCTTTTTCTACTTTGTTCTCCTCAATCCGCAAGCTTTTAATACGATCGATTGTATTTCCTTTTTTTTCTAGAAATATAATGTAGCCGTCTGATGCACATATTGGTATTTTTTATTTGGAATCACCTGCGCCTTAAGTATTCAACCAATTTCACGTCACTTTTCAAATTTTTTTCGTCAATTTTTTATTTTATGGTGTGTAAGCTCCTTAGCCACAGTACTTTGGGTAGATTTTTCCCGGAATTTTTCTTCTAAATTTGACGCGTGCATTTGAGTAAAATTTTCTTGCAGAAAGTCTGGAAATTTTCGTTCAAATTTGACCCCTGATTTTTGGTAAATTTCCTTGAAAAAGCTGGAAAATGAATTTTACCCTGGAAATCCTGGAAAACACCTGGAAATTCTCATTCAAATTTGCGCGGACACCCTGTTTTACGTCTTACTTAAGTAAAAGTTACTTTAGTTAAATATTTAACTAATCTTTTACTTGGAACTATTCAATACAACGAGGGTGCTACAAGCGTGTTTTCTGAAATGATGAAGAATCACTTCATGTTCGCCGCCATCCTATGTATTCGAATGTTCCTTTTTCTTTAATGATAATTTTTGCTAGACATATGCAAGATTGATATTTTTCTATTGCTCTTCCCAACGGCTGCTGACGCCTCCTCTGGTAAATCGTGTTGATATTTATTCGCTTGTTCTAAGTTGACTTTGTACTTGATGGCTCCATTGTAATTATTCATGCATGTATTCATGTGTTTTCTGATTGTCATGTCCAGATCAAAGGATTCCCTGCGAAATTGTGCTTCCGATAATGCACGCGCACACATGATATTTACTACTGATCTGAATAAAAAAAACGAAGGAATGATAGTAATTCTAATGAAACTGAGTGTCATTTCTTCACTGAATACAAAATCAATAAGTAGTGTCCCTTCTCCTCTGCGAAATAATGTAGTCGATGAACTCATACTGTAAAATTAAATCCGAATATGTGTTTATTGTGCATTCATATTTGCTATCAAATTGATTGCAGGACAATAAGAATAGTTGTAATTAGACTGCAACGTTTGAATGTATTTTTTCCCGATTTTGCCCATGGCCTGTCTTGGGGTAAGTGTCGGTCATCTTCAATGGCCATTAGCTATGAAGTTACATAAACAAGCAAAATTAGTAATTAATGAAGTAAAAGTTTCGATTTTATCCCATTATAATCCCGCTTGATGTAGCCCATGCATATTATGAATGTTGCATGATATGCTTTTTTTCGAAAATATACAGTATTAAAGGCAACACTGAAAGTTGTCAATTTTTTCCACATGTTTCAAAATTTGGATATCTGTTGCCATCAGCCATAGAAATCGACAACAATAAAACCTCTAGAATGGAAATTGCGCTTCAGGCAATGCACAATAACGGCACATAAATCGCACGCATTTTCACTTAGATGCACCTGTCAACGTCTGCATGATTGGGTTAGAATCAGTCACATGTGTAAATCGAAGCTTTTAATTGGTGGTTCATGCCCCAACTTAGTTCCCCCGGATGTGCCGCGACCTTGAGTCAGTTTCCATTCTAGCGAACTTCAGATAAACAGTTTATTTCTATGCCATCAGCAGTCATGAAGTGTGAATTTGCGTCAATGGGTATCTGTTGAAATGTGACATTTACGTACATTGGCATGTGACAAAATGTGACAAATCTCGATTATCAAAATGTGCTACAGATCCAAGTGTGGCGACTCACCCTCTGAGATTACATGGATTTGGCGATGTCAGTTACTATTACTTTGAAATTATGGTAATTTATTTTAAAAAGTCGAATGGGGTGACACGGCAGCTTTTCGATTTTTGTGTTTTTGCGATTCCTATTCGCAATGATAAAAATAAGTCAGTCCATAACTCAGCTGTTATTCAGTAAGTATTAGGATCCACCAAAATCATGTTGACCTCTGCTATTACAGATTGTTTCATAAAAAATGGATCACCCTTAAACATCGCCTTAACTTCAACTTTGTCTAACTCCGCCAAACTTGAACGAATTTCTCTGAAATTTGGAAGATATGTCAGTTGTGCTTACTAATATCATTGTTGGAAATTTCAAGCATGAATATTGAGTTGTTTTCCTGTTACAGATAAAAAAGTAGTAGATAATTTGATCTTCATTTAGCAATGTTACACAAAATCATACCTCACTCTTATAAAATTACATTTGTTTCCTTTGTTATGTAATATGTTGTTCTACAAGCCAAAAGCCATCAAGCAAAACAAAAATAAAGAAAATCGGTCAATCAGAGCCAGTATAGCACCATTATTCATCAACAATACTGTAACTGCTACATGTGATTAACTGGACTTCATGTTCCATAGCTTCCTGACTTCGTTGCGGTGGTTTTGGCAGCACTCCTGATTGCTTTCAGCTAGGAATCTATCTCTTACCGGTTGAAAACAATACAAAGCACAAATGAACAATAACGAGATCGCATTCACAAAAGGCAAAGTGTCAGCCTTGCTAGAACTAGGGTTTTCTTTGCGAGCTACAAGCAAGCGACTAAATGTCCCTTACACAAATGTTCATCGATGGCATAATGATGATTTTCGACTCTGTCGTAAAGAGGGCTCTGGCCGCCCACGCAAAGCATCCAAACGTAGAGACCGCCTAATTTTGAGATTTTTTAAAGTTGATCCAAGTCTCTCGTTAACTGAGATGGCTGCACTAGTCTCGTCTATTTCTAAGTCCACTATTCGTAGAAGATTTATTGAGTCGAATTTCAAGAGCTGTAAGAGGCCCTCTCAGATCGAATTATCAGATCAGCATACAAAAAGACGTCTCAGATGGGCAATGAGTCATTGTCACTGGCGAAATCAATGGGATCGGGTTGTCTGGTCTGATGAGGCATCAATCCGTCTGAAGGATAGTGATGGTCGATTGAGATTATGGATAAAATCTGATCAGGAAATTCCGAGACATTTACATCGTCCCCGGGCACAAGGTGGTGCGACTCTACTGATTTGGGCTGGCATTTGGACCAATGGCCGCTCTGAACTTCACATACAGCAAGGAACCATGAATTCTGAACGCTATGTGAATGTTTTACGAATGAACATTGGCCAAATGACAGATCAACTTCGTGATCCATCGACTTGGATATTTATGGATGATAATGCTACGTGTCACAGGAGTAGTAGAGTCAACTTATGCAAGTCTCAATTAGGGCTTAGGACATTATCTTGACCAGCTCGTTCTTCTGATCTGAATCCCATAGAAAATGTATGGAGTATTCTAAAACGTAACGTTCGTCGTTCACTGCTACCTACAGATGGCGTATCACAACTTACGTCACTGTTAAAAAGAGAATGGAGAAAGTTAGATCAGTCAAAAATCAACGATATCATCGAATCAATGCCTAGACGAATTGGTAATGTCATTGACAATAAGGGTAGGGCCACAAAATATTAGCTTCTTAAGAACCGTTACTGCATCATAGCTTATCAGATTATATAAGGACATTTAAATATATTAGGGACATGAAATAACATGAAAAATGCTTTCTGTATCATACTTATGTTTTATTTAGTCAAATTTCAGGATGATCCACTTTTTATGAAACGGACTGTATCTACCCTGACCGTGGAAATATTCCGCCCAGGGTTGGTCAAAGACCTCCTGATGGCCATTTCACCGAGGGCGAGCGGGTGTAGTGGGTGTAACCCGTTTCACCTGGGAGAAATCGGGTTATACCCGGTCGCACCAGATTGTTCATATGGCTCTTCAGAGATCACAGACAGCCACTGTTATTGGATGCATGGCATAAATTCTGATCTGTCAGTTCTAGAAACTTGTCATACTTTTCATATATACAGGGTGTCTACAAGGCCTGGATATCCTGGATAAATCCTGATTTCGTCGAAATTAGAAGTTGTGAAAAACGTTCTGAGCTACATTCTTAACGTTAACAGTAATGTAAATAAAATGTAATTATACTTTCTGTGACTTTATATTAGTTCGTGCTTTTCTATTTCGTTTGCTAACGTAAACTAATGTCCGTGGGTGTTTTCTCTTTGTTTCAGGTTGCATGTGTTAATTTAAGTTTTTTTTCGTATACATGAATTTTCAAACGCATTGGATGTCTCAGACTTCGAAAGCAGATTAGCGACTCATATTTTGTTGTTGCTCTCGTCAGCATTCAATGACTATCAGTTACTGAATCTTGTTCGTCGGAGTGGTCACACGATGCAGATAAAAATGTTGCACACAAGTGAAATTTCTACAATTACAAATTTCTACCCGGAACTGAGAACGGCTCCTATTACAGCAGCTATGAAAATTGAAGCATGTCAAAGCAGAAATAATTTTCGCCTTGGATATGGTAGAGAAACGCCGTTCACAATGACCATGTGATGATCAACAATCTATATTTCAAGCGCCTGTTGTTGACAACTTCCAAGTGGCCAAGGATAAGTTAGGCTACGTTGTGATTTTCGGATTATCTCCACATTTTCAGAAGGAGATACTACCCAGAGTATATGTGTACGGAGTTTAGTATATCTTTCGATGAGGCATTAAACAAAATTGTTCAAAGGGGACATCAAGATTTGTGCAGTAGATATTTCAACGGTAGTATTTCTCACTCACTCGAAGGCTGAAAACATATTTGAAAGTGTCAATAAAGCATTAGATAAAATTGGTAGCTTATTTGTCGATGTCTTCGATAGATTATTGCATGGAATAGATATGAGCATGGAAGTCAATCTTTCATTTCGCCGAAGATATTCTGAAGAATTTCAGCACAAGTGTGGGAAGGAGTTGCTCCAAACAGGTAGATACTCGTTACATTTCGTGCGCGAGTGGAGCATTGCAGCATGTATTGAAAAAGCTACTTGGGATTTGTCAACCGTGTACTGCAAAGCATGTACTACCTTTTCAAAGATTCTCTTGCATACAGGGCTGATTATTGGCCACACATATTACAGGTTCAACTACATTTCCTAAGTCTTTCTGCAAATGCCGTTAGGTACGAAACAAAGATGTATGTAACAGAGCAACAGAGATTCTGACGAACATTGAGAAATATTGCGTCGATGTGAAACCTCAACCTCATGTAGCATCATTCTCAACAGTTGTTGTTGCAATCAATGACCCATTTCTTGCATCTAAGCTACATTTTTTGAATTTTTCAATTCCCTAGCATCTCAGTTTGAGCCACTTCTACGGCGGTTTCAACACGACAAGCCCATGATTCCATTTTTACACGTTTTTCTCATGGGCCTTGTCACAGATACATTGAAAAGATTCGTTGAGGCATCGGTTATTCCCGGTGGGGACAGACGCTTCCAAAATTCTGAGACTTGATCTGAATAACCATTCAAATCTGAAGGAAGTGGATCTGGAATTCGGAGCCAAACGCAGCATCCCAAAGAATTCTCATCCACACAGAATGCTGGAGTTCGGTCAAGCCGCTCTCTATTGCTTTATCGCGATAGTGGATAAAATACTTGAGAGAGGTCCGCTGAAACACAATCTTGTTCAAGACGCTTCATCACTCTCTCCGCTTGTCATTTTAACTTAGTCTTCAGCGCTTTGCGAAAAGCATTTCTGACATTTTATTGAACAGAAGGATCGATTCCAACTGCATTTCTGTATCTCATGCTGATTCGGCGGAGCAGGAATATTACGACTTTATACAATCTGATCTAAGGAAGTAGGAACCTCATGTAAATTTCATTGGTAATGCATTATTAATACCACAATTTAGCTGCGTAATATTATTTTGACATCGACAAACATCGATTGGACAACCTCTACTGCAGTCATCTACGAAACAAAGGAAGTTTTCGACACCTGTGGGCAGTAGTAAGGAAGGTTTTGGTCTTATTTTATGTTCAAGCGGCAGTAGGAGGTGGTTTCAGCATAAACAAGGATATGCTAATAGAGAATCTTTATGAGATTTCCATGTTGGCGCAACGTGTGGTCCATAACACCATTAAATATTATGGAGGGGTTCTGCATGTTCGCCAACTGTTTCTTTGATCGAATCGGTTAAATGTTCATCCCGGCGCACGTGTAATGGAACTCGAACTAAAAAGGAATGAAGAAGATCAGCAAGCTAAGAAAGGCAAAGGTGTTGCTGAACTGGATTGTGAATTGAACAAGATTGAAAATCAAAAGTCGATCAAAAAAGAGAAACAGTGTGAACTTGGCGATCAAGCTACGGTACTCAAAAAATTGAAGACTAGTTAGTGACCGCTTCAAAACCAGATAAAAGCGTAATTCGTTTCTTAACTGAGTGTTCGAAAAATATAGCATCGTTATTTTTAGGCTTTAATCCAGTGTTCCTACACCCTGCGATATTCATCGCTCAGCGATATTTCGCCAAAATCCTGCGATATGCGATAATATAGGGATTCCCTGCGATATATTCAATTCCTCTTGTGAATTTCTCGAGTTATGAAATTTCAGGCCTACGTGTATATTTAATCGATAATGCCAAGGCATGATGCCGTATTACAATAGATGTAGTGAGCCATGGAACAGAAAAATAAGCGATTATAGTTTGAACGACAGGCTGTGAATCGAGCTTATCAAATGCTTGCATTAATTTTTGTATCAAAAATGTCCTAATTGGAATAATTGCCTTTTAGGATATTATTTCGCGAAGACGATTCGATTTATGGAGGATAAAGGGGGTATATTTAAGAACGTGTCAAAACAAGGTGTATTCTGCTAGTCGGGTGAAGTTGTGTGTCGAAAAGCATGATTCTGTTGATGTTTTCTTCGTCTGTACGATTTCTTCCAGCAAGTGACATGAGACCGTCTAATCAATAAATAAGATGACATTTCTCATTGTAAGTGTTGCTTTTGCATTACTTTGTTGAAATCGATACTTTTTCTGTGTAAGTCATTTGTTTTTTTATAATAAAGCGTTTTGAGAAAACAATCTTTTCTTCGTCATTGTTTGTATTTACCAGAATGTGCCCATTATTACTTGTTAGCATATTGTGTTTTGATGTACCGGGTACTGGTCGGGTCGGGACTGTCATGACTGATATGCATATCGTGGCATGTGATGAAGTAAAACCGAGCCCACATGTAGGCCGACTATAGAGGAATGAAAATTTTCGCCATTCCGTTATTTCAAACAAATGGAATTCCTTATCTACTGGGGTAATCCAGATTTCCAGCTATTTGACATCCTGATAAAAAGAAAATGCATCTATTTCTTTTTAAGAATGGAAATTTCCTTTGTGGATGGTCTGTATCCATAACATATTGTGCAATGGTTGTAAATTATGCATTTTGTTACGCTGGATTCCTGATTATCGAGCTCATAATGCAAAATATTGGAGTAATAATAGGGCTCATGGACCGTGGTGCAGTTGCTTGTATAGTTTCTTTAAGTTCAAGAAATAAAATCAACCATCAAATCACACAATTGCAACTTATTGCAATTTGTAGCTTGTAACTTGCAGATTGTAACTTTTTCATTAAATTTGTCTCTTATCGGATAAACACTCCTCGTCTATTTTTGCAAAATATTGGAGAATTCAGATGAGCATTGTTATGAGAAGTTGAAAATTTTCTTATTTTTTGGAACCCGATCGCAATAGGCATTGATGAATACTTTTTCTACCGTGTGTAGACCTACATTTCAAATTTGGAATAAATTACCGACATTATGTACTCTTACTCCTTTCTTTCGTGTCTTTGATTCAAATTTGTTTAGAATGAATATTGACTACATGTGCGACCTTTTACTTAGTTAATCTTTTATGATTTTAGTAACACTTTAACGAAATCTTGATAACTTTTCGAGACAATTAGCACCAACTAAATACATGTAAATCAATGTGACCATCATAATCCCTTGAAAAAGATTGACCAGCTAATATCATAAATAACAAGCTTTCCACTCATTCTTGTTTCAGTGTGAGAATAATACTTTAGTGGATGTCAAGAAAGCGATCAACGAAATTTACCACCGATTGGGTATCTGCTGTCGATGATGGAAATATTTGGCTACAGACGAGTAACAAGGGTGACAACTTCTTCCACTGCGCAGTCTGTGATGTGGACCTCAGTGTCGCGAACGGAGGTGTTACCCTAGTCAAGCAACATGCATTGACGAAATCTCATCAAAATCGACTGTCAGCTAGAAAGAAAATCGTTCCTTTGTCTCCGTTCTTCAGTTCATCGTCAAAACAAGATAACAGCCGCATCGACGAAGACAAGAAAAAGTGCTTGACTGCTGAGATTCGTTGGACCTTGCACACAATTGAATCAAACAAGAGTTTTCATTGCGAAGATAAAGCAGCACAGCTATTTCGTGTGATGTTTCCAGACAGTAATATTGTCACCTCAATGACAGTCGGTGAAGACAAAGTGAATTACCTGTGTAGTTATGCTATTGCACCACATGTGAGAAAGCTGATGTCTCGTGAGCTTTGCGAGCGCTACTACAGCATCAGTTTCGACGAATCGGATGCCATGATGGGTGTCGTTGTTCGTAGTTTAGATGAGAAAACCGTGAAAGTGTGTCGACTTTCTGGATATGGTACCGATGGAAGAGTTCAATTCCGAAGCTTGTGTGCAATATGTACTCAAAGCGGTAGATGATGCTGGATTGAATTTTCGAAACTGGATTGGTGAGGAAACTGACTCATGCAACACTATGAGAGGTGCTCATAATGGAGCAGTCACAAAAATCCGGAAAACGCCTGGCTTAGAACACGTCATCAATGTAGGCGGCTGTGTGCTTCACATTGTCGCGAATGCAAACAAAAAAGCATGTTCTGGTCATTTCGATTTCATTTCTGACTTTGTGGATGACATGCATTCTTGGATTAATAGGAGTCAGAAGCGCAGTATTGAATTGGCCAAATTGCAGGAGTAACTACAAGCAACTGAAAATGAAGCGAAATGTTGACACTCGTTGGCTCAGCTTACTTCCATGCCTAGAACGAATTGAGGAGCAGTGGGACGTGTTGCATCGCCTTGTTAGCGAATCGAGCGATGTCAGTGATCGTCAAAGAAGGTTACTTGCTGACTTCAATGACCCAAAGACCCGCATCTCCTTGAAATTTGTGATCTTTCTCATGTCATTCAGCCATCAATTCGAGCTGTGCTTTCAAAAGTCAAATGACATACTGATTCATTCTTTGCGGCGACAGATGCAGGACTTGTTGCTTCAATTGTCGGTACAATTCGTGAGGCCAGACATCCTAGACTCCACAGCGGTCCATCGTATTGATTTCAACGATCACAAGAATTTCCTTCCTTTGGAAAATGGATTGAATGTTGGAGTTGAAATGTCCCTGATAAAGAAGACATTGCCAGATGCCGCCATACAGTCTTTCCTGTTCCAAGCACGTGACGCAATCGCAATTTTCTTACAGCTGATGAGAGATCAATGGATGGTGGAAAATCAATCGCACAACTATGGCATGAGGTTTGTTGCATGATGCGTTCCAACGACAGCCAAATGCGCTTTCTTCTCCTCGGAGGACTGTCTGCAGCTTGTTCGACTCTGTTTCATGGAAACACAGACATCGAACGTATGTTCAGCAAAGTCAGTGATATCATTAGTATTGTTACACTCTGGCCATGCATATGCATTAACTGTGGTAGTTTCAGTTACATCAACATGAAGTTCTAAATCACTTGCATTGCGTCCTCATGTAAGTGCAGTTGATGCAATTTCACTTGTTTCAACTGCTGAATAAAGAAATACCATAGATATCACTTTCTTAGATAGCGTTCGAGCTCCTCACAGCTTGTGTAAGTTGTATGAAACACAGATATCGTCAGACTATCGTCAAGGTATTTCCACATTTTGCACACGCTGAAGTTTGTATGAAAGGCTCTGTCTCAACACAATTTTGTGACGCTATTCTAACTTCGAACGCTATGACAGCGCTAAGATAGCGTTTTCTAGCGCTATAGTAGAATAACACTGCCCGCCTGCATAGATTGATCTGTTGATTATCTGACCCAAGATTGCTATGGTTCGTAATTGCACATTGTGAATGTAACCGTAATTTCAACTTGTTCTGTTATCCAGATACGCTAAGATAGCGTTTCTTTATAACATAGCTGATAATCTCTTTGTACAACAGCGAACACAATAGATTCTGTTGCCAGTCAAGACTTTCACACATAGTTGCGTTGGAATAAGGGAATAGACAGAATGAATGCCCATACAAATTCATAGTGTTGTATTGTTACTCTTTCATAAGTGTCTTCTTTTGATAAAGCAGTTGCTGATTGTATTTGATATGAAATCTATTCTTTGATGATTGACTTCTTAATAATTCTCATCACTAATATATAAATAGGATTTCTGAATTTTACCCTAAGCACATCTGATCACAATGGCAGACCACAGCTTTGACGCTAGTCGACTTTCCATTGCGTCGTCTCAGGACATTGATCGCGTTGTTTCATGTTCACGGTCAAAGAACACCGTTAGAAATAGTTCCTGGTGCACAAAGTTATATGAAGATTGGGCCACTTGGAAAAACCAACAATCTTCCACAACACAAGAAAATGATTACTTGGTTCCCCAACTAACAGATTTGTGGACGGCTCCAAAGGCTGACATTTCAAGAGCCTTGAAACATTTTATATTCGAGATCCGACGGCAGGATGGAACCGAGTATCCTCCCAATACTATTTACAATATTGTTTGCGGATTGGCCCGATTTATCCGAGAAGAAAGACCCGACTGCAATATAATGGATAAGGAGGATTTCAATTTTGTGCAATTTGTCCGTGCTTTAGATGCCTGCATGAGAAATCTCACTTCTCGGGGCATCGGATCCCATCACAAGAGAGCTGATCCGATATCAGAGGATAGTGAGGCGAAACTATGGGATACCAATGCATTTTCCTTACATGATGGAAATGGACTATTGCGGGCCGTTTACTTCTACAACTGTAAAGTTTTCGGGCTCAGAGCGTGCGACGAGCATCGCCAGATGTAACTGGAGCAATTCACGTTTTCAGAAGACGACCATGGGAAATTTGTTGAGTACACGGGTCGCGGCAACAAAGTCTTTTCCGGTGGAATCCGCGATCGCAAGATAAAAAACAAGTGTGTTCGACAATACGATAGCGATAACAATCGATCGGTATATAAGATATTGAAACTTTACGTGAGCCGGCTTCGAAGCATGGGTGTTTTTACGGGAGCATTTTACCGTCGACCACTACGAAACATTATCCCAGACCAGCCCAGATTCGCCACTTCTCCCGTTGGAGTCAATTCCATCAGAAAATTGTTGCCGGAGGCCGCATCCATAGCCGATATCAAAGGATACATCACGGCACATTCTGGCAAAGTAACATGTGCGACAAGGCTATTCCGAGAAAATGTAGACGAGCAGTTAATAAAATCAAGAACTGGGCATCGAAGCAATGCTGTTGAAGCATACAAAAGAAAAGGACCGGAGCAAGAAGTGATGCTTAGCAGCCTTCTAGACCCGCCTAAACCAAAGACTAAATTATGTAATTGCTTTCATACATCCATTGATCAAATTGATTTTGATTTCAGTATAAATGTGTCTTTCTAAATTAATAAATTAGATCTGGAATTAATTGTTTTCTACAAATCTGAAATTGTGACAGTAGGCTACATTGATATGAATTAGAAAACAAAAAAAGCTGAATAAGTTTTAATACTGATGTTGGAACTCTTGTAACTTGACAAGTAGTAAACATGCAAAAACATTTCGCCAAAAAAGGTGCATAAAATAAGATAGCTTTCATTTACAATTACAGACAACAACCAATTTCCTATTGTGTTAAGTAGCGTTTCTCAGAACTTCAATAAATAGCGCATAGATTGGCGCTTCATGATAAAGAATAGCGCGTTCTGAAATACTTAGTTTGTCGGATAACGCTATCATAGCGCTAAGATAGCGTTCCAAAACACATCTGCAAACTGTTGACCAGCCAAAATTGCTAGTTATAGATATCTATGGTTGAAAAACGATTTCTATGCCATTCATTGAGGAACAATAAAGTACAAATTCCCAAATAGTTCAAGCAATTACATAGAAATCGGCTAAGTGTGATGATAAATCGCTTACATTACTCTGTCCAAAAAAAACAGAGTGTAACAATTCGGTTGCAACACTCGTTTGTCGATCTCGGGCTTCGCCCTCGATCGTCACTCGTGATGCAACCTTCAAATGTGAAACGCAACCGTCTGTCAGATGACACAAAGATATCATTGACCCTGGTGAAGGCATACATGAACTCTCACGAACTGAGTGCCTCATCTTTTCCTGTCAGCGATGAAATGCTCTCTCTGGGCATGAAAGCGAGAGCAGAATACCATGCTTATCTAAAGAAAATTGCCAATGAGAAAAAACAAAAAGAGATAGAAAGAGCAGCAGAAGATGAACAGAAGCGCATGAAGGCGACCATCGAGGCGGATATTGAACGAAAGAAGCATCTGCAGTGCCTAGAAAAGAAGAAAGAAGAACACGAGAAGAAAATGAACGACGCGGCTGCGAAGAGACTGGAGGCGGAGTTGGCGGTGCAGAGCGCGTTGAAGCCCTTGGCAAGTGCCACCGCTACTGAAAAGGATGTGACTTCAGAAGCCACCAGCTTCATCGATGAGAAACATCGCATTGAGCGCGAGGCAGCCGAGAGGGCGATGAAGACTGCCGCTGAGCATGCTACTTGGCTGAAGAGGCAAGCTGAAGCTTTGCGCATTCAGTCACTACCAAAGTTTCAGCGGAAATGATTCTAGTGTGTTTGTTCTCCTCATCTTGTTCTTGTCTGTTTGTTTTTCCCATCACGTGAAATGTATCCTTATTTGCATCGGAAGCTAGATAGCATAGTTTCAATTTGATTGCATCTTTTTGATAAGTAATATCCCTCCTTTGATGCACTGATAAGAGCAACTGGATTGGGATGTGATAACAATATCAATGCTGCCTACTCTGTTTTCTTTTCCAGTGTTGTATAATAGTGATTTAGATTTTGAGTGTGTGTCTTTAACATAAGACTGATGATTTTCAATTTTCTAATGATGATCATCCATATCCTTATTTAAACTTAATCTAGTGTAGGCCTATTGTTGTGCGTGTGACGAGGTCTGTAAGACGAATAAACATGTGTAATTGGAGCACTGGATTATAGTATGCACGCATTAATGATAGCAGTAATAAAGGTTGTTTCATTAACTCAACGGGAGTTGAAGATTCAAGAACATCGCTTGGCCATAAGTCCATCCCATCAAATTAGTATGATTTCTCCATTGATAAAGATTACTGCTAGTGGTCGAAAATATCCATAGAATGATCAAGCATTGAATATATGCATGTACATCAAGGTACCCGCCCCTCCCCCTCCAATGATTCACATTGAAGCAATGTTTTCTAGCCCTTTCAATGCAACTTCCTCAAGATTAAATAGGGCCCAGTCTTCACATGAACTTTTGAAAATTATCATTGTTACCTAGCGTGTTGTTGACACGTTGTAATTCTTGAATTTTTTGTGCACCCGAACCTTTCTTCCGTTTGCATTGAATCTAAACCATAGACAATAATAGTTCCCCTATGATCAAAACTTCTGACTTCATTAATGCAACTGAGAGTATCGTGGAGTCTATGCTTTTGCACCGCTAGACTGCATTATTAACGTTCATGCAAATGGAGGAAAGGCTCGCAAACATTGTATACTCGTGTGTACATATCATGCGTATCAAGCTTGTTTATTTGTTTTATAGTTTTTTGCCTTTCTTTCGAAGATTTTATGAAATCATTCGTTGTTTTCATTCCCCATTGGGTTGCATGCTGTGGTCGGGTCAGCTGCAAAAATCTAGCTATGAAAGTTGGCAATGTAGGGCTGCGAAAATTTGATAGGCTTTGATAGGCCTGCGAAAAAAATCGGAAAATCGCTGGCCCGACCACTGGTTGCATGTACACTAAATTAGCGAATACATACATGTTCATTTGTATAGATAAGTTGCGAAGTGAAATATGATGACCAACTGTAGCCTGCGATATTTTTCATGTCCTGCGATAATATTGCTGAAGTCATGCGTTTATGATTAATGCTTTGAAATCAGGTGTTCTATTAGACACAAAAGAAACAGCAAAAAGAGAAATACGAAATATATGTACTAGTAGGTGGCGGCACTGTTAAAATGGCGATAACACGAGATGGTCATTTTATGACTATCATAAAAATTTTGATATTCTCCTTAATTTTTTCATTGATGTCTCCTGGATTTGAAAATTCCTGATGTAGTAGACACCCTGTATATAAGTTGATGTTACGTAGCACCCGAAGTTTCTTTATTTGTTACTGTAGTCGAATATCGTTTCGGTTCGCACTGAAGACTAGAGTTTCCAGAAACAGTAAGCATACACAGAAATTGTGTCCACAAGTCTATACTGTGTCAAGATTTCAGAAAGCTCAAATGCTTGCTTTGATCCGTGGAAAGTATTGCAGAAGTATCGCCAGTGTTTTAACAAGGGAAATTTGTTGATCTGTAGCGAAATCTATTTCTTAAATTATAATAAATTTCAAAGTCTAGGTAGTTACACAATAAATTGGGTATACATTGCCAGAAAATTCTATAATATATACGATGCGTCAGGTTTGGAACCGGCCGCCGTGCCGTAATAAAAACCGACCGGCCGGGGTTACAAAGAACAACGTCAATCAAAATGCCGTTTACTTCAGACAATGCTCTACAATCCACTGTCAAGTGCTCAGGCAGTAGGCGCTGCTGGTATTACATGTGGTTGCATTGAAATCCAATCATTCATTTCAACTCCTAATGCTTCATGTTTTATATAAACCATCCTATGTAATGAAATTATTCCAGAGAGACTGTGTTAATTATTAGAAAAGATCTTCCATCAAAAAGACGTTGTTAATTATTCCGGAAGACATGTTAATTTATAATGCATGTTCCTATAGTGCTGTTTTTCTTTTGATTGAGCAAACGATTTCTTCAAGAGTGAATGTTGCCAATGATCAACTTAGGCTTAACAAAGTTAACCGACCAAAATTCATGGTTGGCGCCTGGTTGACCGGTTCCAACCTATGATGCGCAATCACAGAAGAAAGCGTCAGAAAAATTGGGTCGACTCTTTGAAATTGATTATTTCATCGTATCAAACTAGCTTTTCTCACGCTAAATAACTTATTTCTATTCTGATTTGGTCGATTATCTATCGAGATCATATGCGCCAGAAACTCTAAGTCTATCTATAAGATGAGGTCGATCAGATGCATTGCATTGTTTCAAAAGATGGAGCTCATTCAAATTCAAAGAGGATCGTGCAGTTCGTGGAGTTCCGTTGGTAATTCTCATGGCGCATCAGCATCATATTGCGCCAACTATGAGAGCGAAACTTTTGTGCCGAAAGTTAACATGCGATGCAAATCGCATTTACAGTTTTATTTAGATGGTTTCACTGACTACGGTTTAAGTTTACATGTACCGGTGCGCCTTCAAGAGAGTGCATTATGTCCCGCTGTCTTCAGGAAAACAGATACTTTGTATTTAAATGAAAATTTGCTTTTTCGTTGAATATTACGCAACAAATGATTTTATAAAGGAAATGAAAAAGATGATTTCAAGTTTAAGTATGACTGAAAAAATGAGCGAATTTCATGTTCAGAGGAATCCCTGCCCAGGGGAAGCAGTTGGAAGCCAAATTCTAAATGCCAAATTTGGTGCAGTTGTAAATTTTTCTTATGAAACCCTTCGCTAGATATTTCCCTACATCCTCGTACATGTGTAATGACAACTCAGGGTAGCTTTGTTTTTTTCTGTTGCGCCTGAACGTGATAGTGTGTTAGACCTTGATCTGCTCTGTCAATCATAGCGCTTTTTGATTACTGGCATATCGCTATCATCAACAAGTCCTCTCTAAGAACGAAGGTGTGTACAAACAGATGCACTGTCTTCTTGGACTCTGTCGATGGCGTCGGTAACTTCGTTCCATATTTAGAGAAGCCCACATGTTCTCCATAAAAACCCAAATATTTAATAAAATCCAAGCGACCCATGGGGTTTTAAATGTGCCAATCCTGATGAAAAGGAAAAGCAAATTCAGTGTTATTACCAATTCATGATACTGAGTTCATTCATGGGCGATCGGAATGCTTGCTGCAATTCTCTGTAAACTCAGTAACATAACTATCGCAGTTTGGATTGTCATCCTACAATTAAAGCTAGCAATTTTTCTCGCTCATTGAAAAGTAAATTGACTTTTTGGCAAAAGAATTTTAGTCCAAGAGTTGGCTCAAAGTTGTGCACAGAACGAGGTCGCACCTGAAGCTTTCACCTAGCATTGTACACCACTTCACTACTGAAAAACTGCACGTCTGCCAGATCGTTTGTCTTTCATAAATAGCTTTGATTGATAAGCCCCACATATTTCCATTGGAGAAGTTATGACACATTGATTATAATCACGACTTTATTGAGTTATTGTCTGTAGATCAAAGTCGAAGAGGTATTGCTTCAATCTGATTTGCGTAGATAGCAGCTACAGATCATGCTCTTTCACGTGAGTGGTTGTTCATGTTTAGACTCGCATAACACTGTATGTTATGACGTTCATAGTAAAACATTGGCATTGCCTCTCCTGTGAGATTTCTGTATCCACTAGTGCCTCATTATTCTGCTTCGAACGACCACAAATGAAACAGTAGGACCTGTAGATGCTTTCTATACAAATCATATTGAAGAAATCCCGCGTTTAGTCATTGATCTGCACGCAATAACTCAGTATAATCGTGTCAATTTGAAATTCATAATGGTTTTCAATCCGGCAGACGTGCAGTTTGTAGTATTCAAGAGGTGTACAATGCCATGTTAAGGTTTCATGTGCGACCTCGTTCCCTGCACGACTCCGTGCTATTTCCTGTATTAGGTTTAAATTCTTCACTTCGGTCATCGTCATCTACATGTCATTGAATATAAGTATAATTTTTGAAATTTCTTCCCTCTATTTCAGCCATGACAGAAACGTTTGGCGGACGAAATGATATTTTCAAGCGACCAACGGACCCTACGCCAGCTTCGCTTATGTTGACACATCGTGGGGCTGCCCATCATTGTCAACTATCACCTTCGCCACATCATTCAACGCATTTTCCCTTAGCCGTTCGTGACTCTTCAGCTAGACTGAAATCAGTTCGTGCCAAGCCGTACGCTCGTGGTGGTAGTGCTTGTTGTCGAGGTGGAGCATCTCAGAGGTCACCCATTGTGACGTCGCCACCTACTGATATGTTTTATGACAGAATGCCCGCTTATCTTACCTCTTTCTCATCTGGATCCCTTCTTCCGTGCCATAATAAAGACGATATCGCGCATGCTGCATTGACTATTTCTGCTGGTGATCTGCGAGACGATGACGAAGACACTGAAGAAGATAGTGATAGCAGGTAATCTGTCGATTGCATTTTGTCTGAGTTCCTAGAAAAGCGCATGGTTAATTTAGATTCTATGAGTGTACTTTCAGTGGAATTGTTTTGATATAATAAATTCGGTTGCTACTGCACCGGTTTTTAACACCATCCATGTCGGGGAGGCGTTTAGAACAACTGTCGCATTTCTCCTGTGCACCTAAGAGGACCCTTAATTGAACCGCCGGACGTGCAAATTTTGTTGCTTTAGTTTTAGCGAATTTTCAAAAATAGTCACAAAAAGTTGAATTTTGTTCTCCTGGAAGTTCAAATTCACCTACAGTATTTTGAAAACTTCTTTCGAAGGCTTGATTTTCACATTTTTTAAATACAGCATTTTGTGTCAAAACTGAATTTTTAACGAGGCACCTAGATTTTCAATAGCACAGTATTCTTTAAATGAATCTATGGATCACATGATGATCATCTATTATGCCATAGACATCGAATAGTGTTGCAAATTCAAATTTCATGTAAAAACTACTTAATTTATATTTTGAAAGTAATGCCACATTTAGATTATTATTTCGTATTCGTAGTAATTTAAAATCTCATGGTATCTCTAAGTCGTCCTTCTCTAGAATCATATTTGAAGTTTCCTAGAACTGTAGAATTCATGTCACAGATTGCATTGGAATCGTTGCACTATTTAAGGAAACTTGTCCATATTTCATATGCGTCTATTTCAGTCGCATGCTATGCACAGATCGATCTAATCAATATTTTTTCTCCTCATAAGTAGCTTCTTACTACATTCAACCAATGGCATTGGCTAAACGGCAATCATTAAGGTGATTAAGTGCCAAAGCTCGGTAAAATTTCAAATCATTGAAAAATCGTAAAAATTAGCTTTTCTTTTAATTTTGAATTGTTATGATCAATCTATAAGCGAGAAGAATCATTCATCTCACACGAAGATGAACGAGTTTTGGCAAATTAGTACGATTGAGAAGTTCATGCACTGAATATCTTGCACCATGAATTTCTTGTGATGCGGAGCAATATACTTAAGGAGTTTGGAAGGGGGAATCCTCCCCTGATGACATCGATGATTAATTTTTCTAAGTTGCATCAAATGTTGAAGGAGCGGTTAAAAATAGAAGACATGCGTCTACTTTCATGTTACAAAAAAACTATCGTCATTTTCAAACAGCACTAAACCTTACTATGATTTGGCAGTGTTCCTCAATAGCATGTAGACCTACCAGGCGAATGCATTGAACACTCCTTGTTTGAGAGTGAGGCACACTGATCTTGAAATGGAGATGACAAGAGATGGTAAAATGTTTTGTAGAAAAAGCAGTTAAAGGGGTCCACGAAGTTTGAAATTGAACCTCTTTGATGATGTTAGTCTCACTTCAAGCATGGCACCGCTCGGACGCCTTAGAGCAGTCTCCTATCTTTCTCTTTTCTGTCGTTTCAAGTGGTTCTGTTATTCCACATCCTCTTTCATTTATCAGATGCGTAAGAGGAAATGGCTACGCTAGCTCATACATTGATGCTAATCCTCGTTGTCATTGTCTTTCATTGAGCAACGAGACTGTGACAAATTTTCTTTGGAAGTACCAACATCTAACAGCATTCAAGAAGGCCGTCAATAAACTTTGACTAAGCTCTATGAAGAGCTATAATTTGAAGGGCTTTAAGTCTATCGTTCTTCTGGTACCTTGGTTCATAATAACATCATCTTTCTTCGGCATTTCTTTTTTTGCCCCAACGAGTTATAGAGGTATTATACAGTTTTTTTACTTAGTTATTATTAGGACTTTGGCGGTTTCTGATCGATTAAAACTTTATAAAATGTGGCAATATTCGCATTAAGTGTGTAGAATCTTGGCTTGAATGATACATTTTTTGAATATTAATGGATTCTGTTCTGCATATTTATCACTAACACCTTCTAAAAACAAAGTTCCAGACAAAAAATACAATCCACATCCATTTAATTAGGGCCTACCGCCGCCTGATACGCTCCTGACGAAGGGCACCATTGTTAATTGAAAATTATCACAATATTAGAGAACTGCAGTTAACATCCTGGAAAGTGCAGCATTAGTGCATGAAGATTCCAAAATTACAAAAGTTCATTATCTTTGAGTTCATTCGCTGATGTTGAAAGCACAAAATGACATGCAAAAGTCAGCGCGGATCCATAACAGAAGTTCAAAGTGCAATTTCTGAACCATCTGATTGACACCGCAATCAACGCTTTCGATGAACACTTAAAACTGATGTTTGATTTTTCAAATGTCGTAAATACAAAGTATTTACAAAAATTACAAAATCTATTTGGTTTTTTCACGATATCTCCTCCGTAAATGCCTTTGAGGATTCTGAACCAAAGGTCAGACATAATACTCTACAACAGAGGTAGGCAAACTGCGATGCGCGAGTCAAATGTGGTCAAATGCCTTTGAGGATTCTGAACCAAAGGTCAGACATAATACTCTACAACAGTGGTATGTAAACTGCGATGCGGGAGCCAAATGTGGTCAGTGAGACAAGTCTCCATGGCACAAATCTCCAGTTACGTGTGATCACGTCATCAACGCTCAAGCCTTCAGTGAGGGAATAGAAACTTAAAAGTTTTATTTAATGAATAAAGGAATCTGACTGTTAATGCAGTTCATCGATAAGTTCATTAATGACTTAAATCTGATCAACAAATATCCGTCATGGAAACTAAACGAATAACTTTATCGGGGAAATGTGATACATGTTAAACAATTCCGAACGATGGATAATATATTCTACTGTTTGCGAACGTCATAATTAAATCAAGCAGATACATATTGAATGTTCATTCGACCGGTTTCGGCTAAGAATGGAGCAGCCACTGTTACCCTACATCAGAAATAGAAAGACCTATAAAAATACAAAATTCAAGTGGCACAAGGATCAGTTGCTTTGTAAGATATCAGAATTACAAACATAACATAGAATCATAGAAACCAAAGACAAAGACTTCATCACGGATAGAATTATTAAATTTCCATTCAATATTATCAATAGAGAAATAAATTAAATGCAAGGGTAATCATTAATTTTTCAACAATTCCTCTCGCATCTGAGTCGCCCCCGATCCGTATATGTGATCACGGAAAAAATATGAAGCTTTTTTGGTGGTGATAACTTTTTCGCTCATTCCAGATTTTTACGATTTTGATCCGATTTCGAAAGACTGATCATGTTATAGAGGTACGCGGCTAGCTTTTCATGAAATTCTTTTGGCACATGGCGACGTTCATCATAGCAAAATTTAATATGGCAACGAAAGAATGTAGTGAATGTTTATTGAATACATAACATTCCAAAAATTGCAACATGTTAGACATAGTTTTTCGATAAATTAAGTGTTTGATCTCAGGTCCCAGCCCCGTGTTAACAAATGAACAAGATTTCAGCAACAATATTGCTGAATGATTTTATTGGTTTCATTTCTTACAAAATTGTAGAAGAAACTCTTACTCTTCATTTCTTCAGGAAATCTGTTCTCAACCATGTCATAGAACTTGCGTTCTACAGGGCTTCTTGGACCCGCGACAAGAAATGTTTGCTCTTTTTATTTGGCCTTCAATCGTGGCATAGTCACTTTCACGATCACTTTCAATTAATTAGCAAAAAACTCTGTGAAGCATTATATCCTACTTAATAAACCTATGGGTGCAGAGAAACTTCTACAAAATATAGTTCATGAAAACTTATTTACGATCATTCTGCTGTGAGAAGAATTGTCAAGCTTACCACTGCTATCACCAAGTGAACACAAGCTGTCAAAAATGAAGTTGCTGTGGCTTACGAGTGTTGAATTGAATATTAATCAGACATGAAAGTAAGAAAAATGTGGTAGCTATTCATGACAATAACATGGAAACATAGCAGTTGATTGAATCTGAAACCTCAAAACATCTCCGTGAGGACTATCAGCAGACTTTGCAACTGCCTTATAAATTCATTTACTTTAAGTCTCTGTGACTGATTGTCAAATGATGAGTCTTCAACTTTGATACATGTTACAGAAAAATGATTTTTGCCTTGTACCTACTCGCATTATCTTATCGGCTGGTTTGCTATCAAAAATATAAATCAATATATATATTAGTAAATTATATTAGTATATTAGTAAATTATAAAAAATATTAGTATATTAGTAAATGGATGTTTTACGTAAGTGCACACTTCCGAATATCTTTAGACAAGTGTGAAATTGAATCAATGAGACTTTGTTGTACATGTAACTGCCTTTTTCCTAACTCTTC
Source organism: Prostheceraeus crozeri (assembly GCA_907163375.1). Lineage (NCBI taxonomy): Eukaryota > Metazoa > Platyhelminthes > Polycladida > Euryleptidae > Prostheceraeus > Prostheceraeus crozeri. The sequence goes on along the minus strand of CAJQUW010004403.1, from coordinate 470,091 downwards.
CTCGAGCGCCATCAATACACATGACATGATGAGAGGAGAAGCGTTGTTTGTTAGTAAGTTAGTTTTTTTTTTTTTTTTTTTTTTTTTTTTTATAAAATTTTTTTTTTAAAATAAACTTTGTACCTAATGAAAATTAACTAGTCATTAGCTTGTTTTTTTAAAACTTTGTTACCTTGACTCACTTTGCTACGTTGAATCGTGTTTTATTTTGTAGATGTTCGTGTTTATGTAGGCCTAGGAATGTGAACTCATTAGAATTTGTGGACAATTAATAGTCAAATAAGCAACAGCTATTAACAGGGAATTAGCCTATACAACACTACATGTCTACATGTTATGTAACTAGAGCAAATCGAAAAAACTCAATTAGTATACATGAATGCACAGCATACTAGCACACTGCCTATGCAATAGATATACGAGGACGTAGACCCTCATATGTTGGAATTACTGAGAATTTTGAGTTTTTGTATTTGGTAATTCGGATCCGCTCTGCAAAATGGATATGGTGACTTAGCAGATAAATATGTATTACATGCCCTATTCTGTCGATATAGTACAGAACATATGAACAGACCTTCGGTCCTGAATGAAATTGTTGACCGAGCACTGGAAAAATGCGGATTATCGTCAGCTGTCGAACCAGTTGCAGTGGACCGTGGCGATGGGAAACGGTCGGATGGTGTCACTATATTCCCATTGACAGGAGACAAGGGCCTAGTGTGGTCCGCAGCATGTAGAGATATCTTCTCCGCAATAGTTCCACAGCCTCACCAACAGATAGACGAAAATAACAAAAGCATTTCTCTCTGGCTGATAGTTTTTGTTCCAACCAATCGCGGTGGAGACCATTTTGACTCAAGCTCGATGGGCTCATGGACGCTACATTTTCTCCAGAAGATCGGGAGTCGCTTTGCAGATGTCAATTGTCACCCGCGATGCTAAGGAATCTGCATGGCTAATGTATCGTGTAAGCCTCGATATCCAAAGGATAATGGGGATTGTGTTATCGAGGCTCAGCAAAGGGGACAACTTCCTTTAGTTTTTTATAAGACGTCTTCATTCATTTTGTGCCTCCGCTTTTTCTTGTTCTAAATATTTTTTGAAGTTCTATTTTGAAAAATTGAAGTGAAACAAGTGCATTAGGCTACATAGTGTTCGAACCTATTATAGGGCCTATATAAATCACTCCTATCTATCTGAAAGAAGGAGGGTTGCATTTTTTAGCTTGAATTAAGAATAATGCGATTCGTTCGTTCGAGTTGTTCATGATCTACTGTAGCTATGAAGCCTTCCTAGAAATTCATAAGTTTCATAACTGAATTTTGCGATTTCGTAAAAACATACGTCGGGTATCGACTCGACTCGAAGCCTATCTCATAGTTTTGATCATAAAAATCGATCATTCGGAAAATGTAGATCAATAAAATGGGAAATCACAAAATATTAGTAGTACGTTGACTGACAGCGGAATAGAAGGACAGTAGCATTGAAGTATATATACAGGGAGATAATCTCATTGAAGAATAAAACTGAAATGATAAAGCATCTAAGCGAAAAAATCGTCAAACGAATCATCATAGATAAGATGGAATGCGCGTATCACACAGAAATACGAAATACGTGCAAAAGAAGAGTGCAGTTTTAAAGGTCTATGCATTAAGTTAGATATCAGTCCGTGTCTAGCATATAATGATGTCAATATCCAGAAAAATGATGAACTTTCGTTTTTGTCGACGATCTGTAGACCATGAAGAGAGAAGTCAAATGACATTTAGATTGTCTAACATAATGAGTTTGTGAGCTCTTTTGTCAGCAATGGGGGAGGGGGATGGAAGCAGACGCCACTTTCTTAAAATTATGAGTTTTGAAAGACTAGTCGTCATCAAAAGAGGCACCCAGTATCCTTAGATTGTGAACCACTTTAAAACGAACTGAAAATTGTAAGGAAAGCTGGGAAGATGCACACTATAGGTCCATTCACACCGACCGCAGCGCGTCGCGTCTTCACGCATCCAGAAGTTTTGTTCAAGGACTGCGCGTCAATTTTTTTCAGAAAAAAAATTCTGCAATGGCACGCCGCTTGCTTACGAGACAGGAAAATCCAACCCGCGCCAAGCCTTGCGGCTTGCTCTACCCCCCGCACTCCTGTTTGACACCACAGGTTGCCAGATGTTAGTGCAGAGAAATGATTGACTTTCGACAGCTTTCCGACACTCATGACCTTCTGCAAGGACAATATGACCAGTTGCATGTCGAAATTCTTTAACAACGCACTTTCATGCTTCATCAACAATGAATTCGAATTCATGAATGTATTTGGAGACAAATACCTAGTATTTTATTCACGAAATTCAGAACGAGTATCGGAAACGAAGATAAGAAACTTGTTATTGTTCTCAACTTATGTGATAATTTTCAATAGAATGATGCTCCGGCCAATTCTATTTCACCCGTGCCTTGTTGTCATCCTATGAATGAAAACGTGCAATGATATGTGTGTCCTTAAAACTCAATTCTTTACAAATGTGAAATATCAAATCATTAATTTTCGCGAAATCATGTAGTTTATAGCAATCCCCATATCCTAGCGATTAATTTGCCATGTTAATTGCTCAAAAGTATGCAGTACTTCATTTGCAATTGGAAATAAAGTAATTTTAGCAATGTCGGCCTCTTTCATGTCCTTAATTGTGCCCCACTTCCTCAAGCATAACGATGAAATCATCAAAACGTCACATGTCGTTCACTTGATGCAGATCGTAGAATTCTTAACCAAGTTAGCTGAAACACACATCATTTAAAAGGAAATTTTATGAGGAATGTGATGGTGATCTCTATTTTGCAACTACGAGTAGTAACAATTTATTCTCCATAAAAAAGCTCGTTTTTATCGCCCAGCACGTGTAAGCAGCCGATTAGTTGATAATTGTGTGGACAGCATGACAGGAGATTGTGATCTGATATTACCTAAATCATGCGACAACCACAACTCACAGATTTTGACATACAAGAGAATAATTTCGATAGATTCGGAATCCTCAACTAAAACGTTGGAGACTTAACTTCTAGCCTTAAATAGAACCTGAAGCAGCCATGTCCAGTTTGCTGAGCGATCTATTTACGCGAATCACCGCTTAAATAACCTAAAAGGACATCGCTTTCCGACTGCTAACCTATGTGCGTAAACGGTGCTTCACTTGATTTTTTTGCCAATTCTTTTGGTACGAGAGATAAATGGCAGTGAGTCTACGGATACTTGATAGATAGAGTTAATAAACAAGAAAGCGCACCAGTAAGTTCCTCGCTGATTGTTAGCGACCAGTCCGGTAATTAGAGATAGCCAACATTGATACTTACCACGTTCATTTCTACACTTTGTGTGAATCATTGCACTTCAACATCGGTTTATCTTATCTTTCCTCTGTTTTCAGCCGTCTCAACGGTGTCGTATATTTGCTGATATCTAGGTCTTTAGCTCATTATCAGACGTACTTTGTCGGCAACATGCTATCGACATATTCCATATAATGAAATTGTGCTTTATTTTGTGCTAATTATAAAAAACAATCAAATTAAGCGACAATATCGGGCTCAGGTTACGGTCAACTTCCAGAAATGCGAGCAAATTTGCTGACATTCAATTTCGAAGAATAAAGGGTAGCAGATTTCAATAGTTAAGCATCATTTCGTGATCGTGGAATCTATTCCGAGTTCCCAAAATTTATGTCTACGGATGACCTGCGAGTGTCTCAAATCGTTCTGATAATACTTCAGTTCTGAGTCCTTATTCTGTAATTGAGCAACAGAAAAGTACTATTGCCTTTGTAGTTGCAACATAAGCAGGGAAATAATAGATGCGGTGATATGGAAACAGATCGTTGAGGGATATTCTTATGTCATATGTTGATCGTCGGCCGTAATGCACTTCCATAGAGCTGCAAAACGTTACTTGAACTGAGCGATTAGTATGTATAGCGTATGACTTACAACGTTCACATTTCTCAAGCTGTCCTCCACATTTTCTCAAATTACTCTTCGTCCGCTCGGCTCTGCTGCTATAAATCTGAGTGACAGTACCTATCACGAAAAGTGTTCGTAAAAGTATGAGGATTAGCTTCATTATGTAACCTGTTTAGTGGTAGAAAGCCGCGTGCAAAGAGCAGCGTTCATTGCTTGCAAAGACATGGTGCTAGACAACTTCTGAACTCAGTAGACGTTGCATCAGGTCGCTAGCTCACAATATCTCCTTTACAAGCTTGCATATGAAACAGGAGGGGATCGCTTGCACGAGCTTGCACTTTGCAATGATATCGTCGTGTCATCTCTGAAAGTGGTGGAAAAGGGTGTACTTACTAAATTCATAATCAACAATCTGGTTGGAATGTTTCTAAAGTGCAAAAGCATTAAATACTGCATTAAAGGCACCCGTCGAACTCCCCATGCTGATATTTTAGTCTTGAGTCTTTCAGTAGGTATTTTAGATAATGTAATAATCATTTCAATAGCATTCACCATAAAACAGTGACTCGTACTGGCAGGGGCCACTCCGGCCTTCTGTCGCAAGTTGCTGGTTTCTCCATCTTACTTCACCGAATGATTCATTATTCACATCAACAACGGTTGGGTGGGTAGGGCGGCCAGACAATTGTTTCGCGCTTTTGGATATGCAACATACATGGCTACATACATACGTACATGGTATTCCATTAAGAGTAAATGCCAATCTGAGATTTATAGAACCCCGTTTTTATCTGACTAAAGTTGAAGCTGATAAATCCTGGAAGACTGGCAGCTCATTTCATGCCTTTCAGTTGTACTTTTTCTTCGGAAGAATTGTAGAGTGGTCTCCGTGGCACTGTAGTGAAGTGCTTGGCCTAGCGATCTTTCAGTCCAGTGGTCGAGTCCTGGAAGTGTCTTACGAATTGGGCAGGAAGGGCATTCGGAATAAGAAGATCACAGCTTTCCAGAGTAGTCTGATTGTATCAGGAACGTCGAGGCACCCAGCATGGCGGATGATGACGTTGAATCATCATTAAATTCTCCAAAAAACTGTTGGTGGTAGGATAGCTCACTACCAAGCTAGTGTTCAATTGGGGCGGATTCACAGAGTCAAAGACTGCACTTTTTCTGCCGTAGCCGATCATATCTATTTCAATGTTGTCGTTGTTGTTTATTACATTAGTATTACATTTACATGTGTAAGATGATTACAGACGGAAAAACGATTACTCGTCACATATTCTTTAATTCGGTTATGGACGACTTATTCTGTCAAAATGGCGCCGTGTATTTGTGGTAAGGTGTGTTATTTGGTTGGCAAGGCGTTTGGTCAGGTGTTGCATCAGGTGCATATGGGATACACTGGACCAGCACGCACAAGTGCACGCACAAGCAAATACGGATAGCAAATGCGGTAGTAAACTACTGAAAAAACGCGAGCCAAGACCAAGAGCCAACCCCCCACAACACTGAAGACCTATGGATGGTGACTCAGTGAGAAAGTCGAGAAACTTTCTGTTTTCTGTTATTGGTGCTCGAGTCAAGGAGAGGAGGTGGACTTGGCGGTGACGACGAAGATCCGTGTGGGATGGAAGAAGTTCAAGGAGATGTCTGCCCTTCCTAACATCAAAGGCCCTTCGATTATGACAAAGGGAAAGGTGTATGGTGTGTGTGTGAGGCAAATGCATGACCGGGGGGTGTGAGACGTGGGCAATGCGTCAGACCACGAGCAGTTTGTTGGGAGAGCAGAGAGAGGGATGGGGAGATGGATGTGCAGGGGGCAGACATGACAGGAGAGATCAAAATGATGAACTAGAAGCAAAAATGGGGATTGAGAAGAAGCAGCAGGTTCATCAGGCAGGCAGAGGCTGCGCTGGTTTGGTGTGAGGAGGAGGGAGGGAGAGAGCAGTGCCTGAGGAAGGGAAGGTGGATGGAAAGGGGAAGAAAGAGAGACAAGGAGGGCAGAGAAAAACAAGACACACACACAAGAGAAGACATGCGGAAATTTCGTTTGAAGGAGGAAGACGCTTTAGATCGTGAGTTGTGGAGAAGAGCCATCAGAAGAAACCCCGTCCAACCCAGCGAGTCTGGAAAACGGACGTAAAAGGATTGATTGATTGATTGATCGGTTATGGAGTTATTTTGTTTGGTTATGGATCCCTATACAACAACAGTTTTACATTGTTGCATGTTAGATGCGGAAGCCAGTACCGCAACAGCCTGCGTTTATTTTCATGGTATCTGCTTTTCTGCGCTCACTTTGTTGGTGAATTTTTAGTAAATTATCACATCAAGAAATTTCCATAATTACGGACAATTTCTAAAAGAAGTTTGCTATAGACACGTTCACTTATTCATACAAATGTTTTAGGATAATTTTTGTCTTCATAGCAAGTGACTTCTACAAAACAAATTGTGTATACATCAACATCTTCCCTTCTGATTTGTAAAAGGACTCTCTTATCTTTACTTTTGGTCAAAGGTTACCTTCAGTCGAGAAATTTTTCTGCCACCGCCTTCCATGTTTCGAGTGATGCCTGCGCGTGGCTTTTTGATCTCGCTTAGAACACGAATGTCATAAGAGGAAGCATGCGAAAGATGTGAAAGCGAATGACCTGAAGTTGCTTGCAAGCCGGAGAGAAACGTATGCTTCAACCAATTGAAAATGACAATTTGCAAGAGAAACTTAATTGAGCACGTAGATTGTGACAAGGCCAGAAAGAATGCAAGAAGCTGAGAAAAGAATGGCTTAAGAAGTAATAGTGACTTTCAGAGGTGCATCTGATGATGCCGTGTCCATTTCTGAAGAAAATAATGTGTTACTGTCTGAAAAAGAGATATCAGAGAAGATGGTCATGGAAAGAGTTATCCAAAAGCACAGCGGCAAAAACTGCACTTTCGAAATGGAAGCATAAAGCTATATAATACAAATACCACGCTGAATAAGAAGATGTATTGGAAAATTTGTAAAGAAAGATGAAGTCACGACGTTTCGGGTGATGCTACAACCATTATCAAGCGAATACAATAAAATAGAATGAACAGAACGTGGCTAGTGCAAAGCTCCAAAACCAAAATCCTTTTATCAAAATCAATAAAATGTCCAGTGTTGTGAGAATGGTAGGCAAGGGCATTACTCATATCAAAATTAACAAAAGCTTTTCTATACTCCTCAAAACGAGTACGCCCTTGCCTACCATTCTCACAACACTGGACATTTTATTGATTTTGATCATTGTAAAGTTTTATCGCGTTGTAACAACCTAACTGTTAGACGAGTTTTAGAATCTGCTTTTACTAAGCTCAATCAATCTAATGTATTGAATCTTCACGATGGTTTTTTTCAACATGATGTACTTACCGCAAACAGACTTGTCAATAGCGCTCATATCCGATAACTGATGGAGCTTTGCACTGTCCACGTTCAGTCCATTTTATTGTATTCACTTGATAATGGTTGTAGCATCACCAGAAACGTCGTGACTTTATATTTTTTTACAAAGTGTCCAATGCATCTTATTCAGTGTGGCATTTTTTATTATATTGATTATCCGAATCACAATTTTGAACGCATCCATCATAAAGCTATAGTTAGCTTAATTCCGGTTGCAGAAAAATGACAGGGAAAGGTTAATATGAAAAAACAGAATCCGAAGATGTCTTTGGAAGTTCAGAGGTGGACATTTGCATTGAGAACATTGAAACATTCATGTGGTCTGGGAATGTCAAAAGATTACTGCTGACAGAACCGACGTTAAAGCTTCATCATTCATTTGATGAACACATAGTCTTCTGCATTATTTGCGAAGGGATTGTCTACTCTTCATCGTTTATCCTTACGAAGCAAATCATCCTTGCATTGATAACGCACACGCTCATATTTATGATTAAGCGGAGGATGAATGCTTATCTTGGTGATGACTGGCATTAACAGGTGATGAAGATAATGATCAGTATTTCTTTTTTCTGGTCAAAAGGCAGATTTGAATTCTCTCCGATCTATCATATTACAAAAATAATTTGCGCAAGTGAATATATTTTTGAATTTTATTTCGTGACATGCATTGAGAAGAACATTATAGCGAGAGAACATTTCGATCAGTGTGTCAGTTTATTATCACTCACATCATTTTTCTTATTTCACATCATTCTATCATGTTTGAGAGTTGTAAACAGCGACTCATTGAATATTGAAATGATTTGAGTACGGCTTGTACTTTTTCAACGATAGGCTATTCATGATATCTGCCTTCGTGCTACCTCGTGATTGCATTATCATGTTTTCTTGTGGAATACTGTGAATCGCAGAAAAAACAAGTATAGTTCCACAAACGATCACATGATTTTCCCATTTCCCATCATGTTTCAAATGTAGCACCAACACTTGAATCAACCCTTCGTCGGGCCGGGCCGGGCCGGTCCCGAAAAGTTTGGTTATCATCCAGGCTGGCCCAGACCTGAATTATGTAACACCCGTGCCGAGATATGCATATTTGAAATTGTGTATTGTTTTTCATTCCATTGAAACAGAAAACAAGTCATCAGTTGAATTCTGTGAATTGGTGTTCTTGACAATTTGTCAATATTATCATATAGCAATAAAAAAGCAACAGTTGGCGTAGAAACTAAAGAACCTTGGCATTTAACATAACGAATCAATTAAAAAGTAGGCAGCTAAGATAATTTATTTACCATCTTTTAACGGGGTCAGTCATCTAATTTCTTGTAACCACTCATCGTAGGAAAATAGGAAAGGGACGTACAGAGGTTTCAAGTCTGAGAAACCGATCCGTTTCCTTCTCTCCTTTTTTTCTTACATTGTGGAAAATTACATCATGAACCTCCCTTATCAGACAACGAAAGATCTGATGCTGTTCATCCTTTCCGTCTCATGATGATCTGCGTTGTGTGGGGGGGGGGCAATATATCACGGGCTTGAAAACATTTTATATTTTACAACTTATAATTGTAGCTCAATACTTCATTCCCAAATATAACATACAAATCAAAGGTCAAGGCTTCTTTCACAAATATCAGCAAAGCTATTATTGTTGTTTTCCTGTAGTTCTCAATGATGATACTTCTAAACAAAAAATCTTTCTTTGGAATGAGATATTCTATTCAGAGGATGTAGTATGACAGCATCATAAATGATACGATGAGATGCAACATACTGTTGACAGGTACATGTACACATGCTGGTGCATGTTTGAATATCTCTACTACATCCTGCATTGAAAAGTAAATGGAGCTAAAATATAGTATTTCGTTGCAAGATAACTTCTGAATGGAGTAATGAATCACCATTTTTCAGAAAACCGTTCAGATGACAGAATGATTAGATAAAAACAACTCAATGGAGATTTAATTTTGATAGAAAGAGATCTCAATCATTGGACTAAATTTGGTCACTATAATGTATGTTTGATTTGTTTGCTTTTGCGTCATTGTCTGTGCAATGTGTAAAGGTCAGGTAGCGATTACCTGGATTATATGTACTTTCAACTGGCATTCGCTGTGCTTGATTAGACTGGCTGTTTTTACTGGCAACCGCTTACTTTATTGCAAGACTCACATAGCAAACACTCGAAAAACTGAAAACTTTCAGGGGTTTGTAGAACCCTGTTGAAATTTGTAACCTGCCCCTGTAAACTTTCGGAAATATATAGCGATTAATTGACAATATTGACATGCTCTTTGAATTATGAAATGAAAGTTTGGACTAGACTTATTCAAGCTTCGATAGGAGTGACTTATTTGGATTAGTATTTAGGTTTCCCAGTGATGTTGTGAACTGAATCGTATGTAGACGTGAAGTTCATCAACATATTTCAGATTGGAAAAATCATCGTTCTTATTTCTTTTGATTGTACCTGTATATGCGTCTTGGATACGTAGTTGAACTAAGTTTATCTAATATACAACATCTTTTCTAAGCTATCCGGTGCTCGTTTGAACATTGCTGCATTCTTAATGATGATCCTCGTTAGACTTTAAGTATTGTTCATGAGAAGATTGCTTATAGGGAATATCATGTGACTAACACAGGCAGTAAACATGTTGTAAGTTATCAGATTGTTTCACACGGAAATGTAACTGAATTTGTGAAAGGGATTTCATTCACATTTCCGGTTCAAAATTGCATATATATAATATATATCAAGTTTGCCGGACATTCAAGAACATGGATGTGACAATAATCAGTCCAAAATGGAAGGCGACATTGAAGTCATCCTAACTACAGCTAGTCTGACCAAAATTCGAACTTAAGTCGGCTACAAAGCTAGTCAAGTACAATGTACTCTGTCCACACGGAGCTGCGATTTATATCATGTGACCTGTGGACAGAGCATTTTTCGGCCCTCGTACCCGCCTGTGCACCTGAGAAGTCTACACGCATCCACCCGTTCTCGTGATTGGCTTACCTCACCCTTCCGCATCCATAAGAAGTTAAGCTGCACCTATGGGAAGCTCAACTTTCCCGCCCCTACCTGTAAGAAACTTATCCGCAACCAAGAGGAGCTCATCCTACCTGCCCTTACCCGTTGGAAGCTTATCCGTACCCGCCAGTGCCCACCCGTTCACGTAAGAAGATTCACGTAAGAAGGTCTGTACCCATGAGAAGCTTACCTTTAGTGCCGTTATCCGCAAGAAAACTACGCGTGCGCACCCGTACCCATGAGTAGACTACCGTGCATAAGTGCATACTACCATAAGTCATAATATGATAACTATCTATTTGATTCAATATACGAAATTATTAAAGTGCTTTCTGCCGAACGCCTCCAAGAAATCCACATCGCCTTTACTCTAATCATTTGTAGAAAATATAATGAAGGTCTAGGCAATTGAAAAAAAGTAATTGACGAATTTAGGTCTGAGTCATTTTAATCGTAGAGATTGTGTGCGTGCGGATTTTAATTAGGGACTTTCTATCAATTAAACTTTTTTAAAACTCGACGGACAAATGCTTTTATTCATGACTCCCAATTTATGATGCCTGTTGCTTATGTTCTCTACCGCCTTTGAATTAGAAGTCGCAGTGATGTGAAGCTAAAACTCGCCTGCGTCGCTAGGTGAGAAATCTAAGACTGAATCGATTCAAAAATGAATCTTTCTTAAACAGTAGTATAGTTGCAGTGTTACGGGCAGGCACGGGCATTCCCGCGGTCACAAAGCCGTGTTGTAGAAACAACTTGAAGAATTGAATTTCAATGTTCGTATAAAGTCATAATGACTGATTCTCACTCTTAATATATCTTCGTTCCATGTCTGTGTGGCTAGAGGTTGTGTTTACATGCCCTTTTCTATGAAGTCGTTGGATCAAACCAAACGTAAACCTGTAGAGGTCGAATGTGCCTGCATGTGTCTCCTCGGCGGCGGTTTCGCTGCATTTGGTAGATTCGATTGAGGTGAAGGTTTAGGAAATCCTGTTAGAAGAAGCTGGTCATACTGGCGCAATGCTCTATCGTGAAACGAATGTTAAAATATATCCAGCTTTAATAAACGCGCTATCACAGAATTAAATATTTTGTTTATCTGCTTCGAAGCGCGCGCAGATGAATCTAATTCTGTGCGTGCTATCAGGTAACTCATTTTGATTTGTTAACGGTTAAAGCTCTTAAAATGATACAATCTGTCATTCTGTCTGAAAATGAAAGCATTTCGGAAGAAGACAGTTATATGATTTATTGGTCAAATTGATTCGTTCAGTTTCTCATTATCAATGCCACGAATATGCGCTATGCAGTTTTAGAAAGATCTCTTCTTCACCCCAAAAGAATCAGGACATGTTCTGTATTGACATGAATGTGTGTAAAACATTGACTTATTATTCTCTCTCATGTCTACTTTAAGTATTTTCACACTGTTTTTTACACGTATTAGTGTAAGCATTGTTTTAATCTCATTTGCCATATTTGAAAGCGATTACAATGTTAGTCTTGCTGTTATTTCGTTGGTGTACGAGTAATGAAAGAAGTTTCGACAAATTGTAACATATGGTGTTGCTGTACTATTCTTATGAACTGAAGATTATAGTAGACAGATGTGAGAGCTCATTTTACGATGTTAACTAGTTGTCAATAATAGAAGTGTTATTGTAGTGTCTGCACGAGTTTATGAATCAGTGCCCTCTTAAAAATATCACAACTCTTGTTCAAGAATATTTTCAGTTTTTAAATTTAGAAATAGGATTTTAATTTTAATTTTACACTTCTTCACTGAAATTAAACTTGCGCAGCTTTTTTATGGCGGTCAGGCATAGAAATGTCGATTTCTCAGCTCATCTTATGCCAAATTTGATACCGTCTTTTCTAAATTAGAGACACACAGCACTCAACACGAAAGTTGATGCATTTTTTTATTCAAGGGTTGCTCTTTTTTCTTTGTTTTGTTGATTATTAGATCAGAATCGTTAGTAATTTGCTTTCCCTAATAAGATTCGTTACGACGTGTAAAATGTATGCATAGGGTAGTTCTGATAAGGCATGTCTAAGCTCTTTTACTTAAAGAAATACGTTGCATGATGGCATGGGCAACCGAATTGGTTACGTGGATCTCCTAGTTGTGTCCGCGGTAGGGTATCAGGGTTCGAGGTTTAAAGACGAGTCGCCACAGTCATGTGCAGTTTGGTTCATGGGTCCTCTCGATACTGTACAATCATTCCTCGGCTCAATTACTTTTTGAGACCATTGACTTTCTTTTAGTTTCTATGTTTTCTCTTTGATGCGTACTTTTAACAATCTATGTAAAGTGGTCTTGAAGTCTTGTGCTGAAATGGCACTTTAGCAAAGTTCTTACCTCATCACTAAGGTTTGATACAGCAATTCATATTAGTGAAATTATCACCACCAGCGGCCTGGTTCACAATGCTTCAAGGGCAAGCAACAAGCAAATAATCAAATAGCAAGTAGAGATAACGTTTCAATTTCATTGCTACAACAAGTAATTTACAACATCAGATTTTCTACATCCTAAATGCAACATTCAATATACGCTTGTTTATCTGGTTTGAAATTCGCCCTTCTGGCAAGCGCCGCAGTTACTCTATTGGGAAATAGGTACTGCTAAATAGCTATTTCTGTTGTTTTACAGTAGGGTTTCGGAGCCGTGTATGCTGATCACTGCTCCTATTCCGTCATACAGTCCGGCCGCCAGCATGAGTTCCCACAGGGAACGAGGCTGAAAAAGAAATGTTCACAGAATGGTGCACACCCTATGGCTAGTACGAATCTGCGCGTCTATCGAGTTCTACCGGGTATCTCTTATTGTCAGACATGATCGAAGAAAGTATATTTAAATTTAATGTGAAACAGGTTGAAGGTTTCGATGAAATTACATTTGTCTGCTTTCTCTGATTAAGTAACAAGTACTAGGTCAAGAGCCATAAATTTTGGCATAGAATATCTTCAAGGCGTGCAATCATGCATGATTCGGATAAATCGTGTACTACGAGCATGTTCAAATCTATTACATAGAATGAGGCATTCCTGTGATGTGTGGGAACTCCCACAGGATTCCCATAGAGATTTACTATTGTTTGGGTATGAAGAATAGCGTCATGCAACAACTCTCTTATCCTATCTATAAATGATTTCAGATGCGAGCACCCGCGCACAGGTGCTACACGCAGGTGTCACTTCTATTCCGTACAATTATCTCAAATGTTGAACGATTGAATGGGAAAATAGCTTATCCAACTGTCGATGAGAGATTTGATTTTATACAAGCATAGATGTGGCACTGTTGCTGATTTAGTTCATGTACTGTCTTATGTGAACCTGGATTTGTACATTGTTTTCTAATGACATTCGGACCAATCTAGGCAGAATTCGAATCTAGCACCGTTCAAGATAAACAATGCATAGGCATCACATAGTAAGTAGATGTCTGAATAGACGTCTGGAATTGTGTCGAACCTTTTGTGATAACAAATGTCCGCAAATAGTGCTGCGAATTGTTTGTGACATGCGATGAAACGGTGCCTTGTCCAGCTGCTGTAATATCAGCGCGATCTTCCAGGTAGTGCACACTGTAACTAATATTCTTCAATTTGTCATGTTAAATTATGTTTTACAGAAATTATGAGTCTCACTCAATGCATCGAAGACACCTATGCAATCGGTATTCTTCGGTGGTATTTCAAAAACTTGCACGCTTGTTTGAACTGCACTAAAAAAATGAAAATGTGTCATCAAGATATAATGAATAGTCATTATTTCATTTGCTTGTATCAACCACTAGTTACCACGATGAAAAATTGGAAAGGTACTCAACTGACAACTTTCATGAAGATTTGATGTCTTAACTATTTAATGGAAAATATTAAAAATGAGGACTGACCAACAGCAATTAATGGAGGAGGTAATTCCTAAATTAATAAATGACAATATATCAACATTATGCATAGCATATCCATGTATTTCCTTTTTCTTAAGCGTTTTGCTTAAAAATGGTCATGGTCATATGACCGAAATTAATTGGACAGATACAAAAACACCAACATAATAATGTTTCAAGAATCAACTCTACAATGTTTGACGTCTTTAGGTACCGGTAATTGCTGTCAATGTCACCCTCTATTGAGCGCTCTTTGAACCTTCATAGTTTTCTCTACACTAAGAAACGTACTCTGCTAAACCATTCAATGATAAAAAACTGAGGAATACACGAATACACGCAGTTGAATGCAAATTTGAAGAACGAATCGAGAGCAACGCAGAGGCTTCGAGGAGTGCTTTGAGACTGCTATGAAAGCATTTTAAATTTTGAAATGAATTCTAGCGATATCAATATCTTACTGAAATTTAAGACGAAAAATCATGAGTTGAAGTTTGTGACCGGCAGTTACAGATATCGATTGCGATATGAAGAACGTCCATGTGAACTATGCAATGATTCAACAGTAGAGACTGGACCGCTTTATGATAGTGTTCAAGGTATCAAAATTTACGCCAAGAAATAGCGCCATATTTGTGTTGCTGTGACAGTTCAAATAATTTTCTTGCATTTATGAATTACATTTACTGTAACTATTCTAAAATTCATCGTAAACTCTCTGACATAAAATGTTGCATAATAACAAATGTTATGTAAATAATATGTTAATCAATAGACATAAATGCATGTTTTTATCATTGTCTGTGTCACTGTATTTGTCACTCACTCCAATCACGGAATCTACGAAAAAACCTACAGTGCGTCTTTTCGTCACGTATCTAGATCTGCGTCTTGTTGAGACAGGATAATTTGCACACCTGCTGCTAACTTTATTTCTTATAGGTAAGGATATCATGATACTACTTATAATTTGCCTTCAATTAGACCTTGCTTTTCATTTTGCCGGAGCGGCATTATCGCATCAGACAAAACAAGAAAAGCAAGAAAATACAAATTGATATTAAGATTGGCAAACTCAGTCATTGGTCTTTCCTTATGCGATTTGTAATTTCACTATTATCGTATGTTCTGGACAGGCAGCTTAGATGTACCTTCCACTCCATGTTCAACGAAAGCTATGTTAGTCTCTCTCTTTTTTAAATACTTGTTGCTTCATTATCTTCGCAAGTTCTGCGTGAAGACGAGTGCCACTCTGCTATGATATAAACTTATAGCATTTGATCCAGGTTAGACGGAATTTGCGTCAGTTTACTTCCTACATTTTGTGTAATTTAAGTTTTCTCTACGCCAGTGTTCGTACAGCAGCTCTATTCAACTAGTAGTTTGTTTATCAATGCTTTCTTTTCATCATATTCTGTAAATTTGGGCCAGTGACATTTAGTTTAATGCTTCTCAATCAAAGGCATTCGTAAGTGTATGTAAACATGGTTTTTCGATAACATTAATATTAAATATCAAGAATTTCCAAAGAAGTGATCACTTTTACCATGTCTCAGGCCTGTGATTACTCCTCAAATTCCTCAGATTCCTCAAATTTGTTAATTATTCCTCAAATCCTCAAAAATTCCTCAAATATAGCTAAGCTATGAGAAATTCCTCAAACATGACAAAATGTAGGATAGTGCATTGTTTTTTGGCGAATGGCGATGATGTGTAAACTTCCAATCAAGAAGATAAGATAGAATCCTATAATATGTATCCTACATCCATACTGCTAGTCATGAATCACTCATGATTTATAACTTTATAATTTTCTCTTACCCACCTGGTAGATTTTAGATAGCGTAATCCCGCTGTGCTAGCTAGATCTGATATTTTGATTGGACACAGACCTGTCCTCTTAGTATCTAGATGGGCAGACTGTTAAATAGAATCTTTTCAATATAGAAGTGATAAACATAATTTTGAAAAGAACGACTTACTCGCCAATTCATTACACATGAGGAAAGGAGAACCGTTGTTTATCCTTCTAGTGAGCATTTTCAAATTTTTAGACATTTTCGGATATATTGATTTTTTTTCAAATCATATTTAGCATATCAAAAATTAACCAGTCGTTAGCTTGTTTTTTGATTTTGTTACCTTGACGCACTTTGCTACGTTGAATTTTGATCTTGTTTCACGTCGTTTCCATTTCTGCAGACTACAGGGCTGTAGATGTTCCGTTTCGTCCGGACTTATTTTGCTAAGCAGAGACGTTGTCCGAAGTTATTGTCTGTCGAACTCCTTAGTGCAATACTTCCACGTATTTAATGAGTGAAGCACTTCGGTCAACCTACAGAAATTTTATATTTGAAAACTGTCAGCAATTTTTTACATCTAACTTCATAATAATGCTTAGAATTCCAACAATAAAATGCTTATCAAATTATTTTCATTAATTATCTTGACCTTTGTCACAACCTTCTTTATATGTTTCTGCGACTATATGGCTGCTAAATGCATGCCTGTACTTCTTAAAGAACTTAAGGATGTCGATCTTCCATATCCATTATATGATAACATATAGGTAGCCCAGCCCACTTGGATTTCAGTACTCTTATCAGCTGAAGTGTTTGTCCATTTTATTTCCGCTGAACATGAACACATCCGACGGGGTAAAGCGGATGGTCCCTAAATTTAGTGTCTACATGCCTCTTGGTCACTAGCGTACGGGGGTTGGAAGCGTATGAAGCTCTGCTATCTCATGAGTCTTTTTGCAGCTACGTTTTCCAGGGTCTGCTGACCGTCATTTATCCTGGATGAATTATTCACGTATAGATCGTTTTCATAATTTGCTGAACACAGGTTGGTGTGAAACTAGTGCGCACATTGCTTGTCGTTGTATGTGAACTCAGATTAATTAAGACATTGAACCACATAGTACTGGGTTGGTAGATTTTCAACCTGGGTCCACTGCAAGATGTGGATGTCAATATCTCGGCGCAACTTCATGCGAATAGAGGTGATAATCTTTCACTCTTTGCCTGTATGAGACCAACAACTTAACGGCAAGCCTGTTCCCGACACTTGTTTTGTGTTGTATGAGAGAATTCATGTTCATTTGAATGTAGATCGGAGCGATACGATCAAACGCTAACAAACTAGAGCCACCAAAACTTATGCAGTATAACGTAATATTAATGAATTAGTGTGTAATGTGGCGTATCCCTCATAATAAATTACTGACTTTTTTAAGTCACAAACATTCCGTCAACGATTTTAAGCTTTCTATAGTTATGGGTTAATCTCCTCCCAAATTTGTCTAAAGTTCGTAAAAATTAATCGTTGCAAAGCCCCTGATGCATGTAGTTGAGGATATATCCTATATTCAAAAAATCGCAATATCCAAATCTGACACGCATCATTGAATTGGAGACGATAACGTGAAGCACAGCGATATCAGCAGCTTGATCTGACATCCTCTATTCGTCACATTCTAAGCAGATAATACTTGAGGCAACAAATTAAATTCGTAATAACGCGGGAATTGATTATGACCAAGTCAATATCCCTTTGTAATATACACAACTTCAAAAAGTGTAGTGGAGTGTGTTGTGGTCAACCCTGGGGTTGCCTTCTTCGTTGGGACTTTCATGACTTGAAGTTTGGCCCAAAATCCGTGCTAAAATTAGGAGTTTTTCTTGCAGTTATCATATTAGGCTCCGTTTCTATTCCTCAAATTTTTGCAAAAAAATCCTCAATTTTTCTCATAGGCTAATCACAGGCCTGATGTCTACTGAGCATTTAGCATGGTTTTCAAGTTTCCTAATAGGATTGGTAGGGGTTCGTATCGGGCATAGAGCTAGTAGTATGAAAAAGGGGGTAATCTGAGATTTTCCAGGAATCGCCGTAATCTCATGCATGTGTGATGGTGACGCAATTGGATTTAAGGGTGATGGGGTAAAGAATTGATTGTGTTTGAGTGTGCTTTAAAAGGATACAGACTTTACTCTGATGTTCTTCTGGTATTCCATACTTATGTTTGTGAAGCAGTCAGTAGAAATTTGTTGAATTTTTTGTTGAACATTTTTACCGCTGGCTACATCCAAGTGTTGGAGTTTCATGGAATTTTTATTTTCCTTAACTTCGAGCACTAACCTGCAGTTTCCGCATCCTCCTAATCCTTTACAGGTTGTCAGCACTTTTTCAGTATCTGTTTCGTAAAACAAGCCTAGACCTGACTAACAAAACCGAGAGACGCCGACAGCACCAATGTCTTAGTTAATTTCTTTGACAAGAAATGTTCAGGAAAAGTTGGTTTGAATCTTGATGCTTACATTAGAAAATCGTCATCACGGCGTCTGCCACATCATAAGCCACATCATAACTTCATTTAAGGTAAGTAAGTCTTGATCAAGTGACTTCTGATGAAAAGCTATCGACAGCAGGTACTTGTGATTGATGAAATTAATTTGCAGAGATTCTGTCTGTCTTGGTGGCATTTTAGATACGTCACCGAAACACTGAAGTCACGAAGTATTTAAAGAGTAGATTAATTAATTCACGATTGAATTTGTTCACGCAATCATTGCGTCATTCAGTTGCTGTTCTGCTGATGTCAAGCTATTCTATAGCCTTCCTAGGGACGTCTCCGTCATTGTCTTCAGAGGAAACATTATTTAATCCATGCATATGGAAATTGGTCGGTGTATATGTTTCAACCAATTTCACATCTTCGACAAACTGAGAAATCATGAGACTTGTCGCAGAGCTTCGTAAAGAGGAATTTCATACATTTTTTCCAATCTACAAGCTTTATATTGATGCAAAATATAATTCTCTTTAAGCAGCAGTATTCAGAAGTTTTCTATCAAGATGGAAATTATAAGGCATGATACTGATGATAAACTGTTTTTATAAAACTTTTCACCGATTTGTTCGTGATCTGTGAAAAAATTTTCATATCGGTGAAAATGTTTATAATAAAAGTCTATCATCAGCACCTTGCCTTATCATTTAACTCCTGATAGAAAGCTTTATATCATTGATATGGAAGTTTGATACATCCCCGTCGTGATTTCGTACACTGATACTCTAGTTTTCCTGGAGTAATTAGTTCCACCCGACTTTCACGATTTAGTTACATTTGAATTTAGGTTTTCTGGCACTTATTAAGGCGGTAAGGTAGTTGAGTTAAAAAGGGACGCCTACATGTACGGAGTGCATTGTCCGGGTCCAAGTGTAGCGTGGGCAGGACGGGTAAAAAATGTCACCATTTCATTTGATTGGCCTTTATGGAAAGCTCGTACACTTAAAGACGTGCAATTGGCAGCAGTGATGAAAACTACTTTAAAGTCATCATTTTGTCATTAATAATTTGTTTCTTATGTTGTTGAAGCTTGGACTGGATTTGACGAATGATAATACATGCAGTCTACATTCTTGTTTAACTACCCTATGAATCTATCGAAAAGTGACAGTTAATGTCGAATGTACTTAATGCTTTCAACATTGAATGTTGCATTTTTTTACTTCGACTCCACTGAGTTACTGTGTAGAATCAATCGTGTCATGACATCATTTTCCCGCAAAAATGCCTTCAGCAGTATCTAGAACTTACAAGGTATAGGACAAATTGGAATAAGTAAAATCGGAAATGTGGCATGAGAAGCCAATGTTGTGAACCACCATTTCAAATATATTTATGCAAGAAGAAAAGTGAGCAGTTATCAAGAGATAAAAGAATGCAAAGAGTCAAGTGGAGGAAAAGTCAACGAGTGTGCCGAGAAAAAAGAAAGACCAACCAGGGAAGTAATCGGGAAGAAGATCAATTGAATTCATCACAATCCAGCTCAAAGAAAGAAGCAGTTAATCAGGGAAAAGCAGAAAAGAAGAGTACAGATCTGCATTCTTCGAAAAGAAAATCATCTGAAAAAGAAAGCTCTCTGTGGCGACTTTCGAAGCGCTTTGCAAATCTGAAGAAGAGATACGAAGGTTGCAATCTCTCCAATGAGTCTCGCGAACCTACACACGATGCAATGCCTTCTACGAGTAAAATGGTCAGTGATATCATGAAGAACCAATTACAAACACGAGTCAGTTTGCAAGCGCATTTATCCATGTTGCACGATTTGAATAGCGGAAGAAAGAAGATTCTAATCGAATTTCTCAGAAGTATCGAGGTATGAAGAAACACTTTCAACGCACAACCAGAATCGTCAATCTCACCAAGAAAGTGAGCACCGCTCCACTGCACAGAAAAAGCAGAAGATTACAGAAAAAAGAATCAGCGAGTTTTATTGTCGAGACGACAATAGTCGCATTACAGCGGGCAAGAAAGAGACTGTAACGAAAAAGAAACTGAAAATGCAGAAGCGTTACATGTATTTTTCACAAGATTTGTTATACGAAAAGTTCTTAGCGGAGTCTTATGATCTTCAGATTGGCAGGACGACTTTCTACAAATACAAACCATTCTGGGTATTGCGACTTCGAATAAACGATAGAGAACAATGCTTGTGTATCAAATGCTCGAATTTCAGGTAAGCTGTAGCACAATGTGTCTATTGTTGACAATATGTCCTGTATATCGATAATTCATACGTATATTACATATCATATCATAAATGTATTTAGACATATTAAACTATCTTAATATGTTCACCTTATTATACTATTAATTAGGTTAAATACAGGCACTCTGCTTCTGCGGGCTATTAAATTTCATAAAAATCAATAAGCTTAATCAAATGTCGTATATCTACATGTAGTTCTCGATTGATTTTATCCATACTCAATAAGGAGTAGCCTGTTTGTATTACATGCTGTAAGTTTTATGAGAAACGAGTCATATGTGCAAGAGCTTATGTCAATTATAATCGCTTGAAATATACTATCAAACTGTCGCTTGAAATATACTTTTGTACGATTATAATACATTCAGTCAACCCATATTTTATTAAAATTGCATTAATTGTCTATTTGATCAATGCAGACAATTTCTATTCTCTTTCACAGACTAAACTTCACAGTCCACATCTGCGTGTACGCAATAAGCAAACAAACCATAGGCCATTTTGAACGTTTCAGAAGTTGGATAGCGCTGTTGGTCTGGTGCAACGATTTGAGAATGATTTGAAGGCACACGCAATGCATGAATTCATGAGACATCAGTTCAGCGAAATTCGTGGAGTTAAAGAAAATTTGAAACAAGATGAATTATTGATTAACATAGACTTTTCTGAAAATTATTCTTGCAAGCGTGGTGAAGAGGTTCAGGCTGCTCACTTTGGCAACAGGTCGCAAGTTACGATTCATCAAGGTTACAGACCTGGATCTCCAGCAAATGGCTTTGTTACATTATCAGATGACAAAAGAAAATCTGCGGATGCGATCGGAGGGCATGTCAACGCAATAGTCATTGATTTATCTGTCGATTCAGTAAGAAAAGTAAGAAAAATTCACGTAAAATTCTTTCTTGACTTCTGTAAAATGAGGCTCTAAACAATTAGTTAACAAAAATGGGGTTATAATTTGATATTAAAATTTATAACGTTCAATTTACAGCGTCGTCGACGCCGCATCAGTGAAAACATGAATAGAATTCTTTCAATATTTTCTTATCAGACATTTTATGATGTAAATTATGTCGTCTATAGAGAGACGGCTGCAAGTTCATACCTGCATTCATATGCGATTTGAAGCACATTGTTAGACATTGGAAATATTAATAGATAATAAATTAATAAGGTTCGTACTTCTAATAGAGACTACCAGAAAGGTGCAATGCACAAAAAGCATATATATCAGACTAAAAATTTTCGTATTTCAGCTCATCGTTGTATCAGATTCGCCATCAAGCCAGTACCGAAACCGGAACACATTATATCTAATGAGATCAATGGAATCGATCGATTTGAGTAGTTGTACTCGGAAGCCGGACGCGGCAAAGGACCAGCCGACGGTATTGGCGCGACTGTCAAGCGGATGGCTGACAATCATGTGGCACGGGGAAGAAATATTGATTCAGCCAAAGACTTGCTTACAATACTATCTGATTCGGAAACGAAAATATTGCATAAATTGGTGAGTAGCATATTGTATAGAAGATCGCGCATATTTTCTAGTTTGCATTTATTAGCTTCAAAGGGGGAAAGTTGGTCAATCAATTCAGTTTAAATGAATTAAGATA
Source organism: Prostheceraeus crozeri (assembly GCA_907163375.1). Taxonomy (NCBI): domain Eukaryota; kingdom Metazoa; phylum Platyhelminthes; order Polycladida; family Euryleptidae; genus Prostheceraeus; species Prostheceraeus crozeri. Next base: position 447,575 of record CAJQUW010004403.1, on the reverse strand, counting down.
AATTACATGTGAAGGAATGCAAAAGGTCATATCTCAATATTTATTTATTCAATATCTAATTATCATAAAGTGTGCATTATTGTTTATTCTTGAAATTTTTGACATTATCATTTTGTAGGTGCATCAACGAGAGATCAACCAATGGAAGAATCTGCTCAGGAATCTCAAACCGATGAGTGGGATAATGAATTGTCATCATGTGAACTGGAACAACGGTCAAACATTTTACCGCGAACTAGCATGCCACTGCAGTCCTAATGCAGATTGTGATTGCTTCAACAAGAAGCAGTAGAAGTTTTTGTAACTGTATATCTTGGATGCAGATGTTTTTTTTATCCAGAATGATCTTTTGTTGACACACGGACTTCTTTTTTATTCAAAGGATTTCTATTAATACAAAATAGGTTTATTTACATCAGAATATGCTAGTAGGTGTGAAGATTCCCCGAAAGAGTCTTTAGTGAGCAGTCTAAAATGATATATAGAGGCATTTAATTTCTAACAATCTAGGGTTGAATTCATCAAACAGAAACATATTGTCATCAGACCGACGCATCTTGTCATCAGACCGACGCTTCTAAAAACTTAAATGCTTGAAATATCAAGCATTTCGTGAAATGGTGTGGTTGTCACATCAAAATTCGTTGTTAGCGTGATGATTTACATAGTTTTAGACTATCACATCAAAGATTTTTGAACTTTCATTTTTGACACACGAAAATGCACCTTTTTGGCGGATTTCCCCATATAGTACAGAACGCTGTGCGCGATCGATCCATTAATAAATTGTGAAATCATCAATTGTGCAATTGTACTATGTACTGTTTAGTCTGATGCAAAAAAGGTGCACATGGCCCACAAAGTACACAGGCTTTAAGAACAATTAATTTGTAATCTATTCAATGCAGTGACAACAGCGATGTAGCCAATGATAGTCACCATACATGAATGATAAAAAATGCAAAAAACATAATATGCTCGCAATAACAAGATGACTGCAAAAACAAGTGTGGTCTTGCACAGATTAGTTAGCAACGACTAACTAAAACATCTCAGCAAGAGTCCAATTTGATTATAGTGAATAATGATTTATTCATCCCTGTTTCGAACCAATTTCAAATAGGAATATCGTACATGACTGTTGATTGATTGATATTTGTTGACTTTTGTGATTATTAAATTATTGTAATCTTTTTGGAATGTGTTTGTAATCTACTAGTACTACATAAATGTCTGTTGACCTGCTGTTTGGCAACTAGTGTACGAATCTTTGCTGTACATTTTTCTATTTGTGATATGGCATTGAAGTCTTTCATGGACAAAACGCCACATTTTTGTGAAATTCTTTACATAAATAAATAAATTATTATATTTGAATGCACAATTGGAGATCCAACAATTACATTGTGCACTTTTAATTCGTCGACATCATTGTCAATTATTCCGCAATTTATGCCAATTAAATGAAATTTGTATCAACAAAAAGTATTTGAACGCTTATGCATGCAGATCCTTCGACTAGCAGCTACTTAAATAGTGACTTAAGTGTATTCGTATTTTATGCAGGGGTTCATGTGGTCAAGAAATGTTAAATGTGAAAAATGTTACTATGTTTTCTAAGAAAAGTGCTTGGACTCCCAACTTATGAAACAAATGTACTCATTGCGAGAAACATTAATACCTTGAAAAAATCAACCTTTATTAGCCAAAAACGGGAACCAAACAGCTTCAAAGGGAAGCATCCGCGATTATGTGCAATTGCAAAATTTTCTTTACTCATTGAAGTGTATTTTAAGTTCAAATAGAAAACACTATCTTTTGATCATTAGCATATGTCGGATATTCGAAGCTGCACGTAATTTTTAAGCATAAACATGGAAATTTTTGTTACGAATTCAAATACAGGAGCAGCCCAGTGGAAAAAATTCTGTCGGCCCATTATCATCCATCTGATGTTGGCCTGATAAGCAAAGTGGCCCAGCGCATTTGTATCGGCCCAACATGAGTTGCCAACACTCACCCAATACGCGCCCAATACACGCCAAGGCTCACCCGACACCGATCAAAATTTTGTTTTATATACTGCTGGTTAATTCGTCATGCCCTTTCTGTATTATAGCAAAAAGAATATCATAAGTTCGATATCACTATGGAACCTCTTACTTCTCCTTCCACCTCTTCCTCACTTTCTTATCACCCATGAAACAAGAGCGGAACAACGAGAACAACTGTACTTCACTTCAATATTCATTATAGTATGCTTCAAACAGCAGAGGAATTGCCACAGGCGCCTCCTGTTCTTTCTTCCACAGTTCAGGTCATTCGCGTAAAGTAAATGGGAGTTTTCACCTCTGCTTTCTCGACGTTCTCATCGACTTATCGACAGTGTAGGGATTCTGGAAGACAAAAAAATGAAAATGGCAGTACGATGTATTAAAAAAATAGTTCGGTTTCAGGAAGCTAAAATTGATTCTAACAAATGAGAAACATTTTAAGCACATTTATTGGTTAGCATTGCCAACTTCGCTATTTCCTGATAAATCTTATTTTCAACAAAATCCAATACAATCAAACCTACATTATATGGTACGAGTCTCAACTTTGTCCTGAGATAGGGCTTGGAAGAGAAGAAGGTCTAATATTCTATTCTAAAGGCATGGACTCCTAGATATATAACAGCCAAAATGTCAGTTGTGCATCAGGGGCTAATCATTATGTTTCATTATGGTTCATTATGTTACAAAGCAAATGTTTTTTTAAATTGACATGAGCATAATAAGTAAAATTTATTTTTCGGCTAGTAACGGCAAATTCTCTGTATCAAGAATATACTTTCTCACTAAAGCTGTGCGTTCGGTAAATATTCGAGGATAGATACATGTATAATAGCGCAGGCCCATGCATTCCAAATACTTTTAAGTGTATTAATTTTTGAGATCGCTCTTGTGAAATCAGATATATATGTTTTATTTCTTGAGCCAGATGTTTAGCCATACAATTCTCACAATATTTATATTTGAGGTAGATGTAATGAAAAAATAGACGTCTTAGGTCAATAAATCATATAATACTCCCATATTTTCGAATGTCTCTTTCTCAAGGGTATGAAATCACACTGACAGTGGGGCAAATTATCTTAAAAACAACTAACATAGTACAAAATTCAAACACAAATAACTCAGAGGTCCTACTTCTCATACTAAATAGGCTTAAACATTGATATCTGGGCGATACTTAGAAATGAAATCCTTCTCAGATCAATCGTATTAGCAAATCCTCGCTTTAAAATAAAAGGGGTCACAAATGAAAGGTCAGGTAACATACCATGAGTTTTAACAAAATGTTTATGAAATAAACTCGAATCAGTTGTAAGGTGCTCATGCATACGTTGACAAAAAGAACGAAAAGTCTCACCGATATAAAAACTTTCTCACAAATTACATGTCAGCTGATAAACAACATTTTTCATGTAACAAAAATTATTATTCTTACACAAACAATTACTAGTACAAAATAATTTTTCTTTAAATGAAACACTTCTTTTCAAATTAGGCTGGGGCACAAATACTGGCTTCAAATCAAACAAATGATGCTGGAAACTTTTAAACTCTTTTCTTATCTTAGTTGCTTGGAAATCATTAATGAACGGTACCCTTAAATATATTTGTTTTCTGTTTGCTTCTTTTCTATGTCTTCTTTTGCTTTCATTCATTGGTTTAGGTTTCATGTATCGTTCAACAATATCTAAAGGGTACCCGTTTGCAAGAAATCTTTTTTTCATAAAATATAGTCCATCTTTGATCTTGCTCATGGTGGAACAGTTGCGATGTACTCGCAGACACTCTGTACGTAGCAGGTTTATCTTTCTCTGCCACGGCACCCAACTATAAATCTATAAATACCTATCGCACCATTAACATAAAATAGTGGTTTCAAAAGAAAAGAAGAAAACTTTATAACGATTAAATACAACTTCATGTATCAATTCTGCAACTTTCATACAGCATGATGTAGACTTTTATCATGTCAGAAATCACAGTGGACTGGACACATAAGCAATGCCTTTATCATTCATAAAATCTATTGATCGTGAAGCAGCATCGTCTTTGCAGTTTAATTGTCTGAATGAATTTTACCACAGTATATTCGACTATTCGACTTTTTTGCAGTTTATTTCATATATCATTTGTAAAACCTCATTCCCATTGTTCGAATAATTTTGCATGTTGTATAGGCAGGAGAATTTAACAAGAATTTCTGTTAGTCATTTATGTGTAATTAAGCTGTTGCATTGCTAGAATACAGAAAGAAAGCTCTTTCTCATTCACTCGATGCACACAGGTTGTGCGTGAAATATTGTGTCCTCTTTGATTCAAGATCAAAGAAGACTAATAACATCACAAGTTCAGATTAAAAACTTTTTGTCATTTTTGGCAACCACTTTTCAACTAGAATCAACTAACTATTCTCCTGATTTTAATCTGTATGCTCTAAAGAACATTTCGCACGAGTCACATTTTTGGATATTCAAAACATACAAGTGTCCGTCACATAATGATTAGGAGTCCATGTCTAAAGGTCTCAATTTGTATTTGTCTTGTTTATTGAGTCTTAATCTACTGATTTTCTTTACCGTAGTATTTCTTCATTTATGATTGTATGCGTTATATAGACTACTATCGTTTATTGAATAGAGATTTATAATAATAATAAAATAATATAATTATAAGAATAAATTGCTTAATACTATTATTATTATTTGTTTTTGTAATTTGAATCTAATGCAGGAATTAGAGTAAATAGATTTCTGGCGGTTCATTTCAATATTTTGCGTCGTTCGCAGTGTTTTGAGCCAGTTCGGACATTCTAAATTTTAAAAAAGTCATGATATTTAATATATCAATTTTTGAATGGAATTCTCAATTTTTGCCAAATATTTTTATAGTGATAAGATGAAACTGTCTTTATTATTTTACAGTTTTAATCTATTGTTGTCTATTTCGATCATCATCAGTAGAAAATTAAGTATAGACTATAAAACTACAGTGCATGCGTTTTTACACCAAAACCTAGATGCAGCATATGAGAGACGAAAACATTTCACTTCGATTGATCATTGTGAGAACTGCTGAAGTTTCAGAAAACTCAGCATGCAATGAGTTGCTGACTCTCCGAAAGTGCACATTGGAACACATGCATTGGAAAGTTCATCCGTGTTTAGGGAATGCTGATGGGAGAAGCGAGAGGCGAGCTTTGATATAATTGGTGGCGAGAGAAGTTTCCCCTGTTCATCACTTTCCACGTTTCCGCCTGCACGATCGGCACTTGAAAGGGAAGTTTCATAACTGTCGCAAATGTATCGGGAACACCAAGTTACGCCGACAGGAGAGACAAATGATCACACGCTTTCATCTCCCGACAACTGCCCAACAGCTCTCTGTCGGGCAGATATTGGCCCATCATCATATTATCAAAATTTTTCCACTGGGTTGCGCTTTTCGGCCGTATTTGGCATCTCATTAGAAATCCTATACTTCACACTGTCAATCACTATAGCTTATTATTCTGTCCTTCATAATTCTGTCATTTTTGAAACAATTTCCTTTGTTAATATCTAGCTATTGATATTTATACTTGTAGAATATCTACAACTATTAGACTTCGAATTAGACTATCTATCTCGGACTTACTTGGCTTGTATTTGAAGCCATTTTCAATATCAATTGCTCTTGCATTAGCACCATTACATGTAGCCCTATGTTGTTTTTTTAGAAGACTATCTGTTCAAATGATGCTAAATTGACCAAATGTACCTCTCTTTGGCCCGGGAAATTCTCTCTGCGTGAAGAAAACATATTCATTATGCTTGCACGACTTGTCTACCCTATGGCCGGGCCATATTTAGGAAATATCGTCTCGGGCCCGGCTCATACACGGGTGGAGAAAGCTTCCTAATCTGGATATAATACATTTCTCAGATTTCTCTTTTTTCTTTCAGTTATTCCCCCCGGTCTTTTTCTTCTTCTTCGTCCGCATCATTCACTCCCGATTTCTCCCTTCGTCCTGCATCATCCCTCAGTCGACTGGAAGAAATCAAGTAAGTTGTCTTCGAATATTCTGCATATGTGCATTCCCTCACTGAACCCATTTTTTTACAGACTGAGCGAATCCGTTGAGGCGAATGAAAGGAGAATCGTGTTCCTCGGTCGTTTGCCTTCGGAATGGCTGTATCCCACCGAAGAAATCGAAGCCATCCTCAGCGATAACAATCTTGGCAGTGCTCAGAAAATCGTGGTGAAGAAGAGGGACAGTGCCCTCCTACTTGACAGCTATGCCTTCATTTATTTCCATGATTCAAAGAGTGCGCACCGAGCGCTGGAATGTAAGTATTTGCTAGTGATCTTTGGCAAAGTCTTACATGTTCATGTCCATGCTTCCGAGGATTTGGTGATGTAACTGGTCACATTCGTAATTCGTGCCACCTGCGGAATAGGGGGAGGGGCAGGGATTATAAAAAATGTTGGGCAGACAATCAATTATTTTTAAGTACAGCAGGGAACAATCAATTAATTGCAATTCCTGCTAATAATTTGTTATTGTTGCGATTTTGTAAATAAATTTCAGAAATAAGAAGTCAATTTTCTCTCCATGGCTTCGCTGGTTCTCTTGGTGGCAGTACATCAAGGAATGACAAAATAATTAGAGGTTTGCATGACAAAAACTAAAATCAGAGAAACAAAGACTAAATAAATTGAAAGAAAGACTTTTCATATTAAAATTGTGCTATTTAATTTATCAATTAACTTTTTACGATTCACTATTTTTGACTCGCATTGAAGTGCTATCTATGATGTTATTTCATTCTGCAATCGCTTTCACGAGATAGTTAATACTACTTATGTAATTGTATAGATAGCCTATGTTTAAATATGTACTATAGCTATTCTATTTTGCATAGACAGTGAATCAGATATGTAGCTTGATTTTAGTTGATATCATGCAAACCTCTCATCATTTTGTCATGTACTGCCAACAAGAAAACAAGCGAGGCCATGTAAAGAAAACTGACTTCTTGTCTCTACAATTCTTACTGTCAAACCAATCAATGAGGAGCAAATGGACCATTGGAAAACAATGAATGTATTCCATCTAATATGTACTGGTAATGTACATAGCATGAACGTGCATGATTTAGTTTGCTCATGGTTCAGAATTTATGAGTAACTTTTAGCAAACATGGATTCAAATGTCACATCTATTTGCCACTAATGCACCGCAATGATTATTTCAGCATCATGAATGATCCAATATGATAAACCAAAACCTGATTGCCTCCATGTTTTGCGTTTTATGCATGCAAATGCATTATTTGGTACATTTGATAACTAACTTTATAGAATCTACAATGCATTTGCACAATTTACGACTAACCTAGCATATATTTAGTGTTTTCATGCATTTTCATACAATTAAGTGATGACTAACTTCCAATCTTCGTGTAGATACTTGTCCTGTATCATGTTGACTTTGGTTGCGTGTTGTTCGTATGCACCTTATCATTTAATAAGTAATGCAAGCTGCTTCCCTTCAAATGTATAGGAGCCCGTCATATGTTGGCCTACTCCGAATGATTTGTGAACTGCCTTGAAACACGTGTATTCTGAAGTTGTATTTGAATTTTATGTTGAGAAACATCAGAAAACTGCCTTGACAAGCGGGATGATAAAATATGAACGAGTAATAACATAAAAAAGGGAGAGTTCGGATTTCAAAGCCGATCGTTCTACTCCATATGTATTTCTCAGTTGTTCGAAATGTGTCAACTTTTTGTGAAATTACATTCTCAATATGTTTTCTTATGTAATTTAGGATATACCAATAGTTGGTAAAGATTCTTCATTGGCAATAAACTTGTTATTCAATTGCGTAATTTTTCAATGTGGTGAAATCTGGCATTCAAGGATGAACGAAGAAACTGCGATAATGGCTATTATCGCATATTCATTTGAAATTCCATGAGCCTATATTTGAAAACAAAATGTCTTCAGAGAGCCATAGAAACAGTAAAAGTATTTTTAGGCTCTCATCATTGGTGAAATTTTCCAAGATTTCATTTTTATCAGACATGCTCATCTTCATTGCTTTTGAGCAAGTACACATTGCTCTTGATACTTTGTCGGCTACAAGACACTAAAGCCACATGCGTGTTAAAGACCATTTCAATCGGATGTCATGTTAATTAGTTGCTAAAATTGCACATTCTAATTATAATGAGTAATTTTACTGTCAGAAACCATCAGCTTTTGATGTAACAAAAATGCTGACAAAATGGATTCGTGAACTGCGGAAATTCCAGGGGGCATCAACTAGGTAATACAGAAATGCAATTTCTATTGTAGACAATTTCTTTTTCAAAAACATCTGAATGCAGGATTTTCATTTACGCGAATTTTGATAGATTAGGAGAGCGAACCTCTTTCGGCCACCGATATCTTAAATTAATACATAACCAGCTGGGCTGATGATTATATTGAGAGGCTGCCCAATATGAACTCTAGACTTGTGTTTGTAACCAATATTTTCTCTGACAAATTGTGAAAACCTAGTGCAAGCGTATATACCTTTGCATGAATAAATGCGGTAGTGGTGGAGTGAAAACCGTCACTTCAGAGAAATTATCTCTCAAACAAATCTTAGATTTTTAAATTATTGTTCTTAGTCAGAATCTCTTTACACAACTTTTTACAAAGCCACGCAGTAGTATCGATGTAAGCCGATGAATTAATTCAGGGGAGATGAATATGAGGATTTGAAGCATCAAAGAGGTTCTTAATGTTGATTTATAATGTTTGTATAACGCTTTGCAACACAACTAAACAGCAAGATAAAGTAGACACGCGTGCGTGGTTGGTTTAAATACTTCAACTTCAGCAGTTAATTCAGGTGAAAGCTCTTCCAACGGAAAGATAGTTGGAATGATATCGATGAAATATACATGGGACATCATCGGACATGCAACAAGACAATTATCATATTATTTGAAGATTAACAATTCGATATTTCCAGCTTTCTTTCCTACCTGCAACCTGAACGGACTGAGGAAGATATGGCAACATGAAGGCCGAATGATAGTAATTCTTATGTTTCAGCAATATTGCAGTTCCCTTTACATCGCTTCGTTTTTGTGCACATAAAAGCAGAAGACTTGCAATGTTAAGCATTTTAGCTAAGCTGATCGGGAAAATTAATATGCGTGCTTAGTTGGGAGTTAATTTAGGTCGTGTCGATGCACTCACACCTAGCTAGCCTTCATAAATCTCTTTCGGATAATTGATTGATAATTCATCATAATTGTTTCATAATTTTCAGTGTCATGATTAAAAATAAAAAAGATAGAATCACAGAACTAGATTGTTTAATGGTGTCACTTTGCTAGAAGTGCAAGCCGATTCAAAACGATGGCACATGCAGGAACTTAATAAATGACCAGAAAGAAATTTTTAATTCCTTGCAGAGATTGGAAAAATAGTCGTGCGTCGCCTGCGGATTGTTGTGAATTCCTTCAAAATGCTCCGTTCGCCACGATTCCTTTAGATTCGAAGAATTCAGGTCATTGCGCAAAACTTTGCTCGATAATGTTGGTCCTTCCGATGATTATTAAAAAAGTTAGCTGGCGTACGTAGAAACGTTTGCAAACTTTTATGTAGATCTTGACATCGACTGTGTATCTTTGCTGTGTGATCCGGTTGATAACGGTCACTGAAGCTTCACACAATTTGTCGTGTCTAATGTTGAAGTGGCTGCTCATTGTTCGATTGCTATGGTATTATGTCAGTAGATTGTGCCATTTCATTAGCGTTGCATGCTCCCATGTTTCCTTTCCAGTCAAACAGAAGAAGAGACGACCGGTCTAATTCTGTGGATAGAATAATAAGTAAATAAACATTGCTTTCACTCGTAGGCACATTACTCAAACGCCATTCTTTCATGCATCTGAGTTTATTTTATTTGTTCCTCTCTTAATCTTATGTGCCGAGAGTTCAGTAAGAATGTGTACCTATTTTGTAAGTCTCAGTGACGTGACTGTGACTTGAACCTAGGTTTCCCCGGCGCAAATGAGAACTCAACCACAATACTATTTCGCTGAAAATTAATAATGATTAAGCTAATCGTCATTTTGTGCTCGTGCATTGATGAATTCATGCCTTTCCCTGCAGTCTTGCAAAGACATCGAAAATATCGCCGCTTCAACGTAAGTTTCGGAGGACGAGACACTTTTCTCAATGGCCAGGAATATGCAGATATCGGTGAGTATGAAGATGTTTCTAAAATTAAATGTTTAATGAAAGCTGCCTAAAGTGTTCAGTGCTGACCTATACATGCGCCACCCATGCATCACAATTATCAATTTGCTGACTATTAAGACATTGTTAAACATACAATTGTTGCATTCTGAACGATACTGATTATCGAGATCATTTGATGAAAATGTAAAGTAAAGTAAATCTTTATTGCTCCACCAAAGACAATCGGTGGACACTTACAATGCAATTGATGATGTCAATGACTCAAGAGAAAAATTAAGAAGCATACAATGGTCAGTGAGGTTGTTAAAAAAGAAAGCAATTAAACATTATTTACAAAACTTAATAAAAGATTTAGAAAAACGAACAGTCTTGGCAAAATGTCCACTTATCTCTCCGATGCCGACGAAATTGGCCGTGATTGTGTGGAGAACGCATTTCTCAAACCATGTGAAGAGAATTAAATGAATGGAAGTTGCTCTTTTTCACGATGATAATCTGTATTACATTTTTTCATTTGTGTAATTGCATCCTTAAGTCGATGGAGTGCGAGTGTCACACAATGCCATTATATATTGAATTATTAAAACGATATTTTTTTTAAAAAAAACTTTTTGAACTTGATCGAATGTCGATTGATACTGAAGTTCCACGAACGTTAAGTAATGACCACTTATGATTCACAATTAAGCAGTTTAATTAAATTTGTAGTTTTATGAAGCAGGAAATATACTTTGTTGGTAATAGAAATGCGGTTGAGGACAATTTTTCAACATTCTGTAAAAAGATAAGTGCATGAAATTGAAATTTGTAAGCGTATGCATGTGTGACATATGTGCATGCATATCTACAAAAGAAGTCAACAAAACATAAGCATATTTATAAATTTCGAAGCTTCACGAATTCATAACCCGAATATTTTCCAATCAACCCTAAAAGGAACCTTAAAAAAATCTTTTTGTGATTTTATAGATGCAAGCGAACCAGCAATTGCTTTATCTTAGCTATGATCAGAGACTTCTAAAACATAAGTTTACAAGGAGCATCTACATCTTGCAACGCACCGGTTTCCAAATCTCATTTCTAAATTTCATGCAGCAAGTCATCAGATAACTGGAACAGAGCTGTCTTTGAGGAAATATGCCTTGACTGTTCATGAAATTAAAAATTTTGTATTGAAAGAAAGTAATACAAATAATGAGGCTGTGATAACAAATTACAAAGACAGCTCTAAAAATGTTGTATTGAAAGAAAGTCAAGTTGTTTATTATAAAATCGTATAAAAGGTTGATCAATATATTTCGACTATTATACCATACCCATTATCAAGAATAAATTTCATGGTAGATACAAAAGATTTAAAATTTGATGTAGAGAATCATAGAATTAACACTGTATAGACTTATAAACATGAATGATATCTATTATGTGTAGAATGAAAAGATATCTGGCAGCAGAAATGTGCTGCTAACCCATCTCCCAACCAAAAATTTTGCGATTCGCCCCCTTCATATCCGCATCAGAGAGCAGTTAAATACTTCTCGCTCATCTATTTTTGGTTGGGAGGTTGGGTAGAGATGGGTTAGCAGCACATTTCTGCTGCCAGATATCTTTTCATTCTACACATAATAGATATCATTCATGTTTATAAGTCTATACAGTGTTAATTCTATGATTCTCTACATCAAATTTTAAATCTTTTGTATTTACCATGAAATTTTTTCTTGATAATGGCTATGGTATAATAGTCGAAATATATGGATCAACCTTTTATACGATTTTATAATAAACAACTTGACTTTCTTTCAATACAACATTTTTAGAGCTGTCTTTGTAATTTGTTATCACAGCCTCATTATTTGTTAAATGGTGCGACAATTTAAGGAAATCATGCATACTTCTTGGGTTTGCTTTTTACATAGATTTTTATTTGAAAAAAAACATTTAGCTGATTCTCCATAATCGAATCTCTACTTAGAAAATTTTAATTCTGATTTGTTTATATCTTGTACTGCATGATTGCTCTCAAGGTTGAATAAATTTTAAATCAAATTTTTTGAACATCAGAAATGTGTTAGTTATGTGAAACAGCAACTGCTGCACCCAAAAGGACATGTGTCATTAGCTGAGCGCCATCCGTCACCAAGGTTTCGACCCATTAGGCTCAGTATCTCTCAGGATGGTGGGTCCGCAACAGCTCGTTGCGCCCATGTCCTTAACACAAAGCTGCTACCTTCTTCCGACTTTGTACTCAACTTATTGATGGTGATCTTCACGCTTTTAATACCGGCTTTAGCAAGAAATTTCCTCACCGATGGAGTAACGAAACCGCGGCAATTCCACTTCAAAGGGCATGAGCTCACATTTCCACCCTTGCTTCAGAATAATCTTCAGCAAGTTCTTCATATTTGGCAACTTTTTTTTATGGGCCTCTTATTATTCCTCAACATTCTCTTCCCAGGGAACGGTTAGTTCGCCCATGATTATTCTCTTCCCTACCGCATCGATCAACAGTAGGTCAGGCCGCTGGTCAGATAGGGACAATTCATGTGACAGCTGTCTATTCATTCGAACTTCCCACTACCGCGGAACAGATCGAGACACACGAGGAGACGTCTCTTTGCTTGATCACTCGGCACAAAGTTAATACCCGCTACATACCTAGAAGGTATCACTGCATCCAAGATGCTTCCACAATCTCTTGCAGGACCAAACCGTGCCGGTGCGTGTACCACCCTCTCTGCAGTGCCACATGCCAACCAGAGAGGATGTGGCGAAGATTGGCATGCATGCCGCCACAAGTGACAATGAGGGTCCTTGCAAATTCCCAATCGTGCCAAATTAGCGGGTGTTGGAAGAACATCATAGGTTCATTGAAGCTTTCGCTTCAACTGCCAATAGCCCATGTTCCACCAATCGTTCCATAAGATCTTGCGGTCTTCAACTTCCCAGTTATCTCCCTTGCTGCCCCTGTTGAACTGCCAGGGCAATTCTCTTCTCTTCTTCCAAGGTTCGCACCTCATTCTCTCGTAACTTCCTTCTTTGGTCACCTTCGCTCATTTTGGTCGGGAGCTGACCAAAATTTCTCTCTCTCTTCCATATCAAAACTTCTCCTGTCGTTTTGGACAGCTCCCATCACCTCTGTGCTTTGCCATAGAGCTGATAGAGGACATGACTTCCGCCGCATCACACTTTTGACTCACTTTCAACTGAGGTGGATCTGAGCAGATTGCCTCATCACGAGAAATAGTCAACATAGACTGCAGCCTAATCTTGCTGACCTTATATCCCTGCACAATAGATGTTAGTGGCAATCGCAATCTGCTCCTCTTGCCATACAAAGCAGAACTTGTAAGCATTCTCGGAACACCAAGCCACATCCGTATCAGTTTGCTCTCCTTGGCTTCGATTATCTCCAGTCTGTTAAGGAAGATCTCATAAATCGTTATGGGCCACATAATCTTTGGGAACACGCCACATTGTATCATCCACACCTTGAACCGACCTGGTAGAGATGTTCGTCTGATCTTGTCCAGGTACTTCAATACTGACGCTTGTAGCTGTATACCCCGGTGACGGTCAGTTAATGGAAACGCATGCCATCTTCCCAAGCTTTTCAATCCTGTCTCTCGAACAGTCGGAATACGCTCGCCTCCCAGATCAAAAGGCACGCATGTCATCTTGCCTTTCAGCAATGATAGTGCCCTGCTCTTCTGTGGCGCAAATTTCATCCCACACCACCCAACAAGTTCACGCAACCTGTTGAGAATATCTGAGACACGCCTGGAATCATTTTCTATGACCGTCAAATCTTCCATGAAAGCCTTCATATTGTTGCCGTTGCCGTTGCTCCTGATAATAATTTCCATGACCAGGACAAACAGGATGGGAGAAATAGCACACCCCATAGAAATTCTTTTTTCTAGCCTACATAAAGTAGTCACGTCGTCATTGGTGCTGAAACGGAAACGGAATCTATCGAAATAACTGGTGATGTATTCGTTTAACTTTTGAAGCACGTGACGAAATTCAAGGGCAAACTGAATGATTCTGTGAGGCACAGATCCATAGGCGTTGGCCAAATCCAGCCAGACGACATGGATATCTTTGCCCCAAGCTTTGCGTGCCTCAAACGATTCCATGATACGTGTTCCAAACAACCAGGGAAACCTGGGACACCAGCTTTTTGAATGTTCGTATCGACAAAACGTTTGCGAGCAGGAACTTAGTAAAACGCCTTGCCATCACACTGAAGAATACTTTTCCCTCCACATTCAACAATGAAATTGGTCGGAATTGACCTAGAGTGGTTGCATTGTTTTCCTTAGGTATATACAGTATATACCATCTGCCTCAGACCAAGATTGGGTATCTCTCCAGATTGCCAACCTCTTACTGCTGTTTTCCATAGGCACTTCGTTAACTTCTGACAGTTTTTGTAGACTGTATACGTAATACCGCTTGGCCCTCCTGCAGACTTAGCTCTCGCTTTATGAATCACCTCTTCAACTTTCACAGGTTTGATCCTTATTGTATCAAAATTTGTTGATGAAATTGATGGCCTGTCGAGAAACACATAATGCACATCAGAATTCTTGTTCGGATCAGCATATGTGTTCTGCAACACTTTCTCTAACTCTTCCACTCTAATCGTGAGGGTACCACTCGCCTTCTCTTGGAGGGCTTCTCTTGTAAAGCGGAAGGGTCCTCTATGAAACGCTTCCTTTCTTTCCTTGCTTTGACCATCTTTGTCAGTTTCCTTTCGGCTTTTGGCAACTTCGATATTGGGGCCTTATTTTCTTGCCAGAGATCATCTATTTCAGCTGCTTCCGCTTCACTACATGATCTTTTGAGACTTCGAAGTCTCCGAGCTTCTTTCCTGAGCTCCTCAATCCGTCGCCGCCGCCTGTTGGGACTGATTTCTTCTGGTCCTTCTTTACTGCCTGATTGACGTTTGTCCTTCTTGCCGGATATCATAATGCCATCACTTAGAGTTATCATTGCCGCGAATTTCTCAGCTCTCACACATGCACTTCCTCTAAGCGTGTCGAATGCGTGCGACAAGTCTTCGTCTATTGCTTTCTATGCCGATCGAGTCCCTCGACTTCAGCCACTTCTCGAAGATGTGTTCAGGTAAAGGCTCAACAACGGGTTCTGCCAGGACACTGTGGTTGTGTACCGGGTCCTGGGATACTGACGACTTACCAGCTGACGCTGATCGCTGTGCTTCACCGCTCTGACCACATCTTGTCTTTCCTTGGTGTATTCTCACTCCTTTCCACGACGCGAATTGCCTTCCACATCCACTACACTTTGATTGGTCTCCAGATATCCTAAAATCGTGTCCGAATTCAGTCATCTGTCCGTTCCCACTCTCATCATCATCATTAAGTCACTGTTTTACATCCGCTTGCGGTCTTCCGACTCAAACATACCAGCAGATGAGCCAAGGGGTTACTTACAGGTCTGGGGCTGCCAGATTTATGGCAGGCGCTACCCCCAAAAGGCTTCAGAACTGAACAGCAGAAATGAATTATCTGCATCGAAGTGAATCTCTCTCTCCATTTTTAAATTTATTCTCTGCGCTTTCATAAGGAATATCCTGAATTCAAATAACAGTTTCGGCTACACCAGAGTTACAGCTACATGTAGAAGTTGTGATGAAATGTTTAAGTAGAATTTGAGATATTAAATAGAAATATGTGTTCATCATGCTACTCATTACATGAAAGTAGAGTAGTATCTGATCCGTATATTTATAAACAAGGAGCTGAAATATTGAATGAATAAAGAAGTGCTTAAAACCCGTCAAAACTACGTCAAAACTACGTCAAAACTGTGCTTCACAGGCAGAACCATTATTTGTTACTGCGAGATTATATTTTGAATAGTTTCTACTGCACTAATTTCAGCCTCCTGATCATGAATCTGGGCTCAGATTCCATAAATTCGCAGTCGTTATTGAGAAATTCAAGTGTAAAGATGAAGGTGATTCCGCTAACTTCACTCACGTGCCAAAACTACGTTTTCCATTCATAGCCAAATATGTTTCATTTTAAGTTTTTATGTGAACGTTTATCGACAACATGCAAAGAGCTATCTAGTGTCTGCTATTTTATATGTCTAGATAGTTAGATAGCTGAACTTCCCAGATGATTTATCAACATCAGTGCTGAATCGAAAGTAGCCGATGCTGTTATTATTATTTTATTTCCCATATTTTCGCCTACACAGGCCGCGTCAGGGGATAAAAGTGATAATAAATAAATTTTATCCCCTGACGCGGCCTGTGTAGGCGAAAATTTTGGAAATAAAATAATAATAACAGCATCAGCTACTTTCGATTCATTCTTTATAATGCTGTTTAAGCGGAATTTTACTATTTTGAAACATCAGTGCTGTTCTTTTGCGCGCTAGATAGTTATATACTATACTAGTCTAAGATGTTTTAGCAATTCCCTTATTAAAAAGTTGCTGTTTAAATAAAGGAGACAGCTTTTAAAAAATTGCTGGATGAAGGCTTAAGATTATTGTGGATTTATGAAGACTTTTTCTTGTCTCAGGTTTATGATAAAGTGCATCCTCGATTTTCGGGGAATCCTGACTTCAATGTTTTACATAATCAAAGATATCCGATTATCGAGGAGCCTAATTTTTTGGTGCTTTCCTACATGTCCATGAATTCAAAACAAATCAAAAAAGGTGATAATGAATGCACGTTTACTAATTCATCAAGTGTAATTCAATGTGTTTGGCTACCAAGATTTGATGCTGTAATGAGGGAGGCGACCGAGCCCGGTAATTTGGCTGCCACTCTCAATAATGTGCATGTTCATCGTGAATACAGACTATGAAAGGTTAATTTGGAAATATTTCTACACATTCGAGAGAATTCAATTTAAGTGAATGTGATTACAGAGCACGAAAGAGCAGGTAAATAGTTCCATTCCATGAAACAGAGCAATTCAGTAAAAAATAAAAGCTTTCGGTTAACTCCTTTAGGATCGAAGTGCGTTTCACAGCTGCTTTCTCCTGTAAATGGATGAGGAGTACTGTCCATTCTAGAGTCTAATCTTATCCTTTCCTTATACGAACTGACAGTATTCTATATATGAATGTCATAGCCTGACTATTCAGTTTAAAATTTGACTATGTCATCACCATTCGAGCTCCCAGTATGGGTAGTAGTGACGTTAAACCATCATTTTTTCACTTCAACGATCTGATCTTCATCGGATTCATCCTTCTCTTCGTAAGCGGGGGATTGAATTTGATCTTCTGTCTTAACATCGTCCATTTGTTGACTGCCGATGCCTTCATTATCATAGCAGACTAACCAATTGTTCACGACGCTCCCCCTCCCATTTAAACCGGATACCAGGTCGCTGTTTGGGGCTCGTAGTCGGTGTTGTGCATCGGAGTTGCCTTTCGCCCTCGATCGGCAATTAGTCGCTCTTCCATGCTCAGATGATTCTCTTCGAAAGTGAAGCATGTTGATTGAACGCAACTGCGCGATCATGTCGACTTCATCTTGTTCAATCCAATCTCACACAACAGTTTGACTATGAACCATTAATTGCCGCTGCATACTCGTATACGCTCGTCACCAAGACTGACTGTATTCTGCCTATGTAATTGAAAATAAGGGTAATCGAAGCATGATTATTCAGTGCATCGGCGTTTCATCAGTTGAGGAGGTTTTTAAGTGAAGAATTTCCATTTCAGAAAATCGAGGATGCATTGCACTTTACTTTCAAGTAACAAAAATAATTTTGAGAACAACATTCGTTTATTACTAGGATTTCATCCATTGAAGGTATTCAGTTAATGCTCTTGTCAAGGAGCATATCACTTATCTGTAGACTTTTTGGAATAGAAAAAACTTTCTTAGGGTTTCATGTTCTATCCTAATTCGATTTTTACCTGCTTTCTCGTGCGATAAGTACTCCTGAAAGCGTCATACTTTGGCATATTGTTGAATTTCCTTTGCAGAGTTCGGCACTGGAATAAACCCTCAATAAAAATGAGATAAATTTATATTTTTTTAATATAAAATGATTTGAGAAGACGCTGACCTTTTGCAACTACAACAATTATTTGTATCGAATATCGATCCGTCTTTGAGAGCTGTTTTCAACTAAATATTAAACTAACTTAAAACTAGTTAGAAAAGCAACTTTATTTCCATGATATTGAAGAAGAAACCTAGCATAGTTATCGAAATAATGCATTTTCTAATTTTCATTGATTCTTTGAAGGGACTTGACCACTTTTTTTCCTTCAAAAAAATGTAGTATGCTGTCCTATCTTCTGTGTTGTAGTGAATTTGAAACAGGATTATCTGCGTGAAGATAACTGAAGCACTGTGTGATTGTCACCGTTGATAGCAAACTATTGGTCATCAATATGAATATCGAATGTGTAGTCTATTAGGAGGATTAAGCTCTTCAGGCTCATTGTTCAGCGGTTTCTTCAGAACATCGCCTGTTTGCACGTGATTCCTTTGATCAGAATAATAAGTGCATAGCTGCTGTACAGCGTGTGTTATGTCAAAATTGAATGTCCACCGAAGCAACCCGGCTCCAACACGCAGAACAATTCTCAGATTAAGAGCCTTTGATAGAATATATTTCAGTGTATATTGAAAGCTTCCCTACCAGTCCGCATTGCATTGTCGCACATCAGAGTCAGCATTTGTATAACTCGCCCCTGCCCCACCCAAGGCACAAAACCATTTTAGAAAACGGGGGCAACCTTCACACGCTCGAAACTCTCACCAGGTTAGGGCTAGAAACCTCTAGTGAGAGCAGTGCACTGCTCTAGTGGTACTAGTGTTGTAGCCCGAAGCGAACTGACTTTAACCCCGGACTTTCTGCACCTCCGTACCGAGGCGCGTTCCACAATCAACTGAGTTGTCCTAGAACCTAAATCATAATTTAATTATTCTTCTAAGTCCTGATATCGCTGGACTAGGGAATAACTCAGTTTCCTTAGCCGATAATGAACGCATACTGAGACGAGATCTCCGCGATGATCTAAATTTCCATCCGTTTAAATTAGCTATGGTGCAAAAGCTGACTGCCAACAGCGTGAAAGATTTGCTGTTCTGAAATTGATTTTCAACTTCAGTTTACTTCAACTGATTTGCCGTCCTAGAAATGCTACAGTTCTGAAGAAAATGTTGACGGAGATTTCTGCCCTGCTGAAAAGCCGCAGTCTTTTTTATGAACTATTTGGTGCATTATCTCCACGTTTGGAATCATAAGCTCTCACTTTTTTTAAACAGAATGGAATTGTGGTTTCCGTTACATCTAGACGCTACATTGACATGATTAACACGTTTTCATTCTCAGACTCTGTGGACATGTTGATATCCAAAACATTTTAGCTAGGGTTACACCACAGGCAAGAGCTTCGGTGAATGTTCTACGTGCTACTCAGTTCTCAAATCAGATAGTTTCAAAATTCGGCAATCGTTTTTGGCCACGTAGATCTCCTGGTCTCCCCACTTGTGATTTTCTTGTTTGGAGTTGGCTGAAATAATTAGTTCACCAGAATATGCCAAAAACATGAATACATTTGAAACCATCAATTCACCAGAAACATGATTGATATTGACAATGATGTCAATGTACTCCAGAGAGTTGACGAAAATTTTCTTAGCCGACTTCGACACTATCGGCTGCAATGGCGCTCACTTGTGCTAGGTCTCTTTGCCATGTAAATATGTTTTTCGCTCAAACTAGTTGTAATCTTACGAGTATTGAAATTTCAAAAAGGTTTCTTTCCCGAAGCCGCATCCTGTATATTTTTATTGTGTATTCTGTGGATAATGGACATTATAGGAAAAACATGAAGTAGACCTCTACGTTTGCTCTCCTATTTCGAACATGTCAACCTTCTTCACATAACCACATGTTTTTCGGATCGCAGATTCAATAATAAAACAAATATCCTAACGCAAAAGACAAATGAAAGCGCTTCTGGGCACAGTGTGAAGTCAAAATAGCATTCATACGATGTGTCTTGATGCAGTTGCCACATTCGGTCCACTTTCAACCTGTCAGAGGCGATTGATTTTCCGGATAAGATGCTAAAAGAAGCTTAAGTTTTAGATGTTGCTAAGAACGTTCCTGTTATTCAAATTTTATTTCGAGGTTCTTCTTGGAACCGTGTTCTCAAACCTGGCTTTCAGCACCACTTTGACCAGGAAGGAACTAAACATCTTTAAAGGACATCATATGGACGCGATAGCGGTTGGCTTAGCCACATGAGAGAGAAAACCCGGATAAGTGGATAACAAAAGATTCGATTAAAGTCATTGTACAAAATAGAGATGACCTGAAACGTGTAGATGTCTCGTCTACTATCGAATTTTCCGCTACCTGCAATATTTTGTGATATGGTCGGAAGATCGTGTTAATTGTTCAAATTGTTTAGTATTCTGAAATACACGTTTTTCCGGCATTGTCACAAATCAGTGCTGGTGACAGGTGCGAAGGACACTGCAAATCCGTTTTATATCTGGTTGTAAACTAGGGTAGATCAGTTGACGGGAAGTGTTGCATTTTCAAACAATTCATGGAACAACTTTCACTAGCACGTTCCGATCATTACTGAGTGGAAACTTGATCACATCACACGGATGAATTCAAAGCATACAAGTGATTTTAAAAGTCATGAAAGTGACATTTCTACTATTTGAAAGCATTTCCGGGTACTTTCCCAAGCTGAAAAGTCTTAACCTTCATATCTTGATTCTAAGACAGTGTTAGAATCAGAATTTAGACCTTGATGCTTTCACCTGGCCTTGACTTTATCATCAATATGATGGAGGCCAAAATCTTAAAATGATGAAGACTAGTTAGTAAAGAATTTCAACTAAGTGTCTATATTTGCTAATTACAGGGAAGCGACGATGCGATTTGATGTTATTGATTAATTTATTGTTCATTGTCAGTATATTGCAGTTACTATATGTAGGCTAGGAAGGATATACAGATTGTTTCATAAAAAATGGATCACCCTTAAACATCGCCTTAACTTCAACTTTGTCTAACTCCGCCAAACTTGAACGAATTTCTCTGAAATTTGGAAGATATGTCAGTTGTGCTTACTAATATCATTGTAGGAAATTTCAAGCATGAATATTGAGTTGTTTTCCTGTTATAGATAAAAAAAGTAGTAGATAATTTGATCTTCATTTAGCAATGTTACACAAAATCATACCTCACTCTTATAAAATTACATTTGTTTCCTTTGTTATGTAATATGTTCTACAAGCCAAAAGCTATCAAGCAAAACAAAAATAAAGAAAATCTGCCAATCAGAGCCAGTATAGCACCATTATTCATCAACAATAATGTAACTGCTACATGTGATTAACTGGACTTCATGTTCCATAGCTTCCTGACTTCGTTGCGGTGGTGTTGGCAGCACTCCTGATTGCTTTCAGCTAGAAGTCTATCTCTTTCAGCTAGAAGTCTATCTCTTCTCGCCAGTCACAAATGAACAATAACGAGATCGCATTCACAAAAGGCAAAGTGTCAGCCTTGCTAGAACTAGGGTTTTCTTTGCGAGCTACAAGCAAGCGACTAAATGTCCCTTACACAAATGTGCATCGATGGCAAAATGATGATTTTCGACTCTGTCGTAAAGAGGGCTCTGGCCGTCCACGCAAAACATCCAAACGTAGAGACCGCCTAATTTTGAGATTTGTTAAAGTTGATCCAAGTCTCTCGTTAACTGAGATGGCTGCACTAGTCTCGTCTATTTCTAAGTCCACTATTCGTAGAAGACTTATTGAGTCGAATTTCAAGAGCTGTAAGAGGCCCTCTCAGATCGAATTATCAGATCAGCATACAAAAAGACGTCTCAGATGGGCAATGAGTCATTGTCATTGGCGAAATCAATAGGATCGGGTTGTCTGGTCTGATGAGGCATCAGTCCGTCTCAAGGATAGTGATGGTCGATTGAGATTATGGATAAAATCTGATCAGGAAATTCCGAGACATTTACATCGTCCCCGGGTACAAGGTGGTGTGACTCTACTGATTTGGGCTGGCATTTGGACCAATGGCCGCTCTGAACTTCACATACAGCAAGGAACCATGAATTCTGAACGCAATGTGAATGTTTTACGAATCAACATTGGCCAAATGACAGATCAACTTGGTGATCCATCGACTTGGTTATTTATGGATGATAATGCTACGTGTCACAGGAGTAGTAGAGTCAACTTATGCAAGTCTCAATTAGGGCTTAGGACATTGTCTTGGCCAGCTCGTTCTCCTGATCTGAATCCCATAGAAAATGTATGGAGTATTCTAAAACGTAACGTTCGTCGTTCACTGCTACCTACAGATGGCGTATCACAACTTACGTCACTGTTAAAAAGAGAGTGGAGAAAGTTAGATCAGTCAAAAATCAACGATATCATCGAATCAATGCCTAGACGAATTGGTAATGTCATTGACAGTAAGGGTAGGGCCACAAAATATTAGCTTCTTAAGAACCGTTACTGTATCATAGCTTATCAGATTATATAAGGACATTTAAATATATTAGGGACATGAAATAACATGAAAAATGCTTTCTGTATCATACTCGTACTTGTTTTATTTAGTCAAATTTTAGGATGATCCACTTTTTATGAAGCGGACTGTAGCAAATTTCTTTCATCAAAACGGAGTATTAGAAAAGAATAGAAATGATTATGCAGCAGGTAGTATTTATTCCATCGCATAATAGTATCGGCTCTTCCCTAAACTGAACAGATAGTGAAAACTTGCTATTAAAATGCAGTCATTGGGAATAACAGTGTAATTATTGTTTAGTACAGCAATGTACGTGTATGTACTGATAGTGAAGTTTTGATTCGTGAGATTACCCCAGAACAGCATTGATCTTTACGACAAGTTTCCTTAGAGTGGGATTAGAGTACATGTTGCTGTGTTGACCGTTGATTTTCGTTAAAGTGCCATATCGTTAATCATGTTTGGTAATTTTGTGATTTTAGAATCGTTGAAATATCGAATTGAGAACTTCGTATATGAGGACTCATGTTTACTATAGATTACGTGTTTGTCTTCATGATTAAAGCTGTGTTCCAAAAATACTCGAAATACATCCTAGTGATAACGACTTTCAAGCGTCATGTTATTGAGTTGATGTACGCAATACTAAACACGATCCCGACCTCGGCATAAATTCGATCGAGATCGAAAGAAAGTCTGGTTAGAATAAGTAGCAAAATATCTAAACAATCAAAAGACAAAATTTGATGTACACAATCTGTCAACGTGCAGATTCGTATTGTTCATTCTCTTTATAGACGTCTGGCATTACACCACGCGTTGGAAGGGGTTTCAATTTGTCTATGATATTTACCTAGAAGGGCGTTTCCATTTTAAAGGTTACGATTTTGAACAAAATGTGTCTTTTAGCTGTAACATGGTAACTATCCAACCGATTTTATAACTTTTTTTTAGAATGATCGTCGAAACATAGGCAATCATATAACTGACATAAGTTACTTTTGTTGAGTGCTTTAAGCCTACAAATGTACAAAATCAATGTCCAAATTCTGGGTAATTTGACTTCAAGGGACTTTTGGTAATATTATGATTTGAATTCACCGCAAACAATGATCCAGTTTGAGTGTAAAATGTCTATTTCTCACTTTCCACTGAAAAGTCAATTATACAATGTATATTTAAAAAATTGACTCGAAGTACGTGCTTTAAAATATCATACCACAACGGTGTAATTCGATCGTCACCTAAAATGTGATTCGGTCGCCATAATAAAAATATATGTGTTACCTTATTTTTTATGATTTCAATGCTCAAATCGATTCACAGGAACTATATCTGCAATAATTGGTTCATATGCACCCTTTGTTACATGATCATATGACGTTTAGGAGGAATCTTCAGAAAGTGATAAATATTGCATGCCACAAATGTAATTCGTTCGACATGACGTGTGATTCGATCGTACAAAATGTAATTCGTTCGATCGATAATTAATCGATTATTGTATGAAATACGCATTATTTGTGGTTAGAAGTGTGCGCCGGCAAAAAAGTAAACGGCGTTTGCGCCGGTATCTTCGGTCGGCGGCGGCGGCGCGCCGATGCGTATTCGATTCGACTATCGCACGAATTCCCAGTATCTAATTTCTCCTGAATTAAGCATGCTGTGTAGGCCTAGCTATCTGGGTACAAATTACGTATGCCTACATAGTCCAGTAGCTAGACTTGGAAGTGAACAGCAATGCGAGATTTTAGTTTTTTGCGATACTTCTGAGCAATCAAAATAATACTATGATCATCATATGGAAAAATTTGTTTGGATTCTTCATGTCACTCGCTGAAATGACACATGCATTAGCACTGTTATTGTCAAATGATTGTGTCATGATGTCTGAATTCATGGGCATTGATAATAGCATGATATACATGATATATTGCATTTTGCAGACATAATGTGATCCTGCTGCACTGCCCATAGAAAATTGTAAAAGCATCGTTGACTTAGGAAACTAGAAATGCTCTTTTATTAAATGCTATGTATACACGTACATGTAGACCTACTAAACAATAATGAGCTTGTTATTGTCGTGAATGAAAAGTAGTTTATCGACATTCACGGGACTCAGTTGTGATCGTCGACTTGTGACGACCAATCCCAACTTAGAAAATAGTCTTTCGACAGAGGTACTCGTCGCAGGAACGGCAAGCACGTGTTTGGCCATTTCGGAAAGAATAGAAAAATCATTTGCTCTATTCTTCCAAAATTGGAGAATGCTGGTCTCGATCATCTTTTTGCTGGAATAGAACTGCAAGTATTCAGCCACGACACCAGAATGTTCGTTATTCAGCTGTTCTCCCATAGAGCTGCAAGCAGCAATCTCCATCAAGGGATCATCGAATTTCATGCGCTTGGAAGTAGACTGACACTTTTCAAATTCTTCAGCAGATTCACAATATGTTGCACACATCCTTTCGAGAAAACTAGATCTAGTCTCTCCACGCAAGTTAAGTTGATGAGATATATCATTCAATCGACAAAACCGAGGATCCAGCAAAGCAGAAATCAAGACAAGGTCTGAAACTGGATACCTTTTCTCGAATCATATTCTCATGTTTTCTTTCAATTTTCGAACTGCTTCACAATCGTCATCGGCGTTTTGCAACTTAGTTTTTATCAAGATTCTGGTTGCTAAAGCCTTGCTAATTGTGGGCCCAGTTTCACTTGATAGAGATATTGTCAGATTATTGAACAGAGACAGAAATGAAACAAGATTTTCAAGAATGGATACTTCACGCTTATTCAATTTCAATTCAGATTTTTCCAAAGAATCTAGTAATTTGTTGATCCTTTTTCTGTTATGAATAACACTTTGGCACATGCGCAGTATGCTATTCCAGCGAGTTGGACAGTCAATCTTGATTGTAGTTGCATTGTTGTTATCTGAAAGAATAGTTAGTGTTGATGAAACTGACAGTAGCTGACTCGAAAATGAAGTGTTGAGCTCAATTAAACTTAAACAAAGTTGGACCCATGTCCTCCTAGCTACATCATAGAAAAGTGATAAGATGCTGTTTTTCATTTCGACGTTCTGTTATTTAGATGCCTAATTATCATATGAATTTGATTTTGTGTTAGTGGTTGTACTTGGTTAAAGCTTGTCGTTCACAAGCTTTCGGGCTATGTCCTTCAACAGGCTTTCACCAGCTTTCTCCTGTTGAAGGACATAGTCTAAAAGCTTGTGAACGACTTGCCATTTTAATAGACTTATTCGAGCCCACCAAAGTGGTTTTTCTCCTGCATACAGCTACATGTACATTACGGTAGGCCTATATCATAACACATAGCATACAGTCAATATATCAAAATACTTGTACATGTACAGATTTCATTCTTGTACATGTACATGTGTAGATTTTAATAGAATGCAGCTACTACTATAATTGCGTAGATTACTAAAGAGGGCAGATTTTCATAGATTTCCAATCTAGACATTATCAATCAAAAGTTCATCATTTGCAACACAAACAAGCCCTTACCTTCATCATCATCATCACAATTTTCCATTTCGTCAGCAGAAGCAAATTGTTCGTTAAGTAAGATTTCTTCCTCAACATGTGAAAGGGACTAACACTAACTATTTATAGTAGTCCCTGGATGTGGCCGTTTCGAATCGACTAAGCTTAACACTGATTTGCAAATAATCCTGGGTGAGACTCCGGTTCTCTCTATCACAGTTCTTCCATTGCATCGTCGTTATGCGTGGAGGATCATATTTAATGCTCTACTAGAAAGAGGATATTAGATAATATATTGCTCTTCATAAAATATGTCTGAGCAAGTCTAGAAGTACGAAGTATATTCCGAAAACAAAGGTCACATCAGTTTACGTCATCACTGTATGATTAAGGAATGTCAAAAAGAAGTCAGTTTGTCCTCAAAAAAGAAGGATTTTTGCATGAAGAGCATTAATTCTTCAAGTTGATAGAAATTTTGCTGCAGAAAACACTGAACGGCTCGCCGGTCTGATTTGACCGGCGGCGGCGGCGTGACTGCACCAAATGGCGGCGGCGCGCGGTGCTGGCGCACACGTCTATTTGTGGTTCTTATTATCATTTTCGTGATCAGCATCAAAAACTGACCTAGAAAAGAGGCTTTGGAACTTAATATTGTTAAACTTTTTATTTTCCATCGAAATCGTAACCTTTAAAATGGAAACGCCCTGAAAGTTGATAGGAAAGATTTCTTGACATCTCTTTTTATTTCTTGTATATGAAACTGGAAAGCTATTTGCTACTTTCGTAGCATTGTACAAGTAGCACTAATTATTTAGATAAATGAGACATCAGATGAAATTATCAACGTTGGTATGAAACTGTTTAGACTATTCTTTGTTTGTACTCGTACGCCTCTTATCAACCAGAAGCTTTTAGTTTAGTGCAGCGATGCACAATCAATCATCTAAGCGTGATTTCTATAAGAATGAATAATAAACCATTTATTGGGTGTCATATAAAGCATGTAAAACAATTTTTTGTGATATGCATATTTTTCTGTGATGTTCGTGCTTTTTTATTTGTGCTCTCTTTAATAATCTTCATGTGACTGATGAAGACTATGCGACATTGGAAAATATAATGATAAGTCGCCGCTATATTCTGGGGCATTTGATTCAATGTGATTCACATAAACTGTCCCATGCAGGGGAATGAATAGCACCTACTGGCTTGCGATCGTATGCTGGCTATCTCATATGCAAGCCATGAGCTTGGCTGACTCGATGTCAAAAAGGTTGACAATGAGGTGACGTCAACGAGGAAAGCATTAAAAAGAGGAATAATAGTCAATAACAGTGCGCGCAATCATAGAAAAAGCGAAATTTGATGGCCTCGAGCCTACAGTAGCTACATGTGTAATTCAAGTCATATACCAGATTTTGGAAATACTGTATAGATTTTCATTGCTTGCACAGATTGATTAAAACCATGTGAGAGTATTTATCGAAGCGAAAACTGATGAAAATTCACTTTTTAAGAATTCGAGAAATCAGAAAGCAAATCTTCTTTGTTTCGAAAAAATTGAGAATTCTCGGACCATTTCTCGTTTCTCGCCCATGCACACTTGCAATCGTAAGTTGGCTATCTCTTTCCGTGGGAATTACTTCTGATATAAAATCTGTCAGTGTGCAATGATGAACCCAAAAGAAATGATGATCAAAGGGTAGAAGCGGTATTTCATTTATCATCGAAAGTCACCTGCTTTTGAACTCATTCAATCGATTACTGACGAAAGCTACAATGAAAAGACTTGTGAAATTTGTTTGGAATACTTACTGTTGAAAGTCGCAGATATTTTCAATTTAATTTCAGAGACTGCAATGTGTTATCATGAATCCGATCGGCAAACTCTTGATATCAATTTCATTCTTGAACTGCCAAGCAAATAGGAAAGGCGATCAAACTCTCTGATACCTGACTATTTAATTTGAAGAATTCTACTAGATACTGGTGGAGTATTAAGAAGATATTAATTTCAAGTGTTGAGTTCACAATATCGCTTAAATGTGAATGAAGGTTATCTAGGGGTAGATCCTTAGAATTGTCATGGCCACGGATTTTACGGAGACAGCGGAATTCGCGAGATATGCGGAATTTAACAAGTGACACGCTGTGACCAGCGGAATATCATGTTTTTATTGAACAATGACATTTGATAGCCAGAGAATGCATCGAAATCATACATTCTAGAGCAAGAGCCTAAATAAGGTTTCGATAACAAATATCGCTGTACAAAATCGAAAGATTATACTTGCATACTCTTTTAAGTCCGTTAACTCTATTTGCCTCCCTCCTTTCCCCCTCAGATCTTCTAAATTGTTATCTCATACGCTCGCATGACATAACGTAATAGGGCATGCATGTTTCGCGTATGCTCACGCCGATGGTGACATCAGTTTTGCATTCCAAGTTGATCTTGGCGCATAAATAGCATCAATCCTATTAATAGTGATAAATCGCAATAATATTTCTACTAAGAATAAAAGTCGAAAATTGTCTGAAATTGTAAGTTCTTCCCTTCTTGTAAAACCTGGAAAGTAGATTTGTATCAATTATAACTGCAAGAGCTTTAGCTATGCATCAGTTATGTCATTTAATCTTTAAGAACAACTTCGCCGAATGCTAGAGAAGTTTGTGGGATTCAACTATGAGTTTGTTTTTGCAAGTAGAGTGTATAGAACATGCGTAATATGAATCATCATAACGTGTTTTTGATTGCTTATAACATAAATACTTGACCATATTTCCGAAACGGGCAAAATTCTGAAGTTGCAAATCAACCCCCAATTCTGATCAATAAAAGTGAAAATCCGAACTGTCGAAAAAATGAGGTCGTAAATTTTTTCCATGTGACTGCTAAAAAAACTGCGGTGAAGAGGATAAGTGCATGTCCTAGTGATCTATTGGTCCAGAGGTGAACAAACTAACAGTCATCACTCAGAGCAACGCAGCTATTTGTTTGTAGACCCATTATTTTAGTCAGTATGTCACTCAGAGAAAGCCAATAGAAAGTTCAGAAAAGTCGTGAAAGGAAAGTCTGAACAACTATTCGTTTCGGCTTGATATTTAAAAGACAAGAGAAGGCCCTCTGAAGCAGATAGGTTTAAACAGCACAGTCATCGTGAAAATGGCGAAAACCCGTAATTATATTTGTCGTTGTAGCTGACGAATTACTCATTACTCTCTTTATCGATGCCATGAAATTTCCAAACAGCATCAAGTAATGACATTGCTTCACTTCCAGACAGTTTACCCGATGCAGTCTCTTCAGTCTGCCCTACTCTCAATCCAGACGATGTTGTGGCCTCACTATCTCATGGAAGAGGTCTCGTTGCGTCTCATTCCTCATCAGACTTCAGCGAACTTCTGCGCGAGCACAAGCGATGGCAGCAACACAGGCATCATCAAGATTAGGAGTGAGTTCTGTATTGTATCGTACATAGATGAAAATTTCGAGCAAATAATGACACAAACCACCCAACATTTGTGTCATTGTTGCAAGAATTCGTGTGGCGTTATGTTTTTCAGTTCACATTTGGCAACATTCTGTGCTAGATTCTTATTACGTCTATTTTCAGTCAAATTTCTTCTATAGACAGTCTATGATTTTGCTAAGTCAAAATTGAAACATTCTGCAGTTCGAAACTGCAGGAGCGCTAATATCTTATCATTTGTTTAGCATTTATACCAAATTTGGATTGATTTCTATTCAGTTTCTCTTCTTCTATCAGGGCGTTATGTATTTTATGCGCTTTATCCTCTACCTAAGTTTCAAGGATTATTAAAGTGCATCTTTTTAGAATAAGTCAACTGCGAATAAAAGCATATGATTCGCACTTGCCTTGTGTTATGATAGTTGTCTAGTTCATTACTATTATGTAAATAAACTCACGTAAATACGAGTAATATTTATAATTATACCACGGAATTATATTGCACGGTCACGGCATTTTTTCATGATCATGTAAATATACAGAACTTTTCTGAGCTAATTTTTTGAAGGAAGCTGTATGGTTTGACTATAATTTCCTGACAATTCCATTTTCGTGGAAATCAGTTGAATTTGTAAGTATTCTTTTATTAAGAGCTCACCAATTAATTTAGTCGACTTGGGATTACTTAGCTTGCATTTACTGTTGTACAAGTAAGCCTATTACACTGAGGTCAAAATTTCATAAGATGGCAAAAACGGCTACCATTTCATCGCCATCGTGTCCAAAAAGACTCACAGTGCTTGCTCTTAAGATTGAATGCTTCTATACTGAGCATCTGTGGTTTACATTAGTTGTCCAAATGTTTATATTAGTTTAAAGCAAATAAGTTTTAAATCAGAAATGAGAACCCAAAATACTTATTCAGCGCAGACCAATTGTAAAGTTGGTCATATTGTGTCAGCTTATCTGGGATGTATCTAGGAAGATTTTTTGTGGTTTAAACTGTAATAATTATAAAATATTAAATAATCAACGCATTCATTTCAGTCTTGTTTGTGTAGCACTCAGTGATTTTTTATGCGTGCAATTTAAGGGCTCTTCGCATACATAATTGCATGCTTATAGGAGAAAATTTAGCAAATCTTTTGACTTGCATTCCGAGTTAAGTGGCCACCCCGTCCGTATTGTAAACGTAGATTTTCTGCTGGTTTTAGTATTTATTTTCATTGCATATGATGAACTGAGAATTGCTTTGGTGCGACATTTAGAAGATACTCTTGTTTCACATTCTTTGGGCCCGTCCGACGGGGTTATTCATAGGAAAAATGTGGAAGCGGTGCGATGAATTTTCATCTGCATCCACAATAATAATTGTAAATACAGGTTGTCTCAAAACGAAGGAAAAAAGTTTTTCGTAAAAATGACGCACTTAAAATTACGCTATTTCGAAGACAAATACAGTTTTCGAATCTTCAGAAAATGATGTTTTGTGATATATGATTTATTACTTAACAAAACAAAAATCGCTTGATTTGAATGACTTTTAAAAAAGTAAGGTTTTAAGTCACAAAACGTCCTCAAAATGCCTTTCACCGGCTTGTAGCATCAAATCTTCACAATAGCATCAATATGCTTTGTTCTTCCTTTTGTCAATAACGTTTCAACGGTTCATCAACGTTCAAGCATGGTCTTTGTATGAGGCGGGCATGATTTCTGTTCCCTTCGATCATGCATTGTTGCTTGTCCTTGCAGTCGATTACAGATATGACGTAGCTTTTGCACATGCCTCTCTCGATCAATGACTGACGTGACTGATCAATTCACAACGAGAAGTTCCGAAAGTCGTTTCGTGTTCCAAGAATTTGTCTTTGCCATGGATCTCAAGATGAACATTGATCTTATTCGCTGTTACTATGCCAACGGGAATTCACCGACAAACGCGATTAGACAATTGAAACGCGAAAGGAATTTGATCAGGGATCCTTGCACTTGTTCTGCGGTATCAAAGTTGGTTTCGAAATTCGAAGAAACTGGAAGTGTCTTGAATCAGCGTCATGGGAGGTCGTCTTTAGAGGAAGAACGTCAGGAGACTGTCGAAGGCACAGTTCATGGTGCTAATGGTAAGACGTCTGTCAGAAGACTATCAAATGAGACCGGCATTCCAGCTGCATCACTTCATCGAATTCTGAAGCACATGAGCATGCGACCTTATCGACTTCAGCTGCTTCATGACTTACAACCAGCTGATTTTGATCAACGAGTTGAATTTGGACAGTGGTTTTTGAGAAACCAGGATCTCCTACCTAACATCTTCTGGAGTGATGAAGCCTACTTCCATCTCGATGGAGCTATCAGTCGGCATTATTGCCGGATCTGGAATGAGGAAAAGCCTAGAGAATTTCTAACCAAGCCCCTTCATCCCGAAAAGTGATGCGTGTGGATCGGATTCAATGCCTCATTCATCATCGAACCTTCTTTCTTTGACCAAGAAGCGCCATTGCTTCTTTTCCACGACGTGTGGATTTGATGCTGCAAGCCGGTGGAAGGCATTTTGAGGACGTTTTGTGACTTAAAACCTTACTTTTTAAAAGTCATTCAAATCAAGGGATTTTTGTTTTGTTAAGTAATAGATCGTATATCACAAAAAACCTCATTTTCTGAAGATTCGAAAACTGTAATTGTCTTCGAAATAGCGTAATTTTAAGTGCGTCATTTTTACGAAAAACTTTTTTCCTTCGTTTTGAGACAACCTGTACTTGTAGCAATCTTTTGTCTGCGCCTTGAAATGTCGAATTAACGAAAGACAGCAATGATATTATTGAATCAATTTAATTTCGCAAGCGGTTGGGTTCACTGTCGTTCAATACGTGATAGGAGATGAACTTTGACTGTTTGGACCCACTGATTTCTGTTGAGTTCTGCACTTGAAATGCGTGAGTGCTTTTGATGTCCTAAAATTGATTTATCAGTTAATGCGCAACACTCGTCCGGCAACTGCTCTCAACTTATCTTTGATTGATCGAGATTGTATCAGAGGCTTCAACATATTTTATGGGTAAATGGGCAGAGAATGAGGGTCAACATTGAGCAAGTATAATGTCGAAATCTATTATTTCAGTGGTCAAAGATTGAGATGGATTTCCCCGAATTAGTAGGATTTATTCATACTGCTAAAACAAAACACAGCGTGTTTGAATGCATGTATTTTAGAAATTTACAAATCATGACTTTCATTTACCTATGCAAACAATAAATATTGACTGTAATAGGGACTGGCCAAGCGGTAACGAAATTTCATTTTCACTGTTGACATGACTGCTACTCAGTCAATGAAGATCCATTTTCCTTTTAAAATGTATCATGTGTGACAGTTCGGTCGGCTCTTCAATGACACAGAAAAGAATTTTTGAGGAATTCATTTTCTTCAATCTGCGTCCATAAAACTGCTCGGTAACGGAATTTGAAAAGTTAACATCACTTTTACAGGTATGTAGCACATGTCTCATAACAGGCTGTTCCATTATGAAAATGCGTACATGGTGAATGTCATATCGTTTTAGGGTTTGTAGACAATGTTATCACCAAATATTGTCCTAGTTGTGATAATTATTCCATCAACAAAATAAAAAAATAATTGGTGCTACATGGTAACGGAATTTCACGGTAACGGACTTTCAAATGTTCATCAAGTCCTACAACCAGATATAGCCTCCTTTTGCTAATGTCTATCCTTACTTCTTACTACCATACCCATTCTACTTTCAAACCACATCACAGCGGATAATTACATCATAGCTACATGCATAAATAGAAATGTTCCAGAGATTCCCAGTACTCGAGAATTCGTGGAAAACAATCGAAGATGTTGATGATATCATTTTTTTTCATTTCATGTTGCCTGATGGTGGAACAAAATGAATTCATTCCTCTTACCTATGAAATTATGATCATCGTATTATTGTCAGCATAATCAACTTTCTAGGCTTACATAGGTACAACATTAGGCCTACTGATCAATCAAATGTATCAAATAGGCATTCAACTTGAGAAAATAATCTATTGCATGTGAATACACTTGTGATATATGCCTGGGCTTATACACTGGATATTTGCACAAACTGAATTAATTGGTGGTAAAAATGCATCTCTATTAGTCCCCCCCCCACTCACAGGTTTTTTGGGTCCCATTTCACATTTTTTCATGATTGAAAAGCAACCATCTCTATTCATTTTCGAACGTTATTCATTGCGGATATGATGACATAGAAAGGAGCAAGCATTTTGATGTGGGAGTGTATGTTTGAAACATTTGAGATTTAAACGGCTTGATGAATGAATCGCAATCGTAACTAAGTTTGTTAGAATGAATCTCGATAGCATTCAACATGACTACATAATGAAGTGTTAGCGTGGTCATGCAAAAACGTGGTATTCTTCACAGTAGACGTTTCTTTGAAAGTGGACATTGGTCCTCATATTAAGGGTGCAGATGCGGAGCGAATGTACTGTAGGTAGTAGAAATAGAGACCAGCAGCTGAATATTTGAACTTGACTTTAACACAAATCCTACCTAGATATTCACCGTTTTGTACGTGCCTGCACAATCATCAATATTTGCCAAGCTAAGTGTAACAATGACCTAATAGTTGATTTGATGGGATTAATCAACATTCATGAGAAATGTGAGGGACCTGAGGGTTCCCACCTCACCCTGCACAATTATTTTAATCTTGACAATCTGTAAATCATACATGTCCACCGATGACTGACGTCAGAAATTATTCAGTAGTAGGCTGTGCACCTACGTTACGTATAGTTACACAGACAGCAATTCATCCTTAATCATAGAGTTGTATCATTTGTGCTTATTTGTTTTATTTTTACCTCAAATAATTTAATCATTTTGCTTTTTTTAAATCAACAAAAGTATTGACTCAGTACGCCTACGTCCTGGTGATAGCTATTGTTTTGCGATCTCAACCAAGAATGAAATTATAAGTTCGGATAATAAACGAAAATACTCGTAGAAAGACGACATGTTAAATGGGTATTGTAATCGAAGTAGAAACCAGCGTAAGAGAAGCTTTTACGTGATTTTATGACTGATGAACATTTGAAATTCCGTTACCGGTAACGGAATTTCATAAAAATGTCACCTCATTTAACAAAAAAAATATCAAAATTTCGATAGTTGAATATGCAATGTGTTAACATGCATCAATATGCTTTCTTTCTGATGAAATTAAGTTTCTCATTCAAAAATGATTTTGAGTGACAACAAAAACATTGCAAAGTTGGTAACGGAATTTCAACTGCATCAATTTAATTCACCCATAAAAATTAGGTTCAAAGATTTAATGACTTTATCACCTGTCATATAATTACTAACCATTGCCAATTGATCATATATCCACAGAGAAATAGATTCCCACACATCAGCATTGTTCAAAATCAAGAGCTTGAAAAAAAGGCTTGATAAATGACAAAAGCGACGTCAAAAACTTTTTTTTTCGCCAAACGTCAAACATCGACTACTATTGAATCACAGAAGATAGGACAAAATGACATGTTCTAAGAACTAGAGAATCAGAGCTTTTCAGAAGTATAAAGGAGAAAAACATAACTTGAATTTCATTTTTCACTCGAAATGTTAACTTTCGCGTGGCCAAGCCCAATAACTAATGACATATTCAAAGTTTTCATAAGTGATTTTTGTGTTTGTTGGATTTGATAGCTAATTGTGCGATTATTGCTCGGTACACATAAGTGTGTAAGGCACGATTATCACATATTGTACTTCGCTGAATAGCGCAAGGTTTCTTATATCAATTCAATCACTGTATTGTCAGAAAGACAAAAATGACCGCTTCAATACAATGCCCTGTTTGAAACAATGTTGAAAGAAAGTGCTTTTAAAACCAAATTGTTAAACATGGCGGGGAGTTAAAAGTCTGCCAGGGTTCCCGCGGCCCTTGAATTTTGAAAAGAGAAATTCAAGGCCTTGAATTTTGATGAAGTCACCAGTTTAAATATTTTACATGTTACGTGTAAAATATTGAAAAGGTCTACATGTCATGTAACACAAAGCACTTAATTTTGAAAAGAATGCTTCTGTGAAGAATGCGAGAAAAAGGAAAAATTCTCTTCTATCAACGTCGAAATCAATAAACTTAATTCTGTATGATTCACGATTACTTAGCTTTCATCTGATTGGTAATTATCTATGACCTTCATTTTATCCATCGAAGTTGTTGCGAATTTAATCAGCATTTTCTTTAATTTTTTTTTGTTCATGAAAATTGTTAATCCTGAACTGTATTGTTATGATCTAAAATTTTTTTAGAGTTTAGTTAAAAGCTGTAGATATTTTTACACAATCATTCACATGTACTAACACTTGCAGAAGTCAAAATAGTTTCTAATTTGAGTGCAGGGATTATACATGTATATGCTCCTTATATATTATACAATTCCGTAGGTATTTTGTGTTCTAAGTTGGCAACCAACGCGATAACACATTTTGCTTTACTAAACTACAACTGTCCCGTATGTTGCATGTTGCCGTCAAGTCGACTACGACGTCTAACCAGTATGACACATCTTCTGTTGCAGTGACTGGCCGTCTCACAGATCTTTAACTGAATGTTAAAGTATTTAACATACATTTCAATTGATTTTCTACTCATTTTGAAATTTAGAAATAATCTGTTTAATTATGTAGAATGTGTTTCAACACTTGTATAAAAGAAATCTCAAATTTACGTCAGCCTTGAAAATCATAGATTTTCCCCTTGAATTTTTTGTTCGAAAAACCGCGGGAACCCTGGTTTGCTTTGCAAATTGCTTTCAAATTTGGCTGGCTTCAAAGACGCTTTTGAGTACGAGTTGTATACTCAATTACACATGTAAACTTGTTGTATGTATCCTTTTAAATCGTGGTTGCAAAGATGTTTTTTACCATGGTTTTATGCATGCTTTTAAAGAGGCAGTGATTTGAAACTATAATTGAGATCACAGCAAATGAAGATGATGTTGACTTGTTGATCAAGTTGATCATGTTGGTACATTGATGCTAATCCTCCTGTTCATCCATAGCTTTCTATATGGAGGCAAATGCGAAGGTTTGAGATTGCTACTAAGAAATTAAGTTGCTGTCTGTCATTGTAATTGGTATGTTATAAACATAAGATTTAGTAAACTTGAGAATAACATGTTATCGATATTACAGGTGCCTTATGTTTTAGGTTGCCGACAAGACACATTAAGTGCTTCGTTAAATTACGGAGAACCGATGCAAAATGCTGAGACAAAAAAACATGACCGTTGTTTGTTTTGAAACATTTCAAAATCCATGGCTCTTAGACCCTACTTAGCCACAGCCCTGGACTAGCAACAAGTTGTCAAATTTGAATCTTCAAGGTGAATTAGTTCGAATTTTGAAATAGATTTTGTCTCTTTAAGCTTAAAAGTAATGTATATTACTTGAATATTTTATTTTCAATTCTGCACAAACTCCTCAAAAAGTTCGTGTTGTAGTTTTTGCTAAAAGTTTTTGTGAAGGAATATATTACTCAACTGAATTTATTGTTTTCGTGTAAATATTTCATACATATTATTATTGTTTCCCTTCCAGATTTGACTTTCGGCTGCGGATGAACCTCTTGTCTACAATCTTTCTTTCCAAATCTAAGAAACTTCTATTTGTATGTGCGGACTGTAGTCATTGACATTAATTTGCATAAAAGTTCAAATGGAAGGAATTTTTCATATTTCGTCTCTCTCTCACTTATTTCTCATAGCTCATGTATTAAGGATGAAGCCCTTCACGATTTTCATTATCGCTATGTATCATATGGACCAATATATTTCTGTCTGGTGCAAAACTGTCCTTTTACTCCGAACTGCATTTTCTATACGAATTTCATTCACCCAATTAGAAACTGACTGTTCAACTTTATAGGCTACTTTATAAATTTCGTTTTTAAGTGGCTAGCTGCCCCAAATGTGGCTAATCAACAAGTTTGACTGAGATAGGATGGATAACTAATTAGATGATCGGAAAAATGCTTATGATAAGAAAGAAGAGGCTAGAGGGCTGAAAAACAGAATTAGAAAGGAGAAGAGAGGTCCGCTGTAGTAGGCCTACAGCGCGGAAAATATTGAAGAGGAGAAACAAAGAAGCAACCAGGAGACACACAAACAACAAGAAATTTGAATGGATCTACGAGTTTTCGCCCTAATTGCATTGCTAATCATGCTATTTTCCTCATATTAAACGAAAGAGTTCAAATCAAATGTGTTGTTGAGTCTCGCTGTAAATTGTTGAAACCATGCAGCTGCGAATTATCTGAATTTTTAAATTTCGGAAGGGTTTAAAACAAAATCCCACTCAAGTTTGTAGTTAAAGCCCCAATTAGTTTGTTAGTTCAAAGCTTTCAACGTTACATTTGTTTTGATAAAAAATAGAGTTAAACTTGACGTCTTATAAATATGACGCTATACTCGACAGCCATGCTGGGCATAGTCGCAGGAGACAACAAGAGCGGAAGATCACCAAGTGTGGACGGATGATGTCAAGCTATTGACGCAGATGAGCCTCACAAAGCCATGCATGAGGAGCGCAAATGACCGGATTCAATAGAGAAATAATTCATAAGGCCGCCATGCATCGACACCAACGGGCAAACCGCCCTGGAAATCAAGTACGATGTATGAAGTAAAAAGGACTGAAATTGTAACCGAAGCTCTGTGTATTCTAATAGCAGGCTGCATAAAAGTGCAGGCTTAAATTATTTTCTTGATAATTCCTCATCGAAAGAGTAAAAAAACAATTTATGCCCAGTTCATGCACAATAGCAATGTCGGTGTTTCATGCTATTCCTCGCTGAACGAGTGTTGATTCACACATTTCTCGGGAGTCAGTCAACTATGAATGCTTTCTCTCAGTAAATTAGAACAAAATCATATCCTCTTTCGCAAGCCAACTGTGAAAAATGCGAATAGGGTCATTGACTATCTTACTTCATACATCGTACTTGATTTCCAGGGCGGTTTTCCCGTTGGTGTCGATGCATGGCGGCCTTATGAATTATTTCTCTATTGAATCCGGTCATTTGCGCTCCTCATGCATGGCTTTGTGAGGCTCATCTGCGTCAATAGCTTGACATCATCCGTCCACACTTGGTGATCTTCCGCGCTTGTTGTCTCCTGCGACTATGCCCAGCATGGCTGTCGAGTATAGCGTCATATTTATAAGACGTCAAGTTTAACTCTATTTTTTATCAAAACAAATGTAACGTTGAAAGCTTTGAACTAACAAACTAATTGGGGCTTTAACTGCAAACTTGAGTGGGATTTTGTTTTAAACCCTTCCGAAATTTAAAAATTCAGATAATTCGCAGCTGCATGGTTTCAACAATTTACAGCGAGATATTTCATCAGATGACTCTGAAATTTTTGTTATTGCTCGATTTCGTGTAAATAAAGAAGCTGTTTTGGACGAGGCTTGAGCCCATATTGACGTTGACATGAGATAAAACGAGTTTCCTTCGTCAATTATTGGCTGTACAAAGTAGTGGT
The DNA here is from genome assembly GCA_907163375.1 of Prostheceraeus crozeri. Taxonomy (NCBI): domain Eukaryota; kingdom Metazoa; phylum Platyhelminthes; order Polycladida; family Euryleptidae; genus Prostheceraeus; species Prostheceraeus crozeri. Next base: position 408,168 of record CAJQUW010004403.1, on the reverse strand, counting down.
TCGTTTGCTAATATCGCATAAAATACTGTTGACAATAATAATTAATGATTGAACGTTTGGCGACAGGACGATTCACCTCCTTCATATCCGCATCAGAGAGCATTTAAATACTTCTTGTTCATCAATTTTTAACCACAAAGATGCAAAAATAACAAATTTATTAACAAATTAACAACAGCACGATAAACCTTATTGAAGACTCAAAGAATCTATCTTCATACGGAAGCTGAAGCCCTCGATAAATAGTCGAGCTGAAAGAATTTTTGGTATTTAGCCTATAGGTTGTCACTCCCCCACTCAGGTTTTCAAATTTATCTAAAATCTACAAAAATGAATCAGTCGTCACCACAGTTAGACGTACTTAAGCACATTTTCTACCCACATACAAGTGTGCAGATCAGACAAGTAGTGTTTGCGTTAGAGACGATAACGTGAAGACGATGTCAACAGCTTGATCTGACTTTGTCTGTTTGACGCTTTATTGTTACTCATGTGTACATTGTCTTCAATCCCTCTTCGTCTCATCCACTGCTATTTGAAATCTTCCCACGACCACTATCCTGCCACACAGTTTTTGAGTTAAACACATGTCGTTGAAGTTAGCACCAACTTTAACACCAACTTTTTGAAAAGAGTTGGCATAGAATAGAAAACCACATGTACAGATACTATTAATGACGTAGAGTTTACACAGACAAAAAGAATTGTTCCAAAATTTTAACTCCTTCAGATTCAAAATTCAAATTTGAATTCGAAAAATTGGTGCAAGTATTTTGGCGCTACTTAGTTAGTGAGTTTGTACAGCAATACAATGGAAAAATTTATATACAAGCACTAAAAACTGAGTTTCCAAAGCAACTTCCGGCACTTTCCCTACTCGAGCAACCGGTAAAACCGGCAAAAACCGATTCTCTTGAAAAAATCATAAGATTTTCCAAGAAAACGACTTGGTGCTACATGTGCAGTGCTCCAACCGGTGAAATAGTAGTCTACTAATTAAGTCTGAGTTTGAAAACCCACTTCTCCAACCGGTAAACTCCGATAATTATACAATAACTACAAGATTACTGCAAATTTATGAACAAATCAATTGGCGCTACATGGAAAATGAGTTTGTACAGTGCTACAACTGGTGAAATAGTTAGTAGTCTACCTATCAAGTCTGAATTTGAACACACACTTCTCCGAGACTCTAGCACTCCTATGACCGGTAAACTCCGATAATTATACAATAACTGCAAGAATACTGCCAATTTATGAACTAGTCAAGCTAGTTGGTTCACTAATCAAGTCTGAGTTTGAACACACACTTCTCCGACACTTCAGCACTCCTACGACCGGTTATTATACAATAACTACAAGGTGACACACCTGAGGAACCGAATTCAACAGAGGAGGCTTCGATGGTTTGGTCATGTCAGGAGAGCGGAAGAGAAGGTCATCGTTAGAGTGGAATCCATGAAGGTGGAGGGAAAGCGCCCAGTTGGAAGACCAAAGAAATCATGGCGAAACTGCGTTCAAGAAGACCTGGATGCCCTCAACATCAGCGAGCACCTTGCCCAAGATCGGGACCAGTGGAAGCGAGCCATCAAACTCCGTCCAACCTCAAGCAATGGGACAAGAAGGACGTAAAACGAGAAGTCAAGTCAAGTACAATACTGTCTGTTCGTAAGAGTGCTGGAGTGTAGGAGAAGTGTGTGTTCAAATTCAGACTTGATAGGTAGACTACTAACTATTTCACCAGTTGTAGCACTGTACAAACTCATTTTCCATGTAGCGCCAATTGATTTGTTCATAAATTTGCAGTAATCTTGTAGTTATTGTATAATTATCGGAATTTACCGGTTGGAGAAGTGGGTTTTCAAACTCAGACTTAATTAGCAGACTACTATTTCACCGGTTGGAGCACTGCACGTGTAGCACCAAGTCGTTTTCTTGGAAAATCTTATAATTTTTTCAAGAGAATCGGCATTTCATTATTACTTTAAAGCATTTGGTGAATATATTTCATGTAATAGACCAAATATAACAATGAAAATTGAATTACAATTTAGATAATAGTTTAATCGCTTCGTAAAGCAGTGATCGAATTGAACAATCGCAAATAGAAACTTGATTTTTCCTTATTCGAATCGACTTCTGAGCTGGCTAATCGGAAAAAAAGCTGTCAATACTTCGGATCAGCGGTCACTTTTGCATACTGTCATAAAACTTTGAACAGTTTATCACATTCTGCTCCACTTCATGTTGCGATCTACTCTTGGATTAAGGTACGTCTTTGATTGCAAGAGAAATTATAGGGTTGTGATTTAAGTTGCTTCTTTGTCTATATTTAATCAAGCAATTTACTTAAGCTTTTGTTTCTAAAAGAAAAAAAAGCACCTGTAGCTAATACAGTGACGATAAGATATAAAATACCACAATACACAACCATCCACCTGACGAATGGTATTTATAACCAAATTTTATCTCATTTGTCCATAATTTTTCCCTTAAAATAATCTATGTATGAGAAGCAAATTTCCTGTGTTGATGCTAACTTACATTTTATGAACTACATTTCCGGAGAAGCATGAAATGAAAAACGATAGCTAGAATAATAATTCAACCACTTTGTATTTATAAAACGTCATTACAAATACATTTTCAGAATCATCAAAAATTGTTATGCATTTACAAATGCATGCGTCTAACGCCAATCACTTTCGATGCAATCAATGTTCATAATATTGACAATTTATTAACTCATAGGATGTGGCACATTTAAAATCATGGTTTCAAGTAATAAGCTAGTCTAGGTTTCCATACTTGATGAAATTTACAGACGAAGTTAGAGCAATACACTAAATTCGTTGAAGAAATGTTCGTTGAACAAATTTTCAAAATTCATTCTGTAATAAACATAGGGTTAGGCCTACTTTATTCAACTTTCAGAATAACACTCCACTTATCAACCTGTCTTTAAAAAATCTTCAAGAAATTTTTCTCAAATGAAATGTTTACCGCTTCAAATGCTGCTCAAAATATAAAATCATACTGGCATCAAGATGTAATGCTCCTGTCACAATTCGATGTCTATCAGAAGGATACAACAAAAGATTATAAGGTTTTCCATGCTTAATTAACATTTGAATAAGTTCTGTAACGTGATAAAAATGAACATTCTCATCAGCACCACCATGAACAATGAATAGTCGATTAGCTTCTTTAGGAAATCCAGATGCATATGTTTCGATGTCTGAAGCCTTATATGATAACTCGTTCGTTTGCGTCAGTCCCATATATCTTTCTGTATAACCCGTATCATACAAATACCAACTAGTTACAGAGCCTCCAGCAATCCCCATTTTGTAAACGTTGTTGAATGCCGCCATTGCTAATAGAGTCATGTATCCGCCATATGACCATCCGGTTATACCCACTCTTGATAGATCAATACAATGACGCGTGTCAGCGACATGATGAAGAAATTCCACTTGATCTTGCAATTCCACGCGACCAAGGCTTAATTTATTTTTCGCAGCAAATGAGTGACCACGATTTGCGGATCCTCGATTGTCACAAACAACTACTGCGTATCCAAAATGACACCACTTCATAAATCGTAGGATGGAGCCATAAGAATAGCTTCCATCTACAATCATCACTTCTGGACCACCATATACATATTGAATGCAGGGATATTTCTTGGTTTTATCAGTCCTCTCAGGAGTAAAAAGTAGTCCATACAATTTGACACCATCCTTTGTTGTGTAGGATATAACTTCCGGGGGAGGCGCATACCTCATTATTCTATCATTTCTTGGATTCATGACATCATAGTGACTGATTGGCTCGAATAAGCATAGTTTCTTAACAATTTGAATAGATGGAGGCTGGTCATTTCCATGATTTGTTACATCGATCTGAAAAATGTCTAAGCCAGGGAAGAAGCTATAATTTGAATACTCCAAGCAAATGAGTCCTTTATCAACATCAATGCATCGCACTTTGTGGTGAAAATCCTCACGTTCACTTATTTGTTGATGCCATCCACAAAATTTGTGACTTGTCACATAAAGTTGAGGACAAAGGGGAGAGACTTTGTAGCTCAAGTAATATATCAATGAGTTTGTTTCATCAATCCAAAATTTCGCCACGTTGAAATCTCCTGAGGTTAATTGTTTTTTCTGAACATCGGATATGCCTCTACCATCGCTACTACGAAAACATTTTATTCTCTGATAAAATATATGAGAGTGATCATTTTCTTCACTGAGATAAAGAAATTCAACATAATTTTCATCTCCAGTTTCCAAAAAGGTAACAGGCAAAACAGCAACCCATGTATCTGGAGATTCAAGAGTAAGTATACTTATTGGTTTGTCAGTCAAATCTGTCGATTCTAACTCCCATGCCTCTTGAGTCTTAAAGCAAGAAATAGGTGCAACAAACACCTCAAGTTTTGTCTGATCTCTCGTGATCAAAGTGAACCAAACATATTTCCCATTTGGCAACCAACCTGCTCTCACAAGATATTCATAGTTTGGATATAAATGTGACAGGGGCAAAGTTAGAGTTTTAACGATTCCTAAATTATCGACTGATAGTGAAGAGCTGTCAAATTCGACAATGCTAAGATCAGATTTCGCATTATCCTTACCAACTCGAGGATACTTATGTTCTTCAGTAGCAGTTCCTTTGCCATTGAAATGAGGAAGAACAATTATGTCAACAGTATCCTGTTTGACAGTTTCATAAAGAATTCGCAATTTATCGTCCTCGGATTTTGGCTGCCACCAGAAACCGGTGTATCTATCGAACTCTTCTTGGCAAACAAATGAAGCTTCTCCAGCAATCAAATTTGGCGCACATTCCTTTTCATTGGAGACATCTGTTAATGCTCGAACGAAGCCATTAGCAGAATTAGTCACAAAAACATTGTGATTGTGTACATAAGCAAAATACTGATTATTTGATGGACACACAGAGATGTGCATAGGAACATGATTACCAGGAAGTGTCAAAGGAATTTGAGTACGCTTTCCTTCTATTCCTTTCACAATTACATGTCCTCCTTGAAGATGAGCAAATATATCGTTTGAAGGCTTCAAAACCTCAAAGTCTGAAATTCCGGAACACAAAGAAGCCCGTTGGCGTTCATACAGAAGCTCTTCTGCTAGTGATAACGGCTTAGATTGCTTAGAAAAAGAAAAATCACAGAACGTTGACCACTTCGGATTTTTTACAAAGTCAGATGCTGTTGATACATCGATGGAGAAAAGTCCCCTATTCTTGCTTTCTCCACTTTCGGGAGCCAAGAAAACTAATTTTGTGCTGCCATTGTCTTCCAAAAACGCTAAATTGGACGGAACACGAAAAGTTACTTTGTTTCGATTGACATATCCAAGGAAATCAAAAATTTCAGAAAATTCAGGAGGTTTTTCTAATGCTTCTACACCATTCACATTGGCCATGATAAACAATTTAAATCGCGGTTACCGGCTTCACAAACAGGTGCAAAATTTTATATCAAAATCATACATGTAGCGATACATTTGGTGGCACATTCAAACAAATGTGAAACATTTGTCTTGAAATATTGAACACAGCGACATGATTTGATGTCCGCAACCCCCATGTATGTGATGTGGAAATCTCATGGCGACAAACCTATACTCTGTTAAAGCAGCAGGGCAGCTTTTGCCGCGCAGGAATTAATATTTGCACTTTTGCCAAAAACGACTGATCATGAGAAAGGTGAAAAGGGTACTCCAATTGTTTTACAGTCTAATTTCTATCAAAGTCAGTTTCTAAATTACGTCAAGTACCTCGGCGTCCAGCACCTTCTCATCTTTCATTCTGACTTCGTGTGCAATTGATCATTGGAACGCTATATTCCATTCAATTAGTTGTTAATTATCGATTTCCATTCAATTACATTTGATAACAATGACGACGAAACAGCAACTTCTCTCTTAGATCGTCATAGCATGTCGCTAAATAAAATTCTACACAACTTGCTCATAAGATTGTGTCATCATAAGCATAAACAAGTCGTGTTTAACCACTCTATGTGCTTAACATCTGTGATCATAGCCAATCATGGCCCATAATCATACCCATAGACATCGAATCATTCTATGATAATAGCATTCAAACTCGCTATAACCTCATCCTCATCCGATATTCTCTGGAGATCGGATGTGCTTCGTGCTACAATGTGTTCTTCGGAAGGAGTCGCGCGCCTCGTCAAACGCTCACACCATTTTTCCTTAAACTACATAATACCTGAAATTTGTTTTCTGTGCTTGCATCAATGCAGCTTTTAGTCTGCTGGAGTGTATTGTACACAGCATGGAGTGAATATGTTACAATAAATATGTTACTAAAAATGTTGAATATGTTACTCTATGTACATAGTAGTGGTATGTAGCGGAGTGGATTATGTTTTTCTCATTCCTTTGCGACCGTTTTGTCTATGAGCATCATTGTTTGGGATGAACATCATGATCATCAATATCTTTTGGGTTGGTATATATAAGATGGCCGTGATTGTTGCACTTGTCTTTGATTTGACAATGAATCTTTTTTTTGTTATAAATAATCAATTAATTTAATTGATAACTCAATATTTTGAAATTTCATGGAATTACATTACAAGGCAATCTGAAATATTTCCTACATGAATGTAGGAGTTCTGATAACGAAAGATGATGTTAATTATTCACTGAAAATTCCGACTTCAAAAGTTGCTATATTCAGCAACATTTGCATTTTTGTCACAGTGAAAAGCTTATTTTGGTAATATTCGATTCACTGAAATTTTGTAAAGGTCAGATCTTGTCTAAAGAAGCAGTCGTGCCCGCAGTACAGGTCAATATTCTGCATTTTGTCAGAGGATTGGGCCTGAAAGATTCCGGTTGAGGTAGCAATGGCTACTAACAGACTGTTACCGATTCCGAATTGTCCCATTGGTTAGTAGCCTGACCATGATGCCTTGATCTGTACGATTTGAATTGCCATCAATTGATACTTCACCACCTAAATTTAGTAAAGACCTATTGATGTTTTAAAGGACATTGGTGTATACTGATGGCTGACAGATGCTGTCCACCAGTGAATATTCGGTCACATTCCAAGACCAGTATTAGCTAATCGATTTAGTCTTTAACCTAAACTAATTAAAGATCCATAAGCCTAGGTGCAATCAATTCAAAGTCACTTATGACGTGTCTAGGCTTATGGCCTATAGGTGTGTTATGTTAAAAAGTCTGATGGAATCCAACATTAAGACTGGTCAACTTGTACATTTTTCTGTAGGCCATTTTGCTTAATTGTTCACATTAAGGTATCTTTAGCTCACGAGAGCCGCAATGTTCAGCGATCGTTGTCAACCACAAAAGCTGTTTTTATGTTTGTATTTATTATTCACTTGCTTAAAGAGAAATGCAACTTTAATTAAGACGAGTTTGAATACTTTATTGTCATTATTCTTGAAAATGCAATTCATGCGAAACATGTGAATATTCGATCACGATTATTATTCAAAATTGATGCTAAAAATAGTTCATGTCATGACAATATTCATTGCTATCGCTTGCCAATAAATGGGAATCATGGGGATTTCTCCATTTGAATATGGTTTCGGAAGATTCATTAATGCTTTTTCCATGTTCTTGTCGTTCACTAGACTTTTTCGCCGGAATTGCTCATTGATTAATGAACATTGCATAGACTAGGCCTATTATCTTTGCATCTTTTGCACAAGCCGATTTTTTTACTCCACTGTTGACGGCTTGAGCTAAATGAAATAAACAGGTCTTACTATTCCATAAGGAAAACAGGATAAAAACGTATTGACCCATGGCAGCCGTAAGACGACATGCAACCATGCATTTTCTAGGGTAAAATTCCAATTTGAAACGCTAGATCAAAAATGTTCGAGTATGATTTCTTGCATTCTTTCTCAGATTTTCCTGACATCAAGACATAGATAAACGGGAGCCATCTCCCATATCTCTTATCCAAAACAGCTAGCAGTTGATAGAACAGATGTCATACGTTGCATCCATACTCCATTCGCTGCCCCCCATCAACCGTTTGAAGGTCATTTGTCTCCAGATTGATGAGTTTTTCGTCGCCATTAGCATTAACTAAGCAAGGTTTCTATTCTGCTTCCCTGACTGACAGTTCAATTCAATTTTTGATCAACCCCTTCCAGGCTGCTTCTGTCCAAGACTGATGAGAGCGTTACACCAGCTAACACGCGCCAACCTCTGTCGTTTCGACAAAAGAGGCTTCCTGACCATTCGTCGTGAAACTAGTCCCGTTTTCACAAGACTTCTTCGGACCGATGAGGAATCAACGGAAACTCCTGTTGACTGTTCTTCTGCAAGATCTGCTGTCGAGGAATGTCAATTCTTAAGGCGTAATAGTCGTAAAAGCTTGTCGTATGATAATGACAACGAAGATTTTCGAGGGCGATGACAGTTCTTCCGGACTGACTCACGATTACTCAGTCTCTTAGAAACGGTCGCAACAGAAATATTTAGCTGTTCTGCGATATTCTTCTGTTTCATACCTGCTTTCTTCAATTCTTCAACACATGCGACTTGACTTTCTGTAAGGTCTTTATTTCTACACATTGTCGACAATAATGTATGCGAAATATGCGTTCACAACCATGTATGGTATGTTAATGCTGTCTAAATCAGATATCTATGTCATAAACTGAAAATTTTGAATTTTAATTGACAAGCATCGATGACATTCCTATCTCATAAGTATTTGTGTCTTCAATCTAGATAAGCATGGATTGTGCATTCAATCTAGAAGGTTGAATTCAGAGTAAGAAATCACTATTCTGATCAAACATTTCAAAGTTTCTAGTTTATTACACAGCACTGTATATATATATATATATATATTTGATTTCCATGTTACTACAACAGGCGGCTATATGTTTGCTTACGTGGGAAACCTGGGATTATAAATTTGCTGGCGATGGACGGTCAATGTATTACTTAAGATATCACCAGTTTGACCCACATAGAAATCGTTGCAACCATTACGTTTCAAGAAGTACAAAATATTGCTAGAATTACAATTGAAGTTCTTTTTTTTGGAAGACAAAATCACCAATTTTTATCGTTGTGCCAGTGATGAGATGGTCACAACATTTACATCTGACATCACTGCATTTAGTGACTCCCGTAATAATCGTATTGTCCTTCCTGCGAAGAATATTCAATAGAGAACGGATTTGGCGGTAAGAAGGGATAACTTTAAAGTTGTTAAATGGCTTAATCAAAGCAAGACTACCAGTGGTTGGGTAAGTGATATTTTTATAAACATTTGGGTTATTGGGATTAAAAGTCGATACGAAAGGTAATATTGGCTTATTCAGGGGTTTTTTAAGGTTTCGTTTACCCGCCCACTCCCAAATTCTACCCGCCAATCTAAAACAAACCAAAACAAGGCTTGTAGATCTTTCTTTCAATTTCCTTTCCAGCTGTAAAAAGAAAGCGGAAACAAAGTTGCATCTTTTGAATATTCAGCAAATTAGAGGTGGTGGTACAATATATGCCTACATGACGTACATGCACTAAAATGTGCACAGCAACAATTGCTGGATAAGAAGGAGAGGAACAGTGGAAAATTGTCTCTCGAACCTGCAGTAAAAACATATATGATAAATGCATAATACACTACATGATTTCACAGTGAATATGGCAAACTGCAATTTATGTAAAGACAAATTGCATTCTGCAACGTCAATCCTCATCGACAAGAGCCAATTGATGATCAACGAAACAGTGCCGCATATCAATGAGAAGTGAAGTTAAAGAATGTAAATAACCGTTGATAAGTGATGAATGTGTTATTTGCACTGTAAAAGTCTGCAAATTGCTTAGTTGAGTCATGGATGATGAAAAGTTGTGTTGCAATTATTACTTAAAAATTGAATATGCCTAGTTTCTCTTTAACGATCGAAATTTATTGTCAACTACGTATAGGGGGCATACATACATGTACTGTACAGTTGTACACCTCCATAACTTTCAGTGATAAAAATTCTATAAATGAAGTAAGCTATGTGAGACAAGAAAGCACCACTGCGAATGTATTTCTTTATTCGCAACCAGTAAAATTTATTTTGGCATGGTCCACTACATGACTACATAGTATTTCCGTTTTGATAACTTCCTACTTTTAAATGCGTGTGAGTGAAGGAAAGTTTTTGTACTTGTTAACTTGACGATGGTTATGAATCGCATAATCGAACATAAATAGGTTTCGTATAGATTATCCACACCTGAAATAGGGTTGAGTTTAATAATTTTTAAATTCGAATTATGCGAATAATTCAAATTATTCGCCTTATGTGAAAAACAGCAGTGACTGACATGGACAGTGGTCCGAGTTGACATCCGAAATTTTACCCGCCCATTTGAAATTTTTACCCGCCCAAATCGGGCGCGTATATCGCCTTAAAAAAACCCTGGGCTTATTAGTTGTTGGATTTGGCCCATCACGACGTTGAGACTGTGTAATTGAGATGGCGTTATCGATGAAATTCATTGAGTAATTAGCTTTAGGCAAGTTATTTTTCAGTTCATTCAATCTTTTAGTTCTATTGCTTCCAAGATTAACTTCCAAGTAGCCCATTGTGAGGGAAGCGAAAGTAGGGACCACTTTTGTCCCCATGGTTGTTCCTGAAAGTCGGAGATACATAGTATTCATAATTGAACTTGAAATAATTGTTCTATAATGCGATTTCGATCCCTTTAATGATGAAGCTATTTGAGAACCTATCCGGTGTTGACGTATCTCTAGATGTTTGCTGCCAATAATTAACCGCTTCTATGCCCAAATTGTCAGGGATGCTAGTATATAGAGCTACAACATCATGCGTTGCAAAAATAGTCTGATCATTAACTTCTTTGGGAATCTTATTTAGAAATGAAACGTGTCTCTACAATAGCTCGGCAATTTGGGCACTTAAAGTTTCAATGATTTGTCTAATAGTTCACTCAATCTTGAAGTAGGAGTATCAGCATCATTTATAATAGGTCTTAATTTCAATTGTTCCGGTACATCGCAATGTATATAACCAAATTTATCAATATTCACATTCTTGAAATGATCATTGTGCTTATGTATTTTAGGAAGACCATATAAATAAGGAATAAGGATTAAATTTTATCAAATATGAACGTTCTTTTTCATTAAACTAATTTAATTAGATTCTAGTAATTGTTTTATCTTATTTAAAGTAGTAAATTGATTATATTGCATAACCGGTGAATAAGTTAGAAAGTCTGTTAAATGTTCTCGATAAATTCGTTGTTTGTAAAAATCACAAATGCCCCCCCTTTATCTGCCTTAGTGATGTGTAGATCCTGATTATTTTTCAGGAAACTAATTGAACGATTGTTATTAGAAGAGATGTTGTGTTAGAGATAGTTGTGTAGTTGGCTTAGATACATTAGCTTGAATTATATTTATCAAGGAATCTAGTTCCTAGAAATCTGCATTTGACTCACTATTCTCAGTAGCATCATTCGGAAATATGTCATTATTCCTATTGTACTCATAATTCGTATTAAACCGATAAGGTCTGTTTCTTCCATCAAAACAGTTGAAACGATTTTGATTGACTGGATTTCTATCCGGTCTGCAATATCTTCGGTTTTGGTATTGATAGTTAGATCTACCTTCAGATCTATAACCTTATCTGTTTTGGTTTTGATAATCTTGTCTGTTTTGGAAGCGACGTCTAGGCCAATTTCCGGTAAAATTTTGATTAGCAGAACGAATATCCTTATTTTCGTAATCATAGTAACTTTGAAGATATTTGTTATTACTTATAAGATTAGAATGATCATCTATCGCCAACAAATGCTTATTAGATGAGAAAGGCTTTGATTTAGTTTCCCACAACTCGTTACTTTTAGTTTCTTCACTTTTTACATTTTCAAGCCACTTACTAATTTGGAGCTGCGCCTCATTGGGAGGAAAAGTGTCTTCACACTTTTGCATAATTTCATTATCTATTCTTTCATACAAATCTTTTTTTCATTTTTGCCGCAGTTCTTATTTTGTTTACCTCATTTTTGATGTTATTGATGCAAAACGATTTAATAAATTCTACGTCGCATTCTAACTCTTGTGGATAATTTCGTTTAAGTTTCTTAGGAACTTTTTTGATTGGCCATTGATATCAGTTTCATAAATATCAGTAATGCCGAAGTTCCTAATTGATTCATAATACAAAAAATTGCGTCTTGTTAATAATTGTTTGTGCCAATTGATTGAACTTAGTTCTTCTATTCTCCTTCAAATTAAGTCGAATTTGCGAAATATCACTATCCAGTTTCTCATGCAAGCCATTTACTTGTTCAGTGATGATTGTTTTATATTTCATCTTTCAAGTCCTTACTCATAATTGTGTTCATCAATTGTCCGACAGAAGTTAGTTCTTCTAATCTTTCCAATAAAGTTGATAGACTGTCATCCTTCAAAGACATGTTTCTGGTTCTCACTGTCTCCATCAAAATATACTTTAAAATGTGTGGAATGGAGAGGGTCAAGGAACATAAATAAAAGAGAACCAAAAGTGTTCTTTGGTGTTGACGGTTTCCGTACTTTATTGTACTTCGTCAGACACCACTTAGAAATAATTACAAACTGAAAAGCATCTATGCATGATCTCTATTTAGAGAGGATTTAAACTTTGAAATGAAATAACTTTCTTTACATTCCCTCTGAGATCTAGTTGCATCATTAGAAAATTGATAAAAAGGCGTAGCTACAGATCTGATTTCCATGTTACTACAATATATGCATATATATATATATATATATATATATATATATATATATATATATATAGATATATATATATATATATATATATGTATAGTTCATTAATTGTAGATCTCTGGAGGTCGGATGATCAATGATCACCGAATGTTTTATCGGCATCTGATTTACTGATTCTCTATAATAGGGCATACTACATTGATGACGGCAAATAAGCCAGAAAGGTTTGTAGTTCCCGAAATGATTTAAGTCAGATTTTGTTCTCACCACTTGAATTGAATTTTTTCCTTTCGGGGTCTCAGCATATATATATATATATATATATATATATATATATATATATAAATGAAGACAGGTATCAAAATGGCATTAAATAAGTAAACAAAAACTCAGAAAAAAGTCATGAATAACTATCCCAACCGGTTTCGCCTCTTCACGGGAGGCTACTCATGGGAAATGAAATAAATCTATTGGAATCAATCACATTTGTATACATTCATAATGTAGACATCAGAATTAGGTGGAAAATAAAAACATAGAAATTATTCACTTATTCAGAGGAGGACACAGCATAGAGATGAAATGTTGTTCCTTTAACTCTCTATCCATGCGGCTGGCACTAGGATGCATCTGATATATAGGGGCCGCTTCAAAATTAATGTTAAGTGGGCCTCGAGCACACTGGGCTATATGCCTACTAACGGCCAGAACTCTATAAGCTTCACTTGAGATTTGTTGGCGGTGAACAGTTATCCGAGTTCGAAATACATCGCCGGTTTGTCCAATATAGAAATCGCCACAGGACTTACACCGAAGAACGTAAATCAGATTCTTGGAGGTACAGCTCATGTTGGTCTTAATCTTGAAGGGCTCATTGTTCTTCAGACTTATCTGATTACCTGTGATTAGAAGATCACAACATCCACATCGAGCTTCTTCGCATCTGGTGATACCTTCGATTGTTGGCCTGTTGTTATGGTTGAGGAGTCTTATCAAATTCGGAGGTTGCCTGTATGATCTGTATATTTCACAGTTATCAAAATGGGGAATTTGTTTGATGGCATTACTTATTGGTAAGATCACATCTCTATACACATTGGGATTATTCTTATTATATGTACAAATGAATGGCACTTTGTTATTCCTGTTGTTACTACTACCTTCCAGCTGAGACCTCTGAGTTCCATTTTGAGCCGCACGACAAAATGCGTGGTCAATGAGGGTGACAGGGTAATTTAGTTTTATAAGCGTAGTCTTTAATTCAGTTAATTGTTGTAATCTATTCTTCTGTTGAGAAACAATCACATTAATCCTCGAGGCTAGTGCATACGGTATATTGCGAACTATATGTTTCGGATGTCTAGAATCAAACGGAACGTAATTGCGAGTGTCCGTAGCTTTACGAAAAATATCCGTCTCCAACTTATCTCCTTCTTTATAAATTAGAACGTCCAGAAAATGCATACTACCAGGGCTAGATTCCATAGTGAAATTTATATCTTGGTGAAGTTCGCATAATATCGAATAAAATTGTTCAATATCACCAAAACGTCGATCCCAAATTATCCAGCAGTCGTCTATGAACCTAATCCATCTGTTCTTTATTTCATCAGATATTCCATTGCCATATACGTTGCCAGTTACCTCATACAATTTTACCTCCAAATACCCCATTACGAGAATAGCGTAGGTAGGGGCTACCTTAGTACCCATCGCGGTACCTGAGATCTGAATGTAAGTATCATCTTCAAAGGTGAAATAATTATTCTTCAGAATGAAATGAATAGCCGAGAGAATGAAATTCACCGAAAATCTATGGGATATGAAAGCTCTTTTCTCTAAGACCCAAAAGTTTATAGCATCCATGCCCAGAGAGGTAGGAATACGCGTATACAGTGATTCGACATCGAAAGTGGTAAGAATGGCATTTTCAATATTTGCATTGTCATTAGTAAAAGATCTTATCTTGTTCAAGAAATCAAACGTGTCTCTACAATAACTAGGAATGAAGGGTAGTAACTGCTTGAGAATTTCGTCCAGAAACGCGCTTAAGTGACTCGTTGGGGAATAAGAACTCGAAATAATGGGACGAAACTTAAGATTTCCAGGAGGGTCAATCGTTAAACAACCATACTCATCCATATGCGAAATATCAAAGTAATCCTGATACTTATGCAACTTGGGCAGACCGTAGATAAAGGCCATCTGATAGTTAAAGTTAGTCAAATAATCTATTTCATTTTTCGTAAAATCGCAATTATCTCTGTTATCTTTGATTAATTTCTTAATGTTAGAAATCGTTGAATTCATCTTATAGTTATGAACTAGCGAGTAAGTATTCGTATCATTCAAGTGTTCGCAAAAAAGTCTGGATTTGTAAAATGCATAGTCGAGCACGACAACGGCTCCGCCTTTATCAGCAACAGTGATATGCAATGATTTATCATTCCGTAGCTTTTGCATGCTTTCGTTTTCTGCTTTACTGATATTATGGAACGGCTTATTTCGCTGTGTTTTCAGCTTAGAAGTATTGTCTTTTATCAATTCTATCATGTTGTCAAGTTGCTGGTTATTGCCTTTAGGGGGTAAAAAATTAGATTTATTGCGCTTAAGATCAGGACAGATTTGCTCATCTGTGTCATCGTAGAAATAATCTTTCAGTCTCAAATCTCTACAGAATTTCATTACTTCCCCTTCCATAGTACAAGTATTTCTCATTGGATATGGTGTGAACTTACTGCCTTTAGATAACAGAATCTTACTGTTTTCATCAAAGATTTTAGAAGATAAGTTATAGATAGAGATACGCTTTATCCTAAAAAAGAATGATTTTCATTACACTCGTCACTCTGCTCAATATTAGTGACACTTGCATTGTCGACATTATTACGATTCCAGTATCTTTGGAAAGGTTTCCTAACATTACGGTAACCCGATCTGAAATCATTGTATCTGTAATCAGACCTAACATTATTTCTGAAACGGGTCCCATTTGTAGTGTTTCTGGGCACCTGATTATATCTAGATCTATAATTAGGTCTATTTCTATTGGACCTAACGACGTCCGCGTAAGACTGCTGTTTAAAAGGTTGCCTCGATACTTTTGACTGACTGTCAATAGGTAAAAGGTGTTTTTCAGAAGCGAAAAACTTACTCTTTGTTTCCCAAATATCTTTGCTTTTTTTCTCTTCTTTTTCAACACTATCTTGCCATTTAATGGTTTGATGCTGCGCCATTTCTTCAGCAAAACTACTTGAAATATCATTTACCACTTCCTCATCAATCTTTTTAACAAAATTCATTTTCATTTCGGATGTAATTCTGAGGCGTTTTCCCATTTTGATAACTGTGAAATATACAGATCATACAGGCAACCTCCGAATTTGATAAGACTCCTCAACCATAACAACAGGCCAACAATCGAAGGTATCACCAGATGCGAAGAAGCTCGATGTGGATGTTGTGATCTTCTAATCACAGGTAATCAGATAAGTCTGAAGAACAATGAGCCCTTCAAGATTAAGACCAACATGAGCTGTACCTCCAAGAATCTGATTTACGTTCTTCGGTGTAAGTCCTGTGGCGATTTCTATATTGGACAAACCGGCGATGTATTTCGAACTCGGATAACTGTTCACCGCCAACAAATCTCAAGTGAAGCTTATAGAGTTCTGGCCGTTAGTAGGCATATAGCCCAGTGTGCTCGAGGCCCACTTAACATTAATTTTGAAGCGGCCCCTATATATCAGATGCATCCTAGTGCCAGCCGCATGGATAGAGAGTTAAAGGAACAACATTTCATCTCTATGCTGTGTCCTCCTCTGAATAAGTGAATAATTTCTATGTTTTTATTTTCCACCTAATTCTGATGTCTACATTATGAATGTATACAAATGTGATTGATTCCAATAGATTTATTTCATTTCCCATGAGTAGCCTCCCGTGAAGAGGCGAAACCGGTTGGGATAGTTATTCATGACTTTTTTCTGAGTTTTTGTTTACTTATATATATATATAATACATGTGTATATATATACAAGGTGTTTCAAAAGTAGGCTAACAGTTGATTTTACCCTAGGAAATCTATGTTGACCGTTCTATTGGCGATTTACACCTGAATCAGTCGATGGATATCCATGATCAGTCCAACATGAGCCATAGACTTCGAAGTAATTGCTACTATCATTTAGAAGTCTATGCAGTAGCATTCCATTGGCAAAGGAATTTTGAAATCTATCATGGACAAGATATAGCACCAATCTGACATTACGTACATGGATATGTTCAATTAATTTGATTTGAATCAAACACTGTTAGTTTGACTTGAAGTGAATTAAACAAGCTTGAAGCTTTTTTGAATTTGCTGCTTCTGTCATGTCAGGTCATCTAAAAGATGATCAGAGAAAATGGATTTTGAAATCCTTTTGGAAAAACAAGAATGCTGAAAAGGTGCGAATGGAATGGAGAGATGCCTTTCACAGCAATCCTCCATCAAGATTTGCTATTTATCGCATTCGAGATAAATTTGAAAAGACCGGTTCGGTAGAGAATGCACCGAAGTCAGGACGCCCTCGATCAGTTTCAATAACATCAAACGAGGAGCTAGTGGCCCAAACATTTGTTCAAAGTCCGAAGAAGTCAACAAGAAGAGCCTCATTGGAGTTGGACATTTCTCTAAGCTCTACTTGGAGACTGATGAGGAAAGTTGAGTTGAAACCATACCGACCCAGACTGTTGCAGCACCTTCTACCGGATGATGCTGAACGACGCTTGCAGTTTGCTGTGCTCATGTTGTCGGAAATTCGGGAGAACCCAGATTTGCTTGACAAGATAGTTTGGTCTGACGAAGCCAGTTTCAAACTATCAGGTCACGTAAATAGACATAACTGTGTCTACTGGTTCCCTGAAAATCCGCACATGGTATCAACAAATGAGCTGAACCAGCCTGGCTTAACCGTCTGGGCCGGTATGTCAAGCAACGGTGTGATTGGGCCAGTATTTTTTGAAAGAACTGTGACGGCTGAGGTGTACCTTCAAATGCTCCAATCCTTTGCGATTCCTGAGATTGCAGTCATTGAACAACTTCAATGAGCTGTACTTTCAGCAGGATGGTGCACCAGCGCATTTTGCAGTGAGTGTCAGAAGCTATCTGAATGACACTTTTCCAGGAAAGTGGATCGGGAGATGTGGTAGCATCCTTTGGCCTCCTCGCTCTCCCGATCTAACTCCGATGGACTTTTTCTTTTGGGGCGTTGTAAAGGAGAAAGTGTACGGACGAAAACCTCACACACTTTCTCAACTCCGCTCCTACATCACAGATGCCTGTCAAGAGATCAGTGATGACAGGAACTTATGCAGAACTGTGTGCCACAGTGTGGCCGAAAGACTACAAGAATGTGCCGATGTCCATGGTGGACATTTTGAGCATTTGCGTTCGTGAATTTTTGCAACTTTAAGTTGATTAATTTTTTGATATGTTGAATAGGCCTTGGTTATTCATTTGTTCATTTTTTTGTTAGGAAACCAAGCAAACAAAATGGTAGTTGTTTTAATGTTAATACCTTTATTAATTTCAGCCTCCTCTAGGCCATCGTCAGAAGCTTCTGACGATGGTCTAAGAGGAGGCTGGAATTAACAAAGGTGAAGGACATTTGGATGTCAGCTGTTCTTCCTTCTTCGCCTCCCTGTCTTGTGTTGACGACAGCGTCTTCGTGCACCAGGCTGAGGGGCGCGGAGGACATTCGAATGTCAGCTGTTCTTCCTTCTCCGCAGTAACACTGAAACAACTACTATCTTGTTTACATGGTTTCCTAATAATTTTTTTTTGATAGATGTTGGATAGTTATTCGACTTCTCATGATCGGTATAGATTCAAATTGGGTTGTAGTGAAATATGTAGGCATGAAAACACTGGAGATCATGAGATATTTTAATATGATTTACGCGATGTCAAAGAGTATTGAATTTTTGCCCCTTACGAATACAAGGCATATTAGCTATCTGTGGCATCGTGAAAAAGATTATTATGACATAGCTTATTAATCTATAGCATTAAGACATAGCTTTTCAAGGCCAATTTCTACTGTTAGCCTACTTTTGAAACACCTTGTATATACATGTATATACCGTATTATACCTGGTAGATTTTAGATAGCGTAATCCCGTTGTGTTAGCTAGATCTGGTATTTTGATTGGAAACAGACCTGTCCTCTTATCATCTGAATGGGCAGACTGTTAAATAGGATCTTTTCAATATATAAGTGATAAACATAATTTTGAACAGAACGACTTACTCGCCAATTCATTACATATAAGGAGAGGAGAAGCGTTGTTTGTCCTTCTAGTAAGCATTTTTTAAAATTTTTAGACATTTTGGGATATAAAAATTTTCTTTTAAATCATATTTTGTACCTATTGAAAATTAGCTTGTTTTTTTTTTTTAATTTTGTTACCTTGACGCACTTTGCTACGTTGAATTGTTTTTGCAGCACGTCTTGAGTTGAAGGTGGATTATGTCCCCGCCTCTTGACCTCTACTGGCTGGACTCCGTCCTTCTTTCAAATGCCTGAGGTACATTTCAGTCAATAGTGACTCTATTTTTTTTTGATAGATGCTAATATTTCCCTATTATAAATATAACTTTTGAGGCTGTGCATCTTGAATGTACAGGACCGCGCTTGGTCGGGTTTGAGCGTCCAGGATGAAGCGGTCGAAACGCGATCGTCCTGACCAAGTTCCTGTTGATGACCTCATTAAGAATAGTCAAATAATTTGTATGCATATTTTGTAGAATTTTATTTCACGTTTTAGCTTAAGGAACTAACATTAATTCTCTTACACACCTGGTAGATTTTAGATAGCGTAATCCCGCTGTGTTAGCTAGATCTGATATTTTGATTGGAAACAGACCTGTCCTCTTATCATCTGAATGGGCAGACTGTTAAATAGGATCTTTTCAATATATAAGTGATAAACATAATTTTGAACAGAACGACTTACTCGCCAATTCATTACATATGAGGAGAGGAGAAGCGTTGTTTGTCCTTCTAGTAAGCATTTTTTAAAATTTTTAGACATTTTAGGATATAAAAATTTTCTTTTAAATCATATTTTGTACCTATTGAAAATTAACTAGTCATTAGCTTGTTTTTTTTAATTTTGTTACCTTGACGCACTTTGCTACGTTGAACTCTAATATAAGCGTGAGTATCGTCAAGCGTGAAAGAACTGCGAAAGAGCTACAATTTAGGAAGAATTGAAGCCAACCAAATTAGGCCTACACCAGGACAATCCTAGTGTAGGCATATATGGCTTCCATTTTGAGATGCATTGATTTTAAGACCACGGACATTGATTCACTTTAGTCCTTTTCCATACCGGACTCTGAAGTGCGTCGGACTGAATCTGCCTCCCCTTCAACATCCAAACCAATGTTTCAAATCACATGAAATTCACGGCACAACATATTTAGGTTCTGAGCTTTCTTATCGTGATGTTCATTTGCTCCAACTCATTCATCCCCCCATGTTGTAAAAAGCAATTCAAGATGTCAAATCACCAATTTTGTCAGATTTTTTAAATTTGAAATTCCACCGAACTTAAGAGAAAAATCTCCTCAATGATGAAGATTTCAGACATCATGTCTGAGGACATTTTTCTATTGTCTCCTCAATTATTGCTATCTACGATGCTAAACGAGTTGAGTGTAATAGGTAGTTACTTATCTGAGAACGACAAGATTGATATGTAGGCCATACATGGAATAGCCTGCATGTCAGACATACCATACACATACAGTCCGTTTCATAAATATTTTGAAATTAGCTAGAACTAGACATTTTAAAGTAAACAGCACGTTTTCTAACTATAATTGAATAAATTTGCATCCTATATCATATTAAATATTTTTCTTTGTTATATGTTTGCCCAGTTAAGGCCTAGTCGTTAAAAGGGAGTAGACCTTGCTGGCCAGTCTAAGGTTCGTTTTCCTGCCTGTCTTCTATACGATGGAGTTGCACTGGCACGATGGCATGGAGCATTGTCATCCATGAGAATCCAATCAGATGATGGATCACCTAAACTGCATGCTAAGGGATAAACATGTTCTTCGATCACTCGAACGTAGCGTTCGGAGTTCATGTTTTCCCTCATAACATGCAGTGAACTGCGACCATCATTCCCAAGTGGCTCCCCAGGTAAGCAATTTCCTGCAATCGTCCTGACTCCTCGATGTAAAAAAACGATCAGGAATGTCTTTCGATTATTGTGTTTCAAACCCAGCATTAAAACGGTCATATTTTTCCCAATTCGTTCGATCTTCCGCTCATTAGTCTTTCAGACCCGTTTGTTCGTTCACCGCTCAAATGAACTATCACCCCCGTTTCGTTCGTTCATGGCATAAAACACCCGTTTAATCGTTCCTTCTAAGTCAAAACAATATTCAATTTTGATGGACCCTACAGTGCTGTCGAACATTATTATATAGTGGTGTCGTTTCTAGCTAACATTGCTTTTTTCAGAGAAATGTGGAAGCTGGCGATGCAGGATGTTCTCCATCTAACATCGCGAAATGATACAAGCTGCCCTATCGGCAAATTCGTCGTCGGTATTGTCTTACAATGACAATGCGAAACATGAGTTGACGTCAGACGTTACACGTCACATGCGCACTTTGTATCAAAACCAATCAAGCTAGAGAATATCAAAATCGATGGAGAAAGTCATACTCCTTCTGCCTTGATGATTAGCCTACAACACGCTTTAGCAGCATCACGTTGCACGAATTTGCTATAGGTGACGATGGGTAGCTGTTAACTTATTTGACGCTTCGCTTTACAGTGCTTGAAACCTGCTAGCTAGCATAGGCCTAGGTCTAGTCTTCAGAAATAGTGATTTAGAAATACGATGTGACTAAATTCGATAGTGACTAGATTCAATTGCGTAATGAGCTTAGGCTACATGCATTACGCCCGTCATGTACGCCGCCATGAATCCCTACCTGCATATCCACTGACCGGATATGAATTCTCATATCAAGCCATTATTGTAAATGCCCGTGCCTGCATGCGAATGCCCGCTTTCCGAAAAAATCGAGATGCCCGCATCGGGCCCGACCCCAGCTTATGACTTTACTTGATGCAAAAGCAACATAATACCTGTGCCATTTTTAAAAAGTAATGGTCAGATTGGCACCCACAGTGCAAGTAGACCTACATGTACCTCATCACAGCTTTTGAATTCAAACTGTTCAATGCTTTGTGACCAAGTGATGAATTAAATGATACTTCAGTGCGCATCATGACAAATTTCGTTGCTTCATGGAAGGACGTGAAACTTTTTCAGTCCGGCTTCTTCAGTTTTCACCACTGCTAAACCGCATTGATAGTGATATGCGTAGATGTTTTAGTAGCTGATGAGTAGTAGAATAAGTAGATGTATTTTCGGAACACTAAATCAATAGCAAGAGATGGAATCATTGTGTTATAGCGAGTCTCTTGTCATTGTTTTGTCATTGAACTGAAGTCTTAATGTTCAAACAAGCAATTTCGAAGAGCATCAATAGAGTTTTCTTTTATCGAAATTTTCGAGGTTTCACTACACCACGAAACCCCAATGGGTTATTGGTGATCCATGCCCAAATTGGCAATTAAATATTTTCAAATTTCAGAATACTACTTTATTGAAGTCAGAATGTGTAAATAAGCAATTTTGGAATGTATCAAGGATTTTCTACCATTATTTCTTTTGCTGAGTTTCCGGGGCTAAATTACTGCTCAATCACGTTCAATCAAGCAAAAAAGCCGTTCGTTCCGATCACCGTTCATCGGCATCTCAGACAGACATGCCGTTCGATAATTCGTTCATCAGAAAAATGAAAAAAGTACCATTCAGACCGTTCGTTCAAATGTTATGTATACCCCTGCTAATCTGACACGTTGAGGAATCCGGACCAGTGTCATCTGTGTGACATGCCAATCTTCGCCGTGTCCTCTCTGGCTATCATTTTGTTTCGCAGAGAGTATGCTGCACGCACCGGAACGGTGTTTAAGTGTAAAGATCACCATGAACAAGAGTGCAAAGGTAGAAGGAAGTAGGACCTGGGCGCAACGAGCTGCTGCGGACCGACCATCTTGACAGATACTGAGCTTAGTGGGCCGAAGTCTCAGTGACGGCTGGCGCCGATGTCTCAGGTCCTTTTGGGTGCAGCATTTGCTGTTTCACATAAACCAGCGATTTCGTTTATCAAGTGATTTTATTTGTAGTAGATTTCTTGCATTTATTGATTACTCAGTCACTCATAAGTCACGAATGTCATCTTTAGCTACTTTTAGGAATTGTCCACATTATTTTGTCACGACTTCAAATAAATTCATTTTCAATTGTCAACACATTACAAAATTTCTTAACGCACCTTGCGAATTTTGTCCAAGTATTTCGCCAAGAATTGTATGCACTGATTCATGTGATCAGCATGTAGGAGTAAGTTTAGATTGTCCATCTCTACACGTGTCAAAAGAATTCTGTGGCTATGTTCATCAAAATAAATTGTTTCAACTAATTTTGCGCAATAGCTAATTTAATACATTGCTATGATGGTTTACATTGTTTCATCGTGTGTTTCAAATTTCAACTAAAATGAAATGATGAATTTCCTTTCAACGCCTATAAAAGGCATCTATTTGATTTAAAGCATGGGATTAGCTCTCAGCATAAAAAAGTTTGCAGAATTAAGGAGGGTATTATCGAGAAATGAGCGAGCGAAAGGATTATTTTCATGATTTTGAGCGTTGAGCGAGCGAAAGGATTATTTTGAGGAAATGAGCGGTGAGCGAGCGAAAGCGGAATTTCGATCCGCTCAAAAACACTGGATAGAAGACATCAACAGGGATACTGAACAAGCGATGGCGACCATTAGAAATGCAGCAGTTGCCGTTACTGGAAAGATGAAAACTTCCAAGCCAGATTCTTTTATTTTTGTAAATGACTTGCAAACAAGGCTAGCGTAAAACAGTACCCAACAATTATATTACAGAATTCGGCCTGCGGCCTCGATCAATCACTCGTTCTGCAACTTACAATCATTGAACTGAGAATGTATAATTGATGCGAGATATCGCACACTTCATTTTAGATGCCTTACTAATGAATTGAAAAGGTGAAGTTTCAGTTCCATGTACTTTTTTTACACATGAAAAATATTCAGGGATATCATCAAGTTACTTCTATATTTTGAATAGTAGATAGTATATCGAATTTTCTTGTAGCAGATTTTACTGCTCTGTGCAAAAATCTCTTCAACAAGCTGCACTGTTTAGCGAAGGAAATATAGTGGCTTAAGACAAGATCCGTGTGAGAGTCGAACTTATCAGGAGTTGTATTCATGCAGTCTCATGTATCTTAATTTTATCGCGCATTGGAAAGGCGGAGGATCACTCTGTTACGATAGAACACACTGCTCGTCATAATCTTCGGTTTTCCTTGTTCATATTGGTCACCTATGGAATGTTTCCGCCACAGAATTAGATTGTTTAACTGTGTCACTTTGCTAGAAGTGCAAACCGAATCAAAACGGTGGTGTATCGGAACTTATTAAGTGGGCAAGAAGAAATTTATAATACCTTGCAGAGATAGGAAAAATAGTCGTGCGTCACTTGCGGATTGTTGTGGATTCTTTCAAAATGCTCCGATCGCCACCATTTCTTCAGATTCGAAGAATTCAGATCATTGCGCAAAAGTTTTCTCGATCGTGTTGTTCCTTCCGATGATTATTAAAAAAAGTTAGCAGGCGCACGAAAAAACGTTCACAAACTTCTCTGTAGAACTTGACATCAACTGCGTATCCTTGCTGTGTGATCCGGTTGATAACAGTCACTGAAACTTCGCACAATTTGGCGTGTTTATCGTTGAATTGGCTGCCCATTGTTCGATTGCTATGGTGTTATGTCAGCAGATTGTGCCATTTCATTAACGTTACGCGTTCCAATGTTTCCTTTCTAGTCAAACAGAAGAAGAGACGATCTGTCTAATTCTGTGGGTGCAACTGCATTAGCTTGCATGCCGGAGTCCTATCATTTTTGCTGGAGTCAGAGTCCTATCAAATGATAGGACTCCGGACTCCGGCCTACTCCTAGACCCGAAGTATACTACAAACAAATTATTTATTCTCGTGCATAGCTCGTGGGTTACCAGTTAATTTTTCAAAAAAAACAGGCTTTATATACTTGCCACCCGGAGTCGGAGTCCTATCAAAATGATAGGACTCTGCATCCCTGACAAACCGATGCTTGAAATGTAAATGGAAACATGCAAAATTTATGAGAGATCTTTCGAATCTTCATTGAGGCAATAGAGAGCGCATACATGGAATGAAAAAGTAGTTCTTTGCTGACTAAGGATCAAGTGAAGGACCAAATCGAACAGTTTCAAGAGAACAATTGTAACAGCATGCTGTAGTTGACTGAGTAATTCTTGAATTTTGCGTAGCACTTTTTATTCATAAAATGTATACTGTAATGAACCTTAACTGTTGAAATATTCGAATTGTCTAAACGCTCGTCGATATGACAGTCTGTTCACAGAAAATGTATCATGCAAACACTTTTAAAGTCAAGTATAGAATTAAAGTTCCATTGTCTGGAGCTCGACACAACTCTGATTTCTATTATTCAGAATGCATGTGGGTATTCATGATTTTGTATAAGTAGCCTCTCTGAACCACATATATATGGTATTGTGGTCAGAGGTTATGATACAGATTAGAGAGAGGAAACACGCTAGTTAATAAATGGTCGTAGATGCCTGTAAATGTTTGACTTCTGGTGATGCGATTATATTTCGATGTAATAGCACTTTCTATGCAATGTCGACAAAAAAATGAACAGGTTGCACACTTTACCCTCGAATTTCCGTAAATCACTGCATGTATAAGTAACCAATTTTCCGTTGAAATAGAATGATATATTTTGCAACCGCATAAGCCACAGAAACACAATGGGAAATGAACGTATATTATTATTTGGATATATTTACTAACTGTAGATTCGCATCCTTTTTTTACTGAGGTAGTTGTGTGCAGAAGTAGCAATAGTAGTGTACCATCAGTGGAATCGGCGGCAAAACAAACAATTACAGCAACGTCATCTTCTTTATGCTTCTGTATTGAGCAGCGATAAAGTTGAACCTTAAACACTTGACCGCTGAAGTAGAATGCGGAGTTAAAGACATAGTAATAAATCCTTTTCAATCAGAATACAATCAGTCAAGTGTTTGAAAATTTTAAATAATTGCATTGTTGAACATTTCGATCGTTCGCAGGTTCATCAGTCAAATAGGATTTTCTGTACTAAACAAATTTAAGCGACTGAAGTTTCACAATGATTTTATTACACATCGAAGCATGTGCCTTACAATTGCCATAACAATGTATTTACTTCTGTTTTACAGCTTGTATAGTGTATTAAGAATGTGTAAATACATGGCAATTTCTAACCGCCTTCTGTTTTCACCTTCTGTGTTTCTATTATTCGAATGACTTCGTAATCAACACCTTGGGATTCAATTTAGATAATACTATGTTCATTGTCAACTGCAAATTAGCAATAAATCAAATGACATAAGTTTGTAGAGATGGAAGTGCTGTTAACGACAGCATCAATGCTGTAATACAACAGACCAAACAATTTTACCATTTGTATTCATAGCCAATAAGGATACGAATGTCTACCAGGTAATCGAAGGGCTTTTAATCACTTCAGCGGTAAGGCGACTTTTTGTTCTACTGTTACTCCGCGATCAGACGGATAGGAGTCAAGGGTGTAAAAACGGTTAAGTTACAGACTTTTCAACTTCTATGACAGAGACAACTAGCAATGGAAAATAAACTTCGAATGTCGAAACATATGCCATCTTCCTACATTCGCAAGATAAATGAAACTGGGATTTCCAGTTACAAACGAGGTGAGCACTCTTTTGTGATGAAAAAATCAGTCCAATTGCTTGTTAGCCTGTTTAATGATTTTCGTATATTTAATGGTTGAGAAAGACCTCAATGCTGGTCTTGCAATGCTTCTGTGCAAATGTCAAATCACAAGTGACCAAGCTCTCAGAGCGAAACGTCTTGTGTTGCTAATACAATTGTATCCGTCGAAGTTGAACCTCTTTTTCCTTTCAATGGTTGAGGAAGCGCCAAGGTTTTAAAGATGTTGTAATTTAATGAAATTCTAATTAATTTTGGTTGCTATTCGGCAACCATCATCATATAAAAGGAATTTAACATAGACGCAAAAGTCATGACTTCAAATTTCACATTAAGATAAGAAATTAGTGAGTAGATAAGAAATCTAGTAGAAGGTATAAAACTATATTAACAAACTTCAGTAGGGAAAAATAGGAATAGAGGTATGCGACAGATAGTATTTTTATTTTATATATATAATATATTTATGTATAGTATTTTCACAACCGAAATTACTTATAAATGAATTAAATTACAGCATCTTTAAAACCTTGGCTCTTCCTCAAACATTATATATAAAAATAAATGACTGGCCAAGACTTCTTCAACCATATTTTCGTATTGTTGTTATTTCAGCTTCCTAAGTTGAAATCAGAGTTAAATGCGAGGCAGGTCGGCCACCGGGGGTTGTGGACTGCAGCATAGCCACTCTGAAACTCGATTTGTTGCATCGGGTTTTTGATTTAATTCATTTCCTCTATATTTCAAGCTAAAATTTCCTAGCCATCCTTTATCCTAGTGTTGGGCAAAGCGTGGCTCGCCGGTACATTTTGGATGGCTCGCTATCACCTCGTTATTTGAATCGGAGGTGTAAATGTGGACTACTCTGAATTTTACCTACGAAACATGCTTCCAAGATTACGGAATCTTCTTCATAATTTTTTCAAAATCATTAGCTTATGACAAAATCAACAATATAATGGCGCAATTCCTTTCGCAATGAATTAGCTTTGCACAGAGCTACTGTATTCATTTACATGCGCAATTATGTCATGTACAGAACGCTCAAAACAACAGAATACAGGAATTTTTGAACTTACAACCGCCTTTTTTGTGGCCCACGAGCCCTTTCACGGGTCACTGTGACCCGCTATCCCAGCTTGGTTGCCCACCACTGCTTCAACGTCATCGATGCTGTAAGCTGTGAGAGTTTCAAGCTTTTTTAAAAAATAATTATGATCATGTAAGATTTCAAATGATGTCCCAGATCGTTGGTTTTTTTCGCCAGTTTACCAATATTTACTGGAATTCATACATTCAAACTATGTTATAGTCATAGAATTGCATATAGACTTGCGGCAACCGCACAGAAACAGTGTTAGATAGTGAGTTGTTAGTAACAAGCAAGCTTGTGTCAATTGCTCATGAAATGCAATTGATTACAATTACCAATTACATGTACATCTCTATCAATGTAGATGATTGCAATCACAAATTGCTCCGTTTCTCTTCAATTACATTTCAATTTGTAGCCTACTTTGTAATTACTTTAGATAATTATCAATGTTAGCATTTAACTATGCGTTTCCCCACTTCTTTTTCATGGCGGAATTTCTTAGGCTAATTACAATGACTTACCGGAAAAGCGGACGACGCTTGTAGCATTGATATTAAATTGCCACCCTTTAATACCCCTTAAAGCCGGTAAATTACCCTTTTTTAGCGGCGCTGTGGCCTTCTGGTAGAGTGCTCGCTCTGCGTCCGGCAGACCTTGGTTCAAACCTTGGTCGTGTCAAACCTGAGACCTCTAAAATAGGTAACACTCTGCATTCTTGCTAAACACTTAGCACAAAGAGAATGAGAGGGGGATAAAGAACAACTCGGCCACATGGAAGAAAGGCTCCGTGCGTAATGATGTGCTTCCGAGTATAAACAAAGCTCATTTATTTATTTATTTATTTATTTATTCTCCCCAAGTGTTTTTACCTTACATCTCTACTACGATTCAATCTGAGGATACAGGATTGGGATATCGAGACTTTTGGCTTCTAGGAAACTTTATTATGCTTGCAATTATGTAAGCATATCTCTGCTAAGATTAAAATTGATTTGGAGATTTCAACTTTGGCTTCTTGAAGAATTTATTTGACTC
Organism: Prostheceraeus crozeri; assembly: GCA_907163375.1. Classification (NCBI taxonomy): domain Eukaryota; kingdom Metazoa; phylum Platyhelminthes; order Polycladida; family Euryleptidae; genus Prostheceraeus; species Prostheceraeus crozeri. Next base: position 379,255 of record CAJQUW010004403.1, on the reverse strand, counting down.
TCTCACTTATTTGACATTTTCACTTCAGCAATTTAGATAAGGGGAAGGAATATCGTAACATCGGAACTTAATTTAGATTTTGGAAATATGTCTCGTCATAAAATTCTTTGGAAAAAATACCGGTAGCTGTATACCTGGTACATATTTAAGTATGGTAACGCATTATTCTCGAAGAGTCAAGTAATTTAAGCTGCGTGCGGAATGAATATTAGGCTGTGCTGACTGCAAAATAGTTGCAATTACTTCTCAATTACATGGCAAAAAATGTAATTGATTACGATTATAAATTACTCATCAGAAAATTTAATTACAATTACTAATTGTAATAATAGTAATTGCAATTACGTACTTGTAATTGCAACTACAATTACAACACAAGTCTGGCAACAGCTTAACATGCAAATTTCAATAGGTCAGTGATGCTGTTAGAGATATGCTAGTGTTTCTTTGCGGTCGCCCCTGACTGAGAACCAGTCTATCTAACGAAATATATAGCGTACACCGGCCGCTTTCCAAAGACAATGGAATATTGTAAAGATCACAGAATTAGACATTCTATTTAATTAATAATTAATTGTTAATTAATATTCTATTAAAATAATATATAATTTTGTGGTAAAGACTGCAGATTCGTGTGAACTTTGGAAACTAAGGCCATATATGATGAATAGAAAAATATCCATGGCAGCTCCTACCTATCTTCTAATGGATAGGAATTGTCCAATATCTTCGTTTATGACAAATGCTTCCAAAAGGTTAACATGCAGAGATAGGGAAGTTTTCAGTCTTTGAATATTACATCGCCTTTGCCCCCTTCGATTTCAAATCTTGTCAAGATTGATTTTAACCACACGGAATTCTATTATTCATCCATGTTTATACCAAGCATGTCGGTTGAGCCAGGGACTTCTAAGATATCTATATAGCTACCTTTAGATAGCTATAGAGATATCTTAGTAGTCCCTGGTTGAGTATTCTGCTATAAGTAGCTCCGTTTGTTGTTATATTGGATTTTGTTGACTGGTTCGTAAACAAAAGATGCATATTATCGCATGCGAACGAAGTATAGTTGACACAACGCATTGATTACACGTGTACGGATAGTATGCGGGGACTGCCTGATAGATCAACAGTTTCATCAAGTCAACATCAACTATGATCCTCTTTATTATTATATTTCGTGATGACCAACTCCGTCAACGATGCCCTCTGTCTTTTCTGCGAGCACTTTAAGAAGAAGATGAATGTATAGAAATAGAAACTTCCAAATGATATCACTACATGAACTTCACAGAATTATCGTAGTCATCTATGAATGGTCGTCATTAGGAACTTTACACAAAGTGCGTTGGATGGATAATTTAAGATCTGCTGCCTAGGTGTTTGGCGCATGATAATGATAGAATCAATAAAAGACATATGCGAGGGTTCATTCCGGAATTGTTCATGACAGGCAGTGGTGACGGAGCTGTTGTAGTCAAGTGTGATCAATTGTGTACACACTCTGGTTTTAATGACTGAATAGGTGCAAATTGGTCGTTCCTACCTATCTTTATTGCTGAGTACATAAAGTTAAAAGACACGTCCCTAATTGTGTACATATCAAACCAGTGTACTGATAAGAATTGTTCATTGGAACAGGAGCTTCACGAACGAATTTTTTAACATGATGATTAAATTGACTCATGGCTTCTGATGAGATGATGCCTTCTTATTGGCGTAGATAAAGTGGCAATGTGGAAGTGTACGCGCGCTCGATTATCACGGTTCATAAGTGCTTCATTAAGTGATTTCGGGTGATGCTACGGTGTGTGGTTTTGTGTTCAGTGATCATGACAATCCTATTTTTGCAATAATCATATGTTGACGGAATATATTACATGACAATTTTTTCCAAGTGCCGTAAAAGTTGTTGAAAATTTCGGACGACTCGTCTTTTGTTACTATTGAGAAATGCTGCGGTCATTTGAATCAGAATCATCACAAGAACAATCCGGAGCATCTGATGGCAGCAACAGCAAATTGAAGTCACAATGGTTGTTGTTTTGGCCTTCCATCTTCATCTGTGTCATTGCATTAAGAATACATTCCATGTACGTCGCCATTATCACTACTAGCCTGATATGTCCTAGGATGATGGCTACATTGTTCGTCGTCCAACTTGGATTTTGTGGCTCTTGTATCATTCTAGTTCATTGGTGTCTACAATCACGACCGATTTCTAGATTTCATCTGATTTTGTGCTGGCAGTCCTGCATTTTGACTTTACTGACTGCATTTCTCTTAATATGTTTCGAGACTTCTATTGTCAAATTCTTGTCTGCACAAACAATCGTCACCATTTCTTCAATTGTGTCTGCTTGTGCCTTTATGACATCAGGGTCTTATATCGGAGTTTCAATTATTGGGATGCAGCAACGTATTCATAAGGAGGAAGATAAATCGCCAATAATCATTCTCGGTTTAATTTTGCCATTGACATTCGCGATACTCTTCCCTGTTGATTGTTCTAATAGATTTTGGATAGTCATTATGACTATCATTTCGTACATTTTGCTACTAATTTACGAGTTCACTCAGATAACTCAAGAAAAATCCGGTCTTGTTGTAGAGTGCAGCAGATATATGGCATCTCACTCTTCATCAGTGTTTAGCCGCATGCGCGGCACCGGAAGACCCCTGTCAATATTGTCGGCATGTCTCAGCCTCTTTTTAGCCGCGTATTTTGGAGCCCTATTCGTTGCTAAGTCTTTAGTCACCGATTTTGAAATGGTTGCCGATAATTCTAGTTGGCATTGCTATGAAAAAACAGCTGTTAAGAATAACGGCAACAGAGCTTTGTTCATCCTATACTTACCGTTTCTACCAATTTTATATTTACGGGCATTCTTTGAAACACATACTTGGAGAACTGTTGCGGTGTACGCAAAGCCTGTTTCGGCGGTAGTCACTGTTTTGATATACGTTTTGATGGAGGGCTCCTTTGAAACGTTCCAATTCAGCAACAGATATACTTGCGATGGTGATTTACAATTTATATTTGTTTCTTGTATTTGGGCATTTATGCGTTATTTGCTTATCGCTTTTGCGCTGACAGAATTAATTGACCCATTTGATTGCTGCAATGACGTTGAGCAGCAGTTCTCAATGCTTCCCGTCATTATTTCAAGTGCTTCCACGGGAATAGTCTTAGGTGCTATTTCATTTAGTATTTCAAAGTTTAGTGGAAATGCGACATTTGATTATAATAATCTGCTGCCTGTGGGGATTACAATTTGTGTTGTTGTATTATCAATCCTGCGGGTTTATAATCGCAATAATGAGGATGTTCCGGTAAAAATGCATGTCGCATCCGAACCTGATCTATGTGATGATGCACAAAACTGTAAAATATCTAAGATGTCTATCAACAAAACTGAATGTTAAAATGAAATATGTGGTCTTCTTCTTTCGTATCCGTTGATTTGGAGGAATGTGAAAAAAGTTAGTTATTAATATCTGCAAACTAGAATATTCCCAAAAAAAATTTCACATGTGACTGAATTGGGCGTTTAGTAGATGTTTGGTTCAAGAATTAGAAGTGGGTCGTCAATATCAAAAAATAGTGGGCAGTTTTGAAAGTTTTTTGTAATGTCTCAGCACTCAATACATCGCAAATATTATGCACATTTCAAGTTGTGGTTTATCCGTTAGTTCATTATGTCTGTATTGTCGCAATATTCGTGTTATCTACTCGTATTCTTCAGATCACAATGTTGTCCTTTAAGGGTGCTAACTGCTAGTGCATTAGCAAGGATGACCGTTCGCCAACTCTTGACTGAAAACTGAGGGAGTGTAAACATTTGTGTTCCTCACATGACTGCTCTCTAGTGAAAAGTATAACTATGGTATATTTTCTTTAGCTTGCGAAAGAGTAATTCAGTTCCTTGCTTATCGACGAATTGATGTTGCGCTGTTGCTCATTGGTCATTGGTCAAAATTATGCAAGTCATAATAATTATATTGCTTCTGACAATCATAGCAGTATAACTGTAACTTTTCATATGCCATATATTCGCAGCTAACTTTTTCATTTCATGCAAAAAATGTGTTTCATGAGTTCTAATAATACATCGCTGCTCTCATGGCCCATACTTGCACTAATTATCATAAAATCCAAATTTCATAGTGAAAAAGTGCATCGACCTGTTTGAGTTTCATTTATTTCACTTAGCTCAAGTAACATTTGTTGGTATGTGTTGAAAAAGACTGTTCGATTATTTTCGATTTTATTCCACAGACATCGTCTTGAAAGGGATGATTCATGACAGGTAAATAGTTAAATATAATTTAGAAAATACGATGCGGCATTTAACAGTGTAAATTGGGTTACATTGCTTACTAATTTAGTACAGCAGCCAGAACGAGTTTCTGCAGGGAACGAGGCCGAAAATGAGACTTTCACAGAATGATGTACACCCTATGCCTACCACGAATCTGCACGTCTGCCGAGTTCTAGTGAGTTCCTCTTCTTGTCGTACACGATCAAGGAAAAACACATGTTAACCCAATGGGAGGCAGACTGCAGTTTTTGGTCAAAATGAAATTTTCAATGTTTTCGCTTATTACGGTAAAAATACTCAGCATTAAATTTCATTCTGGCGCAATTGACATGTGCAGGCATCTGGGCGACCAGACCTGCAGATTAAGTTTTGTCAATACATATAAGCAATTTCCGCAATTATTACACTGCCCAACACACAGTGTGGCAGACAGGCAGGAGTTCTCGAGTAAGTCATCAATTTTTTTTCTCACTCTACTTATATTTACACAGTACTTTTTTTCATTACCTACCATTTGAATATTTTCAACATTTGCATTTGTGTTTTATTCTTATTTTTCACATTGGTTTTACTTACTGAATAGTTCGATTTGTGATTTAATTCATTATTAATTGTGTTTCGCCTAAGGTTAGCCCTTGCTAATTTGATCAGTCAAGAGCCATAATTTTTGACATGGAATGTCTTCAGGTCATTTCTTATCAGGTTCATGAACATTTATCTATGAAACTACTTGAATTCAGATTTGACAGGCCTCCTACTGTCGGCAAGCATCAATATGTTGGCCTACTTTATCCACATTGAACCACATTATCGCATACATCGCCGATCAGAAGCATGATAATATCACATACACATGGTAGGAAATAACCTGAAGACATTCCATGTCAAAAACTGTGGCTCTAGACCTAGTACTTTTTAATTGATAAGAGAAAACACAGAAAATTTCATTTGTCCCATTGGATTAACATGTGTTTTTCTTTGATCGTGTCTGACAAGAAGAGGAACTCACTAGAACTCGGCAGACGTGCAGATTCGTGGTAGGCATAGGGTGTACATCATTCTGTGAAAGTCTCATTTTCGGCCTCGTTCCCTGCAGAAACTCGTTCTGGCTGCCGGACTAAATATGCTAAATATCTAAAAGAGTCGATTCTAAGCTGATAGATATTATTAGAGAAGTTGAAGATGTAAAACTTCTCAATTAATTCGCTTAATACACGCACACGTATATTCAATGGACCTGCGCTTTGAAGTAGTTAGTTTTTTGTTGCAATCGTGTATCACTTACTATTTTGTTATTTCCTGGAATATGTGTCAGACGGCGAACAATCAAGTAAGATGTCCAATATTGTGTAGTTTTATTGGCATTGGAATGGCTGATTCCGACAACTACTTTTTGTTTAAAAAATGCTACCCTTATCCAAAATACGCGAAAGTGTTTATTCATCTAATGAACTAGTCGGTGCTTGACAAACATTGTCATTAACCAGTCCAGGCTGCGCTTTTCAAATGTATGCTGCATAATTATGCTGAATGTACATTATCTGTTATTCGCAGTTCGTCGTCTGCAATAGACAGTTGACGCCTACGATAAGTCACTTGCAGTTCAAAATATACTCATGAGTATACGACTAGCTGCGAGTGCCAACTGCCAATTACGAACGGCGATCTGCGAATGGCAACTAATGTACTCGTACATCTAGCTTTATGGAAGCATGATACATTCAGTGTTGGACATTGTTAATTTCGAAATCAGTTCCGTTAATTATAAAGCTACATTCACAGCGGACACGGCGCGTCCTCACGCGTCAAAATTTTCGTTCAGAACCTTAATGAACCTATGGGCTGCTCACACAGAGACGCGTGGGACCGCCCCTCTTCCGCTGTGAATGGACCTTACTAGCTAGTTCTTACCTACTTACCTACCTTGGCCATCTTAGCAATCACCGCAGTCGGGATATAGCCAAATCTGCTCCATCCGCGGCAGGATGGACTTCATGGCTTCCATCAAATGCTGATTCCATCGCCGTCGCGCTGTTTCATATAGATCACTCTTTCTTCCGGCACCTCCTTGAATGCTTTCGCATCTTGTCTTCACAAAGAATGTTGTCATACACGAGAGGCATGACAATATCTGGATCAAGCGTCAGGCTGCCATGAATCGTAACTACGTTCTTATTACCGATGACATCACAATGGTCTGGGCAAAATATTCAATCATCTTTTTGAGTCGGCTCTTTTCGAGGGAACTCCTCCAGTCATTGTAAAAAAGCCACCTCAGACTTTTTCCAATGGGGAAGATGTAGTCAGTGAAGACAACACGAAGTTAGCTCCGTTAATCGCACCACCGTTGCTATGGATAAATATGTCGGAAACTTTAAGTTGATCGGTTAATTCGTCGAATTATTGCATCCTGAGGAGAAAGGTATGATAATGAGATAACATAAACTTTTACGTGCGAAATTAATCTTCTTTTTTATGTTATTTTTGATCAGGAATAAATATAGAATCCTCTTGAGGAATAAATATCAGACCGAAAATAGCTTTCTATTAACAAGTGAGCGAATACTTAGCCACTTGATCAATACTTTCAAAAAGTATTTTAGCATTTTTTGCAATATAAGTATAAAAAATCTTTACATGTTGGCCAAGCAACAAAAGAAAAAATGTGTTAGGCCTAAATGTTTGGACATAGAGGTTATAATGCTCCCTATTCAGGAAAAAAATGTTATTATGATATACAATTTGTCTCACATGGTCACGACAACAAAGCTTCATACTGAATAAATGTGGCAAACCACAGTGGAGATGTCTATCAAATAAGGAGAAAAATACAATCGCATGGCGAGTTTTCGTAGCTACGATTAAAGAATACAAATCCTTCGTATCTGATTTCATAGATTGCAATTATCTCGCACCTGTAGGCCAAACTTTCAAATAAGCAAGTCTATTGTGACACGATGATGCTACTTTGTTTGCAAGTGGCGGCGTTAATAAAGATCTATCACACAGTTTTTCGAAATCAAGATGAAAAGAAGTATTTTGCAAAATTTATTATATTAAATTTTATCATTCTTTGAAAAACCGTCAAGACTAAATTGTCTAACATATATTCGTAGCTATCCAAAGTCACTGCTCAATGATTATTGTTCCGTAAAATTTACGAATTAACGGACTTAATTGAGAGTAACGGAAGTCAAAATGTGGGTTACGGGGGTGTTACGGAGTTCTGTTAATTCGTTTATGTAAAATATAGCTTCCATTAATTAACGATTTAGCTGTTTTTTCCCCAACACTGGCTGCTTTATATGTCAATCTACTCGATTTGTTATTCCATTCACCCCTCTTAAAATAGTCCAGATAATTGCTTCGATGAAAATACCTTCAATGGTGCTGATTGGATGACAACGGCAAAAAATAAACTCAATACTTAGCTCGAATTTTACAATATAATGCGCTTGTATTTTTCAGATAATGATTTTCGTATTGAGAAGCAGAACATTACAGCTATCGATCGAGTGGAAGATGAAGGCACATCTGATGCAGAAAATAAAGCTGAAGCTCCATTTCGTTACTATCATTTACCTGATGATAAGCAACGGATTGTTGACTGCCTTTTACGGGGCATGGTGAAGCCAGTGGATGTGCCACTCCTAGAATCAACTCTCGTACGCATTTACGTGGCTAGCACTGAAGATGGTGAGTTGTCCTGTTTAGCTTTTTCTTTCATGCAATAGTGTGGGTGTGCAGCGTGCACAGACTTTCCGAATAGATGAGATATTCGCACACTGCTTGCAGTTTGCATGCAGCATATGTGAAATGAGAGTAAGGCTAGAGGTCTCGCTATTGATCTTTTTCCGTCAACTTCTTATTGGATAACGCACGACGACTTTTTGAATGTAGGAATATGTGAGTGTGTCTGTGAAGGGGGTGAGATAAAAATGATGTAGACTCGACCACTCATGAAACTCATGAGCATGTAGGTCAGAACTATTACAAGCTTAACTTTCGCCAACATGCATACCTACAATAAATTTTATCTTTTTTGATACACGCATTTTGATCAATTTACTGGTGCTTCTAGAAAAAATCCATCATTTTGCAGATTAATTTCATGAACTATGAATAAAATTCTGCAGTGAATCTTGAATACCTGTGCCATCCAGTTGAGCTAGAAGATGGTTGCTCGGATACTGTGCAATACAAACAGCAATGAAGAGTGTTTACCCGGCAGTAGTATTCCAGAAATGGATGCGAAACATCATAATTTTCATTTCAATATATGCTACCAGCTGTAGAATGTCATTCGACTCAAGTATTGCTTCACCATTTTGACCGGCAAGCATCATGCTGCCTGCGGGTGATGATGAACCATGTCGAGCGACAGTATGCAATTGGATAAAAGAACTTCAGTCTGGGCGAACGGATGTTTTGGATCGCAAGTCGACCGGGAGGCCAATTGAGATTGGTGACAGTCATCGCGAGATACTAAAAACATCGTCTTTAATAACAATCTTCCATTGTGTTACATGACTCCAGGTGTAACAGCTTTTCGAGCTTTTAGACGTGATATGAATAAATTTTAGTGCCACTGTAAGCGAACAATATCTGCATTCCAGAAATTACAGAATACTTCTGATATTTGTAATAACTGAACCTCTCGGCTTCAAATAATCTTCGCTATCGTTGAGGATGAAGAATTTGACTTAAACACTGATCAATGAGGCATCTCTGGTCAGCTGTTCAGTTTTACTGTTAATTTAGCTCCATTATAGGATAGATTTTCTAATCGATTAAGGATTAGATGCTGAAAACTGAAGCAGTGATGACAGCGGTGCACGACGAGCCTGAATTTAAGTCTTAACGATGAATTAATCTCTCAACGGTCTGTAATTGTTCCGCAAGAGAGGAGTACTTTTCCTGTGCGTCATTAATCACACCATGACAACATTCAGATCAAGCCGAAAACCATGAACTCATGCAAGGGCAGTAATGAGAGTAGTTGGAAGGAGATCATGACATATGAGCAGCCACCCATTCATGCTCCTAATGATTAATCTTTTGTAGTCTTTTGTTTGCTTTCATCATGACTCTCATTCATTCCTTTTAGACATCATCTGTATATTCTATTGAATGACGTGAATTCTTTTGTGTTCATAATTTTTGACCCATAAATATCATTGACATTTTCCGTGTTTGAAATATTAGTTTTTCTACTTTTTACTGCTTCTGTTCAGCGAGTCGAACCCACCCCGATAACAAAGACATCCAAATTCCCTTTACTTCTGAGAAATTATCTTGGTCATCCGGACCGTCGTCGTCTAATTCCGATGCAAAATTGGCTTTCCTAGGTAACATTTACACTTGTAGGAAAAATGGGTCTTCCAGATGAAACATGCTTGTAAGTCTTTGTGGTTTCTTCTTGACTTGCATGCCCTTGAAATTTTCACTCAAAATGCCGTTTACTACATTTTCTGGAAGATAGCTCCGCGGGTTTTATGATTTTTGTGCAACTAGGGCGTGAATAATTAGAGCATGAATAATTTTCTGGTTTGTGATTCAATTGTTTCGATTTTTAATGATGAAATGCAGACATTCTGCACTAATAGGAAGTAGTCAGAGAGAAAGATAACTTTGACAGTGACAGTGAACTCGAGACGGAAGATCTGTGCAAGAAGTAGAGCTAGAGATTGATGTTGGTATACCAGTCATGCTGTGGCATCGACCATTACATTTTATTGATTGTTTCATTTCGACTTTTTATGAGTACGGGTATTAGTTGTGCTCTTGCTGATTCTATCATGTCTTAACATATCAATAAGAAATGTAATTCATGCTAAAGATAACAATGAAAATAAATTTCCGGTATGATATATTGCAGTTCATTGCAATTTCATCAGTGCATTTCAAAAGTGCTTCTTGCATGCACAATCTACATATTAAATGCATTGAGATATCATTGCAGTTCCTCGCACTAGTGCAAGAACTTAATATTATGCAGGAAATACAAAACCGCATTATTTATCGTGCTTCCACCTGTAATTGAATGTATTATCTATGTTATGACATAGACAGTTCGTTCAATTATGGTGGATGCACAGCAATCTATGCGGCAATAAACATTTCTTAAGCAAACAATTATGTTTCATGATGGAAAGAAACACGGAGAGGAGAATAAAATGAAATGATTTTATCTATGTTATGTGAGATGATGACAGATCCTTTTGGGTGCAGCATTTGCAGTTTCACATAACCTAAAGGATATCAGTCAGAGTTAGCTGTGTCACATGACACTGATAATGGAACATCATTGCAGTACGAGTCTGCTCTTAAGGATCGAATGGAAGATATTATAGATAAAATCTGAACTGTTATCTTTATTTGCCATTGTCAACCATATTTACATAGTTGGCATTTTAACGCAATTGAAGGCATTTGTTGTTTCCTTCATCAATCTTGCAATTAGCTCACCTGTCAGCATATCTAAGCCAGATGGCCTAAAATATCAACTGAATGCTAGCCTCTGTACACAAAACTTGACCGTAATGAGGCATGACATGACTCAGTTGGCCTACTCGACAGTACATAAAACTCCATCAGTTACCGAATCTGATTCTAATTTAGAATCTGCTGTCGATGACGACGTAAAATTGAATGAATTGATTAGTGTACGGGTGAGAGTGACGCTTTTATTATGTGACTACTTTTATGAAGGCTGCGTGCATACGCAAGGTTGTGACATTAGAGGATGTGAATACTACCTGGGTAGATAGTCAAAAGTTATATCGCAGCCATGATGCAAATCAGGTATTCCATATTTCCTCTAATAAACGATGCCCTCTAAAGCGCCGTCCTCTAATAAGTACTGCAGCTGAAGTGAGGTCAACTTTTTTAATAAACGCCGCTACTCTGATATTAAGAAAAGAATGACGAAGTGTAGTCATACATCGTCCAATGAGCTAATACAGAAGGATATAATTAATTATCAAACGTCTATGAAATACTTAATGATGTTGCACTGTTTGTAGTCTATGTTATGATGAAAGTAATCAATCACACAATAAAAGCATCAGATTTGTCAACTCACGGAGAATTATGTCCTGTCGAGTAGGTCAGTACATGTGTGAACCCCAGCCCGTCTTCCAGTAACCATGGGAGAGAAAACGGAAAATGCAAATGCTGTACCGGCAATTTCAAGATATCAGTTCAATTCTGTGCTCAATGAACGTCGAAACCACCACGCCTCGTCGGCGAATCGAATCATCGCCGCGGTATTTGTAAGGAGAAATAACTAATATTTTTATCATTCAATTCTGCTCTCAATGTGGAGGTGTCACACCATGGAACCTACAGTACCTGACATTTAAGTAGATGAATCGTGTACTATGCGAATATGTTTGATGCATTCCTGCGGTGTGTCCCAAATAGATTAACTGTAGTGTGTGGAATTATTGTGGGGATATAAATTCTCATATCACTCGAAAGTGGTAATTGAAGAAAATATTCTTTAATGATTACAGTGACTCTTGTTTCATCAATTCACCTAGTAAAAGGGAAAACTTTAACTGCTTCTGATATCAACGAGGGTCATGAAGGATTCGAAGAACATTTTAATCCACGATAGAAAGAAAATGATTCATTTAGCTAACTTGCTGCAGAAAAGAATATCGGAAGACGTGGGGTTCCAAATTGAGAAGTCAGCGAATCGGCCGCTGCGGAATTTCCATCAACACAACAGCCATTCAGTTTATTGCATAGCGTTTTGCAAGAATTATTAATACAAAAACTGAAACCAGTTCGGATTGGCGTCAAATTCCTGTTATTTTCACCGAAGAACAAAATGCTGCAAATGAGGGGCTGTAACTTTATACTTCTCTCATGAAAACCCTGGTTTGAGATTTCATGGCGACTGTCTTAAAATAATTTTAGTTCGAGCAGAAGCATGTACAGACTGCACACCGTTACCTCACGCTGATTGATACATGTATCAAGATGTGCGCTAAATCATTGAAATGAAGTGTGCCGGACATGAGCAAGAGACTGATGAACACTGTATTTTCGCATTCCACAAGAAACAGAGAAACTTGTAGTGCTGAACTGTTTCATATTGAGTGTGCAATCCAATGCAATTTTCTCACGCAAAACAGTTATCCAAGGAGGAATGCTCACCTCACGCCATCTCATAAATACAGTGCTCTCTGAAAATTACTTGCAATTCGAGATTCTAGTTGCGTCTCAGATGTAGATTCACATTTTCTGAAGTAGGACATGTGATTGATTTGTTTCAGCAGAGTTTGTGCATTGCAGCTTCATTTTGTTTTCGGTTAATGGTATTATTATTCTAATGATTTATTTCTCAACATGCAACACCTTTTCATAATCAATAAGTAAGCGAGCTTAATACAAAGCGCAATTGTAGGATCTGCTTGCAATTATTCAATCAATGTTGCGAGAGCATGTCTTCAGATGTGATTAGTATCTTCGAGTGATCGGATAAATGATTATCCAAAAATGCACAACCAGTGGTGTCTCATCTAAAATTATCCTTGTCCACCCTCGTGGCTAAATCAAGCAAGAATGGGCCATCACACCGTGTTTCTATCATACACTACAGTATTCGAATTAATTGTTCTTTCAGATGTGATCTGATTGAATGTTTAGATGATTTTGTCAGTTATTGTTTGGCGATTTATTCCATCTTTTCATCACTATGCATATTTCCTTTCGTAAAGTACCTCCAATTTGATTTTCATCTCCTTTTGCTTTATGATATTTACATGTCTGGTTTCAATTCTCATCTGGTAAGCCATTTATCCATTTATCGTAACTGTTTCAGGAACAATATGCATAAAGAAGTTCGATCCTGTGAAACCCAGAGGCATAAAATTAATGAAATACTGATATTACATTTTCCAATTTCCTCATTAATTCTGAGCTCTATTCTAAGAATAGTCTTGTAAGTCTTCAAGACTTGAAGACTTACAAAATATTGGTACGATATACCATATTACATTTCGAATGTAAGAAAATGCACTTCTGGGACAAAAGTCTATGCAATAAATAATTTTAGCTGTCGAATTTCAAACAGTTTTGATTTTTGCTACATATGTCGCATATTTTTTCAAGGCAGTTTCTCATCAAGTGAACGATCGAAACATTTTAATTGCTTTGTTGTGGGAATGTTGTCTAATTGATAATCAATCGAATGAAAATGTACACTGAGCAAAACCATGTTTTCATTTGCTCTCATTTGAGGACACACTGGTATTTGAACTGTCTAATTTATTGAAAGCTGCCAGCATGGTAGTGTCTAAAATAGTGAGGTAGTCTGCACATTTTGTCCAAGTGTCACATTTTTTCCCTCAAAGCGCAAATGAGATATAAAGTAGCCAAAAGAAGTGGATGCCAATCATAAGCTTGCGGTAAACCACGCAATAGCAACTTAACGTGTTTTTAGGAAGTACTCGTTGCAATCTGAGTTTTCAAATAGTTGAAAACTAATCAAAGGAAGTGAAACAAGTGTGAAATTGGAAATTGACGATTATTTTTACAGTCGATTCGACATTCAGTGAAAACTTTTTTCTAAACTAATTCTCGGTGTTTGTGTCCTTCTTGAAAGAAGATTTTGTTTCAGTTGATTGATCAATGCCCTGGTGCAAGGACGAGCATTGCTGAACCAAAATATACTACCACCATTGCAATTGACTGGACATTTAGTCATGATGTATGACTGAAGGTAAAAGCTGCTGATAGTTTATTCAGTGAACACAGTATTTTGTTTTCCACACTGCGACATTTTGATATCAACAGTCAGAAAATTGGGCCATAAGGTCATTATGCGTTTTAAACTAAGAAATTGATCACGAATGGCAGCTGGACGACCTAGCCTAGCCGAATGTGTCTCTTAATGTTTCTGACGGAGTCGACCCGGACTTGGATTTGAACTTGGTCCGCACACTAACATCCATTTACAAGTAAATTCTTCATTTGTGATGACTTTGATTCAATGTAATGCATCAAAAGATGCTCTTGAATACGTTCAATAGATGCAACATTGAAATTTACTGTTTTAGATTTTCATCAAGAACGTTCAATTCTTCACACAAGAATAATTCCTCAACTACGTGAGGAATTCCGCTCCAAATTCGGCATCGACGTACATGCTCTTGACGTGCGCTGGAATTTACCCCCATGGCAAAAGAAAAACTCGGCTGAGATTCCAAATTTTCGAACCATTCAAAGCGGAATCGCACAGTGTAACGAAGAATCAATGTCCGTTTCTTTCATAGTGAGTTTCCTTTGTGGCAAATCTAACTAATTCCTACTAGAACTTTAGAGATGCCATTTTGAAATCTTAAATGTTTATAAAATACAAACCTGCTTGATTGCATTTCTATTCAAGACGGCATGTTTGGAACTAATGAATCATGTGCAACCAACTGCATGAAAAAGGCATTTTGATAAAACAATCTATTGAATTATCTCTGTAATGCAGCATCATTCGTAGAAACAAGGCCTATATGTGTAATGGTAGAAATAGGACACAGGGTGAGATGTAGGGCTGATGCTGTCTTGTCAAAATTTAATAAATATGAGCGAATTTCATGCGAGATATGGTCGAATTGAAGATTCAATTCTGTACGTAATGAATCAATTATTAATATTTTTGCCTGAAAAGCAAATTTAACTATCAGTCAGGCTGTCAGAACGAATTTCTGCAGGGAACGGTGTCGAAAATGAACTGTCACAGTATGATGTACACCCTACACCTACTACGAATCTGCGCGTCTGCCAAGTTCTAGTTAGTTTCTCTTCTCGTCAGACAGGATCAAAGAAAAAACACATCCAATGGGACGCATGTTGCAGTTATTGGTTAACATGAAATTTTCAATATTTGTGCTTATTAAGATAAATGTATTAAGTCTGGAGCCATAATTTTTGACATGGAGTGTCTTCAGGTCATTTCCTACTATGTGTGTACGATATGATCATGATCGGCGATGTATGCGATAATGTGGTTCATCGTGGATAAAGTCGGCTGGCATATTGGCATTTGACACTGTAGGAGGCTTGTCAAATCTGAATGTAACTTCATAGATAAATGTTCATGAACATGATAAGAAATGATTTGAAGACATTCCATGTCAAAATTATGGCTCTAGACTGAGTATTTTTTGCCGTAATAGGGGAGTACATCGACAATTTCATTTTAACAAAAAACTGCGATCTTCGTCCTATTGGATTTTTTATAGTGTCTGACGAGAAGAGGAACCAGATAGAATTCAGCAGACGTGCAGATTCGTAGTGGGCATAGTGTGTACATCGTTTTGCTAAGGTCTCGTTCCTTGCAGAAACTCGCTCTGCCTGCCAGCCTGTATGTGTAGGCGGCCGCAGATGAATTATTCATGAAAATAGTGCCTTGATGGCACTGATTTGGTCTGATTATAGACTAGGTTGCGTCACATGAAGACCAGAAGTGGAATCTACCCGGTAAGCCGAAGGTCTATGAGAACCATCGGTGCAGCAAAGTGAGACATTGAGGCCGCGGACTAACTAGTCTACTATTGACTAGGTCACTATTAGAAACTATAGGAAATGAAGGATGTTTTTAAAATAATCATAAGCACAGAAGGTTGCCTCTGCTGAAATCATCATGTAGAATATCAGGAATTTTCAGATGAGCCTGCTTTGGAAATTATGACAATGCCGTTGCTGTTACGCCCTCCGTTTTTCAGGGATTTCTTGGACAAGACTTCGGTACTGAACTATTGCCAGATGAGATAGTTGATTCGGACTTAACAGAAATTCTCCACTGCATTGATAACCGTCATCACGCAGACCTTGTGAAACGATTGTACAAACTTGATGAAAGCTGTGTCAGAGGGATGCGTTATCTCGAGCCTGACGGTGAGTGCAATAAAAAATTGAGGGAAAGAAATAGCAATATTCATCGCCCGTTTCAGAAATCACGAAGGAAGAATATTCAGTAATTCAGCCTATTATTCAGCAGGCTGTAGCTGAAGCTCATAAACAGTCCACTCTCCCAGCGAAAACAGCATCGCTCTTCTCAAAAACCAGTGAGTCAAGTGTATCAAATTTTTGTTCAAGGTAGTGATAGTCATTGATCGATTTCACTCCATCTGATATGTGTTTTACATGCCTTACATTTCTTATTCCCGCGTTCAAGCGATGGAACTTTAGCAGTTTCCATAATTCTATCTTTTGACTTTTTGTAAGATTGCGTTCTTAATGATTTATAAGGTTGCGTTAATTGTATAACGACAGGTAGCGGGAGGAGCATTGTAATGTTAGTTATTTTCAATTATGAAAATAATATATAGTTTGATCATCCTCTTCTGTAATGCCAGAAATTACAACTTTGATTTATCAGCGGACGTTTCGGGTCCAGACGGTCCATACCCTTTTTCAATGCAAAATTAATTTGTTCTATATTTTGAACATACCTGCTGCAGGTAACCTGCACCTACTTCATAAACACTACCTCTCGGGAAAACTTTTATTCTCGCTCAACCACGTGTGAAGTTATATGAGTGTCTTGATTAAGCACTGTACATGTATTGATTGTTTGGAAGGAGTCTAGAGCGGGGGTTGTGCAAATGTATATGTTTGACAATTAATTTCGGTCGTCATTTAACTTATTAGAATGCACGTTGATTTAACGCACAATCCTCCCAAACTATCAATTTAATAACGTGTACAAAAATGCCAGTAACTTGATCTGACTTGTTGGCAACAGTGTCCGCTAGGTTAAGCATAGTTTTGTTTCTGTATTTCAAGCTCACGTCTCATCCAGTCTCGATGCCATGACTTTTTTGTCTCTCTCACCTTACCTCTTCGTCGTCAAATTCTCCTGACAACTTTTACGTCTAATTTTAGACCCGTACGGGAGAAATAGTGAGGGATTTGTAATGTGAGTTTGGCAATGTAGTGTTAAAGCACACACATGTTGATAAACGTTCTGCATGAAGAATTCGCAATAGCAATAATGCGTCTTATTCAAGGTTGCTTGCAATCTGTGATCCATGACTTGCGAAGTAGCAGCTCAGTAATGAGAGCTGGCAACAGCATTCTTAGAAATTTATATGCGCAATTTTGGGCATACATAATACGGCATCATAGGGTTAAGACTTATTTTCTTGTCTACATCTGTCGCAGTGCAGTTTTATATATGTTTGAATATTCCAGCCATACGCATTGACCATCAACGCAGGCTGCATTTGATAATCCTAAAAAATGTGGCACATTGTGAATAATGCATGAGCTCACTTAAGTCTATCAACATATACACAATCAAAAGCTGCTAAAAATGACACGAACATTCTAGAAATCTGCTTAGAATGCCTCGGAAGTAGATATTTTGTTTAACTGGTCCCAATGCGCATATAATAAATAAAGCTATATTGCTATTGTATCTACTGAGTATGTGTGTGGACTGGTAAATATCACTGTTAATTGATAATATAATTTAGCAGCAGCAGATATTTTATGTGCTGAAATATTCACTATCAACATTGCTATGTAAGCAAGCTATTTAAAAATGTTGAGTAATTCTATTCTTATTGAGCACAAATATACTTCAATTGATTAGAAGTCATTGCCTTGCGTTCTTCATATGCAAATCCGATATGAGATAACAATATTTTCATTTTTTCATTATTTGAAGTCATAATGTTTAAGATTTATTGCCGATAATGACATGTGTGTCATCAAGGTTTTTCAAAACTCAGCTGCATTTAGGTTTTGGCAAGCATTCATGTAATGTTAATTGCAACAGGAAGCAATTAATCAATTGCAATTATTTATCATCAACGTTTGAAGAGACCAATTATTGATTTTGAATTCTTCACTTGATTTTGCTATTTCAATTTGACGAGTTCGACTACTTGGACATGCATGCCTTGCAAATCGCATAATAGCTTTTATCAATTTAGATTGTAATTTCAGTAGACCCATTGCGATGTAAATACTGATAAATTTATTATGAACTTAAGTTCATGCATTATAATTAGTAATAATCAATTATTGAAGTAAATGAATTAACACGCAATTACCCTGGCCGGTAACAGAACATATACTATACATGAAATACAGTTCTAAAAATTTTCATAGCAGTTATGTAATATAAAGATACGAAATTCGTTTTGCACCAAATAATTCCTGATCAGGATCCTGAAAGCGATCAGTTATGGTTAAGATATGTCTAGTAGCTTAGTACCTAAATAAATCTTTGAAGGTTTGATGTTTTTCTTGCGATGTGATTAGTGACGGCATTGCAAATAAATCAATCAGTTAAATACCTTCCTCATTACAGTACAAATCAATCAATGAAATAATTGTAATTATTTGATGGCAACAATCAATTAATTGTGACTAGTTAATTGCATTTAATTGCAATGCAACTAATTTTTGCTAGTCTGTGTGTGTCATCATATTGATCGTCCTAGATTGGTACTGTTCACACGTACTTCAAAGATGAAGCAAATGAATACTGTTAATTGACATGACTGTGACAAACATGATAACTTCTCGGGACGCCAAGATGTATAGGGAAAACCAGGACGTCTAGTAATTGTAATTCCGCTTGAAAAGCCGTCCCAAATCTGCATCCTAACCCGATTGAATCCGCTGTATTGCTTAGTCATCGTCTAGGAAATAACGATTATACTTCTGTCTGTCTGGTCAACGGTTGCTTTTCTGAGAGCGAATTCTGCCTCTTCCTTGTGACTCATCTCGACTGACTGTTTTGGTTTTTTTTATCGTCAAAACCCTTCATAGAATTACCATCGTGATTATCAAAGTAATTATGACTACATCTCGAAGTTTGTCGGAACGGGAGACTCTTGTTCATTCGAATCCAAGGAAAAATTAAAGACTCCCTTTAAGTCTCAAAGGCGAATAGCACAGGTCGCTTATGTGACTGAGGTCGATGTATCTCCTGATATCAGTTCATGACGTCTATTCATGAGGCGTGGGTTATTCTTAATGACACACTGTGATTCAGCCATTCTAGTAAATATCGCTGATTTACAAGTAAATAGGATTTTGCAACCAAAGTCGTTAATTTTCATCACTTTCGGCATGTTGTTTTAAATGGTGCTCACTAAGTGCACTTGTACTGTTATTTTTAATACTAATAGCGTGTTTGCGATATCCTATCCAAATTTGAATGGACGACAGCTTTCACCGATGTATTTCATATGACAGAAGCTACAACTAAATTCATAGACTATGTATTGTCATTGCAACAATATTGAGGGCCAGCAAGTTTTCTGATCTTTCAGGAACATTAATTTTTGTTCTCTAATTTATTTTTCGTTGCAGTAGTAATCTTCTTTCGTGGTCGACAGGTAATTCTAGCGGGATGTCGTATTTCGTTTTGATTATATTTATTTTACGAGTGAAGCTGCCACTAATAAAGTCAAGAGTTAAATTGACGTTTCTGGGGTTGTTTTTGATTTTTAGAATCTTTGAATTTGAAAGAGTCAGGTTCGAATTCATTGTCAACCTTTCTGTTAATCTACATTTGCACAGCTGCACCTTTATCATTAGGACTAAAATAGGAATAAGAGTCTTGAACATAATTAAAGCTTTATGTATTGTGAGAGTCAACTATCTTTGCGAAGGCATATTCCTGAATGGTCAGGTTTGCTGTACCATTTGCAATGTGCTTCGTTAATTGTTATTTTGATGCTCAACGTGAAGTCAAACGTGAATTGAATGTTTTTTTGTTGAGTTTAAGTAGCCAGCAGTTTTAGTAGCTCCTAATATATTTTAAAAAATTATGCCATCTTTGAGGAACGGACCCATAATTACATAAGCTATATATCAATTATAGATTTTATGCTGTATGTTGCATTTATTGGTTAGCTTATTTAGAGCTTGTTCTTCTATCTCACAGCTTGTCACATGCATCTCAGATGCAATGAGTAATAAAGCTTGAATCTATCGAGTTCATAGATATAGCTGCAACTGGGGGGGGGATTGTCCCCAGGACAACCCTTTTCTTGCAAATGAATTTTATCGATGTAGTCTCTAACAGGCGACGGAGACGTTGTTCACCGAGAATCTGTGTCATTGTTGTCTGCCTTAGAAACCAAAAAGTATATGAAACGGGCTTAGCAGCAAAATTCACTTTTTTTACTTCACAATCAAAGATTCCTAAATCAATTAATAATTGTATATGTCAGCACTGTCCAAGCTCGTGATGGGGTAGTAGTGACGTCAAAGCTTCATTTTTTAATTTTTTCACTCTTCTGTCTGACAACACATGTGCGATAGCTATATAGTGAACGTGACATACGGGCGGCTTTTGTTGTGCAAATGAATAGTGAATAATAACAATAAGGCGTAAGGATAAAAGCAGCCATCACCTGATGATGATTTATGAGCAGATGTCTAATATATGATCTCGTTGATAATTTAATGGTGGCCACTGGAGAAATGAATAGAACTGATAAAAGAAACCACTGCTTCACTGTTGGCATGATTGAGCGGCATCTTGGTGGTGTGTTGACGTTTTATTGAAAAATGAAATTCATTGGACGCGATTTTGTTGATAAAATCAAAGTAATTCATTTTTGCTAAATTAAATAAAGCAAATCAGAGTCAAATTACATTTAGCAGGCCTGTGATTGCTCCTCAAATTCCTCAAATTTGTTTGTTACTCCTCAAATCCTCAAAAATTCCTCAAATATAGCTTAACTATGAGAAATTCCTCAAATACGACACACTACAGACTAAATGTCGGATAATGTATTGTTTTTTGGCGAATGGCGATGATATGTAAACTTCCAAACAAGAAGCTAAGATAGAATCCTGTAACATGAGCCCTACATACATGTTGCTAATCATGAATCACTCATGATTTATTTCTTTTATTTTTCTTCTCTCATGATTTATAACTTAATGATTTTCTCTCACACACTTGGTAGATTTCAGATAGTGTAATCACGCTGTGCTAGCTAGATCTGATATTTTGATTGGAAACAAACCTGTCCTCTTATCATCTGAATGGGTAGACTGTTAAATAGAATCTTTTCAATATATAAGTGATAAACATAATTTTGAAAAGAACGACTTACTCGCCAATTCATTCCACATGAGCAGACGAGAACCGTTGCTTGTCCTTCTAGTAAGTATTTTTAAATTTCTAGACATTTTAGGATATAATGATTTTCTTTTAGCCTTGTCATATGTAGCACATCAAAAATTAACCGGTCGTTAGCTTGTTTTTTTAATTTTGTTACCTTGACGCACTTTGTTACGTTGAATACGCTGAATGTCGTTTTCATTTCTGCAAGCCACAGGGCTGTAGATGTTCCTTTTCGTCTGGACTTATTTTGCTAAGCAGAGAAGTTGTCCGAAGTTATTGTCTGTCGAACTCATTCATTAAATGCTTTCACGTATTTAATGAGTGAAACACTGCGATCAACCTACAGAAATTGTATATTTGAACACTGCAATTTTTTACTTCTAACTTCATAATATTGCTTAGAATTCCAACAATAAAATGCACATTCAATTATTTTCATTAATTATCTTGACCTTTGTCACAACCTTCTTTATATGTTTCTGCGACTATATGGTTGCTAAATGCATGCCTGTACTTCTTAAAGAACTTAAGGATATCGATCTTCCCTATCCATTATACAGGGTGGCAATAAAGTTACCATACAGTTAATGTTAAAATAGAGATATTGTTATAATTCTATATTATTGCATTATTTCTGCTAATAAA
Organism: Prostheceraeus crozeri; assembly: GCA_907163375.1. Classification (NCBI taxonomy): domain Eukaryota; kingdom Metazoa; phylum Platyhelminthes; order Polycladida; family Euryleptidae; genus Prostheceraeus; species Prostheceraeus crozeri. The sequence continues at coordinate 357,178 of CAJQUW010004403.1, read as the reverse complement.
CATAAGTAAAACAGTATAAGCTAAGCTCATGATATCGATTAAGTGATAGCACAATGAGCTAAGCTCATGATAACACAACTCTCTTCATCTACTTACTTAAAGCCGTAGCTTAGAAAGTGTACAATCAGAATTTGAATCATGCCTCGTAAACTTTCTTTGCAAGAGCGCATATTTGTTGTTAAAACTTATTGGAAGACAGGAAATGCCCAGGAAGTAATTCGTCAATGGTCAAATACATACGAAACCTCTCCACCTGCGCGTGCAGCTATCTACGATCTCCGAGATAAATTTGATGCACTTGGAACAGTAGCAGATGCCCCTCGCTCTGGCCGTCCCGCAACAGTGGTTAATGAAGAAAACGAAATGCTTGTCGCCCAAGCTATTGCTGAATGCCCCCAGAAATCAGCAAGACGGTGCAGCATTGAACTTAATATCAATTGGCGATCCGTTCAGATGTTACTACATAAACTGAAATACAAGCCTTACATTCCTCGCCTCATACATGCACTTATCGGTGATGACGGAGACCGTCGTATGCAATTTTGTGAGTTATTTCAGAACCAGTGTACCGAAACGCCTGATCTACTGGACAAAATAGTTTGGTCTGATGAGGCCCAATTTCAATTATCGGGCCACGTTAATAGACATAATTGCATATACTGGAGCTCTCAAAATAATCATGTAACTATTGAGAAGCAGCTCAATCAGCCAGGTATTACAGTATGGGCTGGATTATCGTCTTCGGGCATTGTCGGTCCTGTCTTTTTTCAAGGTACTGTCACTGGAGCAATGTACTTGGAGACCTTACAGACTGCTGTTGTTCCTATTCTAAAGCAACGAGAAGATTTCCACGAAATGTATTTTCAACAGGACGGGGCACCACCCCACTACGCGACTACTGTACGCAATTATCTCGACGAAACATTTGAAGGTAGATGGATAGGCCGACGTGGTCCCATTGATTGGCCTGCGCGGTCTCCCGACCTCACGCCCCTCGATTTCTTCCTTTGGGGTGTAGTCAAGGATCGGGTTTATAGCAGGACGCCGAGAAGTATTGATGACCTTCGAGCATACATTACAGATGCACTTGCTGACATTGATAGAAATAAAGATTTATGTCAGAAAATTTGCAGAAGTGTCCTTACCCGATGTACTGAATGTATCGAAGCAGACGGTCTTCAATTTGAACAATTCCACTGATTTTTTAGTTTTATTCATGTTTGTGATTTTCAATTTGTAATTATACTGTTTTACGTATGTTTATTAGCAGAAATAATGCAATAATATAGAATTATAACAATATCTCTATTTTAACATTAACTGTATGGTAACTTTATTGCCACCCTGTATGATAACATATAGGTAGCCCAGCCCACTTGGATTTCAGTACTCTTATCAACTGAGGCGTTTGTTTCACTCACTCTCCTCCATTTTATTTCCGCTGAACATGAACACATCCGACGGGGTAAAGCGGATGGTCCCTAAATTTAGTGTCTATCTGCCTCCTGGTCACTAGCGTGCGGGGGTTGGAAGCGTATGAAGCTCTGCTATCTCATGAGTCTTTTTGCAGCTACATTTTCCAGGGTCTGCCGACCGACATTTATCCTGGATGAATTATTCACGTATAGATCGTTTTCATAATTTGCTGAACACAGGTTGGTGTGAAATTAGTGCACACATTGCTTATCGTTGTATGTGAACTCAGATTAATTAAGACATTGAACCACATAGTACTGGGTTGGCAGATTTTCAACCTGGGTCCACTGCAAGATGTGGACGTCAATATCTCGGCGCAACTTCATGCGAATAGAGGTGATAATCTTTCACTCTTTGCTTGTATGAGACCAACAACTCAACTGGCAAGCCTGTTCCCGACACTTGTTTTGTGTTGTATGAGAGAATTCATGTTCATTTGAATGTAGATCGGAGCGATATGATCAAACGCTAAAAAGTAAACAAAACCCACCAAAACTTATGTAGCATAAAGTAAAATTAATGTGCAATGTGGCGTATCCTTCATGATAAATTACTGACTTTTTTAAGTCACAAGCATTCCGTCAGCGATTTTAAGCTTTCTATAGTTGGGTTACTCTCCCGCCAAATTTGTCTAAAGTCCGTAAAAATTAATTGTTGCAAAGACCCAGATGCATGTGGTTGAGGATATATCCTACATTCAAAAAAATTACAGTATGCAAATCTGACAAGCATCATTGAATTGGAGACGATAGCATGAAGCAGAGCGATATCAGCAGCTTGATCTGACATCCTCTGTTCGACACATTGTACAACAAATTGACAAATTGTACAAATTGGCAACAAATTGATTTCGTAACAACGCGGGAATTGATTATGACCAAGTCAGTATTCCTTTGCAATATACGCAACTTCAAAAAGTGGGGTGTGGTCAACCCTTGGGTTACCTTCTTCGTTGTGACTTTCATGATTTGAAGTTTGGCCCAAAATCCGTGCTAAAATTTGTAGTTTTTCTTGCAATTGTCATATTAGGCTCCGTTTCCATTCCTCAAATTTTTCACAAAAAATCCTAATTTTTTTCATAGGCTAATCACAGGCCTGCATTTAGTAATAACTAGAAATTCCTTCTTTTCCGCCGGGATTGGGTGATGCATTAATTAAAACCTTTGTCCATGTGTTACATTCACTAGAGACATCGCACATTAATAAACCTATTGATGGCGTTTTGTACATAGCTTAAAATATAGCGAATTTTTCAGTATATTCAAACATGTTAAAATTATTTTTTTATTGCTACGTTATTTTGTAACTTTTTGTATCAATTTTCCTAGAATAGGCTTGCATTTTGAATAACATGCGGTCTTCCACACTAAGTGATGCCAGGAAATGAGAAAATTCATTTGATGATGGCAGTTGCAAACCCCATCGGGCAAATGCCGCATGATTGCCAACAAAAAGCTCATGCACCAATGCGAATTGATGTAAAACTTTATGCAAGAATTGAATGTTCTTGAAAATGACGACTTTCCCTACGTATGTAAATGAAAAAGGTGCACACGAATCCGTAGGATGTATTGCGTTTATATATAAAAGAAAAGCACAACTGAATACTAATTAAAAACTGCAATTTTCTACGACCGTTTAGTTATATAATTCCAATATTTCGGCTTAACCTTTAGCAAGGGATGCAGTAAAAGGAATTTGTACTGAATGTCATTATAAAATCCAAGCTAGCCTCTCCATCTATGGAATAAAACGTAGAAACATGACAGTACAGAATTTCAACAGAAAGTTTAAAAAATATCGTCTATTGATTGTGATATCGAAAGTCATAAGAAAATTTAAAAAAAGACAAAGAGAAAAAAATGGAATTCAAGCATTCCCTTCACCTGCCTTGGTGTTAATTTTTCTTTCTTTTGATATCAGAAGGAAAAATATCTAATCTGAAAGACGAAAAAATAAAAAGTAAAAAAGTTGCACCGAATTAATCAAATGGAATAGTCTTTCTGTAGGTCTAGCCTAAATGTCTTTCTTTTCCATCTTCTTTCTTTAACCTGTATATTTAAGGTGTCGATGGAGTATTGACCACGTGATGGAATTGTGTTCAACAGGGCTGGAAGTTGGCTGTTAAATGACATTTGTAAACTTCAGATTCAGAGCCTTTCAAATGTTCATTTATTCTTGATGTGAATGTTCTTAAGGTTTCCTCAATATATTTTTTGTCGCATTCGTTGTAGCTACACTATTAGATATATATAGTCTTTGGTGGTGCATCTGTATTAGTTAGTTTTTTAATGTCTGAAATATAGAAGTCCGACGGATGGCAACAAAAGAAATGATTCAAAAACTGAATACCTTGCAAAATTTCTTTTTAGAAGTTTTAAACCAAGCTGCTAAAATCAAATGTGGCAGAGTGATCTCTTATTACAAATTTTCACCGTTTAGAAGGCCTTATCAAGCAGATACAATGTTGAGAAGGAAGACATCAAAATTCAAAAATCAGTGATTCATATTCTATGCATTCCTCCCTGTTATTTATTGTAGGACATAGTCTTTTGATTAGCACAGATTTTCGAAGGCGTAAGTTGATGGCATTGATATCTCTGTCAATCACTGTTACATCAATATCTGATTTACACAATTGGAGGTGTTTGTAAACAGAGGAATGATGGTTCGTAAGATGTTCATTGATTCGCGTGTGCAGAAATCTGACTGTACTTCCTATATAAAAATGTTGACAATTTTTCAGTCAATTTTATAAATGACTAATTCACTAAGCCATATGTTCATAATTTGGATTTCTGCAATTGAAAGAAATATTTTGCATATTTGGAATTTTGATGTCTTCCTTCTCAACATTGTATCTGCTTGATAAGGCCTTCTTAACGGTGAAAATTTGTGATAAAAGATCAGTCTGCCATATTTGATTTTAGCAGCTTGGCTTAAAACTCTTAAATAAATATAACAAATGCTGCTTAAAATAAATTACAACATCTTGCTAAACCTTGCGAAAACATTACGCGAGTTATAATAGAAACCGTACTTGAATTCCAGTAATTGCTGATGATAACATCAGAAAGGTTTATTTGTCTTGAAATGCTTTTGTACTCATTGTAACTCAAAAAATTCTCTAAGATTCTGATTCAGGCATGGCACATTTTGCCTTTATACTGTTAGGAATATTCAGACATGCACTGCATGCATCAGATTCACTTCATTTGGTTGATTCATCTCTAATAGTTTCATGCTCTCATTCACAGAATTTGAGTTGGAAGTAGATGGTGGAGTCAACGCAGTTGCACGCGAGGTAGATCGTCGCAATCGCCTCATTGTCATCCAGCGCGACATTGTAGACCAACATCGAGGAAATGGTCCGCTGGAGGTATCAGATGATGCGGATCGGCGTAGACAAACCCTCGTCAAGAACTTCAAAGAGCGGCTAGCCAATTCCAACTGGCTTCGTCTGTCACTCACTAATGCACAACTTCACAATCTAGAAAACGAAATTGATTATTTGGATTCACTTCGTGATCGTCTCACTAAAGTTCTCCAAACCTTGATTGAACGGCAATGTCTGTCTATGAGACATCGCATCGAGGATCCCCTGTATGTTGAGGCTGTACACACGTGGAACTTCGTATATCGTCAAGCTGAGGATGTGATCGGACGCACTGAAGAGATCCAAAAAGTCATGGATTACGTCATGGGAGAGCCGACGGGTGGTCCTCTCACAATCCACGGGCCACGAGGATGTGGTAAAGCAACTTTAGTGGCAGCAGTGGCCCGAGAGCTGGTTGAACGGATGGAAAAAGGAAACCTCGACACCTTCGTAGTCCTCCGGTTTGTTGATCTAACGCCTCAAAGCAGAAACATTTATTCGCTGTTAGAGGAATTGTGCCATCAGATCGCATATTGTGGTAAACGTATGCGACACAAGCTACCGAGTGATTTCTTCCGTCTCAAAACTTACTTTTTGGACTTGTTAAGGTTAGGGGCATTCAAAGGACGTGCTGTTATTATCATCAACCAAATTGACTGTGTCACCACCTGCGGCCATCCGACCCTTGTAGATTGGATCCCTCGGAAGCTAGCGGACAATGTGCGAGTTGTACTCACCGTGGATGATGGTGCCAGGTTAGTAGTAACTGACACTCGACAATAAGATCGAGATTATTGTCCATCGAAACTACGTATTTTGATGACGATGGTCTTAGTCAGGTAGCCAGAGCAAGTTTCTGCAGGGAACGAGGTCCAAAATGAGACTTTAACAGAATGATGTACACCCCATGCCTACTTCGAATTCTAGTTAGCTCCTCTTCTCGTCAGATAGGATCAAACAAAAAACACATCCAATGGGACGCATGTTGCAGTTTTTTGGTTAACATGAAATTTTCTATGTTTTCTGTTATCAATTAAAAAGTATTAGGACTAGAGCCATATTTTGTTGATATGGAATGTCTTCATGTCATTTCCTACCATGTGTATACGATATGATCATGCTTCTGATCGGCGATGGTATGCGATAATGTGGTTCAATGTGGATAAAGTCGGCTGGCATATTGGCATTTGACACTGTAGGAGGCTTGTCAAATCTGAATGTAACTTCATAGATAAATGTTCATGAACATGATAAGAAATGATTTGAAGACATTCCATGTCAAAATTATGGCTCTAGACTGAGTATTTTTACCGTAATAAGAGAAAACTTAGAAAATTTCATTTTGACCACAAACAGCAATCTGCCTCCCATTGGATTAACATGCGTTTTTCTTTGATCGTGTCTGACAAGAAGAGGAACTCACTAGAACTCGTTCCCTGCAGAAACTCGCTCTGGCTGCCGGACTGTCTGTTATTGAGATTCGCTGACATGAGAGCAAGAAATTAACGCATTGATTCTTACATACAGGAGCCATTGGCTTCTATTGAGAACCAAACTATTTTTAACCCAGCCACACCCTTTCGCAATGGCATGTAAAGTGCCTAGTAACGGATTCTGATTACTGATTAACATGGTTTTAGTTGGAATGTTGTTTATTGGTGTTACAAATGTTGCACAAAAAGTGTTGCAGTCAGCTATACTCAACCGCATGTGGTTTAAGTCTTATCATTTTTTGTGGTGCCAGAAGTTGAAATTGAATTGCTCCAATGTGGGATTTCACAGTTCTGAAATGGGCGAAGAAAACTATATCTTTAAGGTAGAAGAACTTGCGAGATACAGTGAACTAAACCGATTAGACAAAAAAAATGATGAAGTCATCTCACATCAGTGCATTGACCGTAAACACATCTAAGACGCTATAATACACTATATTGAAAATTCATTATGGGAATTATTAGGAGAACAGAACAGATATTTTATGGGTTAGTTGATAACTGTTAAGTCCCCTCAGATTAATCGTGCAGTTTTTTTCAACGATATCCTTTTCGTGACACTCCGTTGCGTGCTTTTTTACTCTAATTTGTGATAGATTTTCTCAAAGCGAGTGCAATGACATGTGTTCATTTATTTCACTGAATGTACTTTATTGATTTCTTCAGTAAATGTCTGACAGGGTCCTGTCCTAGCACAGAATCATTTCAATGTGCTCTTCTTAAATGAGTGACATTCCAGTGCGCAATGCTGTTGGATCTCAACAAAGAATCTCAAGAAAGACAATAATGGCTTTGTTGGACCCATACTGAGTATATAATCTCTAGCTCACTTAGAGCACTTGATGTATCCCAATGAGTGCGTTAAATAAACCGTCTATATTTTGTTATGGAAAAATAAGACAAGACCAGCTCAGTAATTCAGGCTAGTATAAGCAGACCATTTTCTTTCTCAAAGGAACTGATAAGGTAGGTGAACCAATGAAGGTTGGCATAACTCCGGCTTTTCCAAATTTCTGTAATTCGATTTTGATTTTTCGTGCCTGAATTTCATTAATATAAGGCATTCGAATATAGTTGTTTGTTTTTCAAGTTGTTGTTGACGGTGCTGTTGTTGTTCAAAACATTAGTAAGGCTATTATGGCTATTATAGCGTAGATATTTGTTGATGAAATGATGAGGATAGCGGTTGTTGACGAAGCGAATCTTCATCAATCCAATGCCTTCACTTTTTTCGCTGCTGGAAGAACAGTGTCTGTGCATTCTCATGCACTCTGTCTTCAATAAATGTATCTTTGGAGTGAAACATGGCTGTGCTGAGGAGGTAAATGACCACTATGCATGTGCAATTCCTTTGAATAGAAAGATGTTTTAACAGTATTGTCTTCAACATTTACATTTAGATTCTATCAAGTTCATATGATTGCTAGAATCGGACTGAGATTATTACCCATCGGCAATCCAAAGCACTGCTTGTAAAATTGGTTATCATACAGAATATTGTATCAGAGTTAATTGCCAAGACTATTAGATCATGAAAATCATTCGAGCTTAATGAATTCAATTTCGTAAAATCTTTATGTATTTCGAAGAAGTTTGTTGCAACTGCAAACACATTATCACTACCGAATGATGATAAGATTTTTGACTTCAAATGATCCGAAATAGATGTTTTCATTTGATCGCAAATTCATAGATATAATATAGACTAAAAAAGAACTAGTGTTTTTCACATGGTCAGACATGAAATCGAGTTAAGGTTTTAAGCGATCAGCAAGGAATCGAGAGACTTGCACATGGAGTCTGTTGCACTCACTAAAGGACTAGCGGATAAGGGGTCTTTGTGATCCTTAGGTACGCAAGATTGTTAACTGACTTGCGAGAGGTTAGAATATTTCAACACCTCAATTCTTTCTCAACGTTCAACTTTCTTTTAAAGCATTGTTTGAAAGCTTCTTGATAAACTCTTTTTCTACTGTAACAGGAAGTTTGGCTGCTTGCAACTGATAACTTTCTGGGTTAGGTTCTGTTTAATTCTGTAGGCGAGATTCATCAATGACTATCAATCGTTCTGTTTTGTCTGAAGGTACTATTTTGATCACTGGAACTGACTTCAAATCTTTGATCGTTTTCATGACATTGGAAAACGGAATTTTACTGTTTTCAGTAATTTGTTTTATATTCTCTTTAATTGTTTTTATTATGTCATGGATAATGGCCTTGGAAGCTCAACATTTGTGTCATGATAGGGTCGATTTGCTGGATTCGTAAACTTCCTTATATCTTAATCAGCAGTACTATTTTCAGTTGGATGATTTTCTACGACATTCAGGCGTTTTCTCAGAGAATCCAAGGAAGCAACGATGATAATTTTATTTTTCCCTTTATTGGACTTGCTATTATTCCCTTGCTAGGATATGGAACATTCAAATGTCCTTTCTGTAGAAGGGATAATTGAGAATCAGAGAACTGACGAAAGGATAAATTTCAAAGGAATTCGAATCATTTGAAAAATTGGGATAACAAGTGTTAGGAATTTCACTCATTTGTTGCGTAAGCATTTCACTATCCATCATGTTCACTGGCTAGAAATACATGAGTCCTCATTGGGTTCAATCAAAATGCCATCAAAGTTTGTGGAATTCTCTGTAGATTGTGTATGTATGTCATCACTTACAGTCATCTGTATCTTCTCTATGAGTTATGATGTCAGCTTCACTGCTGTGTAATAAAGTCTTCATTTTAGACTGCTTTCTTCTTTTCAATTGGTTTTGAATGCTAGTCACTAGCTGGTCATCATCTTCATAGAGAAACAGCGATCGTTTTGAACATTTCTTAATCCGCAATGAATTTGTGAAATGCATGGAGTCATCCATCTCCTGGATATCGATATCAACAGATTTTCGCTCTCTTCGCAGAGATGTATCATTCAATTTGTTTTGCACTCGGAAACTTTTTGTGATTTAATAAGTGAAATAATGAAAGGAGTCAGACAATGCGATACCATCTCTGCAAAGCATTACACGGCGGCGCTCGTGCAGATTTTCCGAAAGATCAACTGGAGAGAAAGAGGCATAAACATTGAGGAGAAAGACTCACATCTAAGATTCGCGGACGACATTGTCATCATTGCGCAGTCAGCCAACGAACTGAAAATAATGATGGAGGAGTTAATAAACGAAAGTGAAATACACGGTCTAAGAATAAATATCACAACAACAAAGTGCATGTTTAACAACTTCTGTAGACGGTCGAAAATAAAAATGAATAGGAAAGAGATCGAGGAAAACGAGGACTACATATATCTCGGACAGCGATTCAGCCTCAAAGAAAGAAACCATGAGAAGGAGGTATCGAGGAGGATAGGCATAGCGTAGGACGCTTTCAACAAACATCGAGACATTTTCACCAGTAGTCTGCCTATCTCTCTAAAGCGGAAGGTACTCGAGTCATGTGTAATACCAGCATTAATCTACGGCGCCGAAACTTGGACAATGACAAATAAGACGGAACAGAAGATCAGAGTTACACAAATGAAGAGGGAGAGATGAATTTTGAAGATAACATTCATAGACAGGAAGACGAACGAATGGGTACGAAGAATGACAAAGACCAGGGACGCACTAGAAATGGTGAAGGCAAGAAAGTGTCAGTGGGCAGGACACATTGCCCGAATGGGAGACAGTAAATGGACCCAAATATTAACAACATGGAGACCATGGGAAGGAAAGCGAAGAAGAGGAAGACCGCCAAGAAAGTGGCATGAAGAATTTCGCTGTTCTGCAACACAATTAACTGGTCACAATTAGCCGGAGACAGAAGGTGGTGGAAGTGTCATACTGAGGCCTTCGCCCTGCAGTGGGCAGATGTAGGCTGCTGATGATGATGATGATCGCCTTTTGCATTCGCGAAGAGGCATTACGGGAGAAAGTATGGACATGATTCTCTGAGCTTTAAACAGACAAATATTTTTGACAGCGGGCGGCGTCGGCAATCAGATCATCTAGGTATTCTTTTGATCACCATTGGTCTTGTCTTATTTTTCTGAAAAGTATTCAACAGGCGAAGGCCAATGGCGATCAAAAGAATATATAATCATATGTTGATCTGAAATTATTATTTACAACATTGAAAATTCATAATTGAAATCAACATAATATATGCATTGTATACGAATTTGCTACAAAATTCATTGCTTTTCAAGTATAAACAAAAAAAATGGTACAATCAGGATTTTCACGATGCATACTAAAATTCAAGAAAGATATCATGCTTAGTGAAAGTGCCTAGAGATACGTCAATGTCGAGCCGACTGTCATTGTCAAAGTATTTTCCATTTCAGGCCTGATATTGTGGACCGGTTAAAAGCGAAGTTCGCCAACCCATCACTTTTCATTAAGCTAGGCGGCATTACAGATCCAGAAACTCTCCGGACGATGTTCACTGTGGGCCTCCGACCACGCGGTCGACAGATGAACAGAGAACAATGGCACGCGACGAAGGAGGCATTGGAAGGACATTCTGTCTTACCTGTTCATGTTAGTCTTATGATCGCGCATTTGGGCTCTGCTCCATCCTACAAACTGAATTTCCACCCGACACAATCATTGAGTGAGGCCATTACTCGTAGATTGGACAGACTTGAAGAGCGATTAGGTCGTTTGATAACTGAGAGAGGTCTTGTATATCTCACAGCCTCAAAGGACGGTCTGACAATCGCCGAATTGGAGGATGTACTTTCCTTAGACAACGATGTAATGCGCCATATATTTGTCGGTCACGAACCAGAGATGTGGAAATTTCCTGGATTCCTCTTGGCTGAATTCATTGCTGCAGCAGCTCCCATCACTGTCAACAAAAGGATTCGTGGCGCTCAAGTGAAGTGCGTTTTGAATGCATTATTACATGACGCCATCAGAAAGCGTTATACTCGGGATAGAGCCACGAAGACTCGGGTCTACTCAATTTTGGCGACATATTATTCCGGTAAGCATCACAAGCGACCTATCGAGATATCTATGCCTATTCCAGGCGAGAAGGATGATGAAGAGGAGGAGCTGTTAACTGAGAGATATCTGCCGAGTCAGCCCATCGTGTTCAGTGTACAAGGAGATGAAAGCAATCTTTACAATGTCAGGATGATCCGTCATCTGCCTTTATACGCCATACATGCGCGCGCTTATTCGGAGATCGGAGCTGCCTATGTCTACAAGTGAGTTAATCAAGGAGTGTTTGCGCTCAGTCGTTGTCTTATTGTAGAAAGTATCAGGTTTTTGCATTTGTTAATAAGTAATCTCTCATTGATCAATGTCAAAACAGATAATTTAACAGAATTTCTCATTCGTTTGGTGAAATCTTTCATTGATAAACGGAATTTTACTATTTCATAGATAATTTACAGATAATTTTCATAGTAGTCATTCACGGCGATGATTACCCCTTTTTGTCTGACTAATGACAGTAGACCTATCACAACACACAAGTCAGATTTAAAGCGCATTTTTTCAACATGCCTGTGGCAAGCATAGTTGGATAGCTCAGCTGGTTAAGGTCCTCGCTTCAGCACGAAATGTAGAAAAAATGAGAAAAAATGTAGATTAATGTTTACATACACTGTCATATGTCTAAATACTAATTATTTGTGATCTAGTGACAACACGAACATTGAACACTCAAAAGTTGCGGATGTCTTAATGATGATCTAAAGTAAACGTGTGAATTCATTATTTGAATGCCTTCATTTATTGAGCACACGTACTTTGACTTCATGCATCATCCTTTTGGTTCATGGTTTGTGACAGGACGTGTTTACTTTGTGCGATGAGTTCCTGATATATCAAACTTAGTTGAGTCCTTAAGCAAAGCACTGAATGACTAAATTTCAATATTTTTTCGGAGATAGCACTTAAATGAAAATGAAAACCAACTCTTGCAACTGATCAAGTATTTCATTTAAGTGCTAACCAGCAATTTTTAGTCATTGTTAATTTCTGAGTGAGACTGAACAACGATAAGCAATCAGTGGTAAATGTACTTTTACACCTTTCTCCAGAAAGCATGAGATAGCAGCCGAAATGATGCAGGAAAGATTTTGTTTTGATCATCAAACTAAAGTCGGCTGTCACTTTTGATATGTCTGAAATGAATTTCTCAAGAGCAACTAGAACTGTTCACCATTCGGTGTTCGACGCTCATCAAACAATATGAACGATTAGTGGTGCAAGATGTCGTTGATCACTGAAAAATAATTTCTGTCTGAAAATGAGTGATATATACCTACTTCTCTTTGAGAAACAATTTCATTGTTATGATTAGTTAAACAGTTATGTAGAAACTTTGTTAGACATTAATCAAAGAGTGCTTTTTTAGGAAGAATTGTAAAAACCCGAGCTCCGTGCCGGACAGAGGCATACCTGCACATACAGACCGTTTACAAAAATTATTGCGCAAAAGTGTCATCCCATTTTTGTTCAATTTTAGAAAACATTGTACCATTTGAAACCTCATGTTCCATAGATTATTCTGGCTTGTATTTTCATTTTATAAGTGGTCCGTTGTGGTCAGCAGGCCACAAGAAAGAAAATGGACGGTTTTCTTTGATGTAGAATTTCAGCATTAAGACGATTGATCATTTTAATGAAAATTGAATGACAGTTATCTCATGATGGAAGGAGTTTGAGATTGTGTGAATGCACAGACAGATGCACCACGAATAGGAGTCATCATAAAAATGGTGCTTAAAAACAACTGCAGCATCTTATTCATTGAAAGAGAAGGTCAATTTCAATTAACTTTATGCCAAGTGAAAGCAATGATTCACAAGCGGGAAAGATATGCACTACTTTAAACACATTGAATAGCCTAATATAATTTTGTGATGTAATTCCCCGTATTTTGATAAATAACGTTCCTCACAGGGGTAATTTGACTATACATCTGTCAGACTAACCATTCATGCCATATTTTCATTCAGTATATTTGAATTAAATGAAACTTGATTAGCGTTGCTGAATACTATTGAAAAATGCGTACCGACAACGTGAAATCTTTGTATAGTTGTTCCGTTTTATTTTCGCCGTTTCTACAGCATTCATTGTGGTTGATAACCTTTGACTTATGTTCATATTATATTATTTGTATCGTAGAACTAGGCTTGAGAAATCAGTGAAATAGAGCCCCTCAAATCTAAAGTTCAAAGTAATTGCAGCAGTCTTGCATCATTTACAGAGGTGCTGCCCCATCAACCCCTGATAGCTACGAGTTAGTGATCAGAAAATATTTGTATCTCAAAAAATCAGATTATGATTCTCACACTTACTAAAAAGTTCCAAGAAAGAAATTTATTCCGTCAATTATTATCTCGTTGACATTAGTGCCGGTATGTGCATAAGTTACTATGCATTTGTTCCTATCTTTTTTTCTTCATTTCATCTGAGTGTCAGTGATTGACTTCAATAAGTCTGTCATCGTCACGCTACCTTCATTGTGTCTATATTGATTTTCTGATTGTATTTGCTTGTTCTGTGGTTCAGTCAGTGTAGTATGTCTTTGTGAATTGTGATTTCAATTCCATAAAGTGTAGATTTTGCACAATGCCAGTCAGTCCAGCGTTGCACCTGAAAGAGAATGGCCGAAACATGTCGTGCAATAAAACTTCTAAAACTGTGGCCTAATTCTTCATCTGCAAAAGGTTGAGAGATTGTTATAAGTTCGCGACTTATAATTCAGTGACAAAAAAATGAGAGGATGACATTCACTCTTGTCTTCCGATACTCCAATATACTTCGGTGTCAAATTTCTTATCTGTAGTATAAACAGCTTCTTGTTAACTCCACGCCGTTTAATTATAATGAGCTGAATTTTAATTAATTTTATTTTATTAATGAGCTGCATTGTAAGTGGGACCAAAACACATGTTTGTTGATTGTAACTGTGATTGCCGTGTCGGTGGATATTCAGAGAGACATCAAACACTGGAGAGAAGGAATGATAAAACTGACGTAGCACAGGAGAGAATGTACCCATGGCGAGTATACTTACCATCAGCAGCGAAAGGGTTAATTTGACCTACTCTTTTTCAAGTGTGAATCTGACATGTGTGAATGCTGTATGATTTTATTAAGTGGAAATTTCATGTTAACGCTTTGTCTGACACTTGTGTTCAGCCGGTGATTATTGATTTGATCGTCACTTGAGGCATGAACTTACTTGAGCCTTGAAGTGCTTGGAAGCATGAAGTGATGACCATTTTGTCGGCTATCGTTCATTGTTGCCGATGGATGTCATAACACTCACTAACACTCTGCTGAATCATTCTAATTTCAAAATAGATAGGAGGCATACATAATAAGTGTCCATATTTTACGATAATCGCAGCATTTATTAGTGCAGTGCTGTTTTTTTATTCAGAATACATACACAGTGTCAAACAAGGTTAGAACCGTTGGATTGTGAAGGAGCTGTTTGTTATCGTAGCCCAGGCGCTCTAGAAGGATAGCTTGATGTGGTACAATCGACCCATCACAGCTATAATTCCGTTTCAAGATATACACCAAGGGCCAAACCAGCTTGCCACGGCAGTGCTGTCGATCTACTACCACGTCTAGCACTTGTCCTTCTCATCTCTACGATTCACATGGCCGAACCACCGTATCCTTCGTTCATTGATCACTTTCTCTGATGGTGTATGGCCACACCAGCTTGCCACGGTAGCGCTGTCGATCTGATCAGCCAGTGAGACACCACTCATGAAGCGAGGCATCCTTCTGTCACATGAACACAGTTGCTGAACCAGATGTTGAGTGAGGTTCCAGGATTCACCACCGCAAAGAAATCCAGGCATGATGGAAGAGTTGTAGACGCTACCTCGGCACCTGAGTGCAGTCTACTTATTTTCTAGTCCTATTGTTTCTGGAATTTACTTTGCTCCCCATCAAATTTCTATCGGGTGGTCAACTATTCATCTATTAAGTTCCATAACGGATTTGAAGCTCTTAAGATTCTTTAGAAATGTGAGGGTGATCCTATGTAATAGTACAGCAACCCACATCAAATATATATTTATTTATGTATTCATAAAAGTACATGCACATGGTAGATAGCAATTTGATGTTTTGCTCAATCTTTCAATTGCTTAAAACATAAAACCAGATGGAATGTACTTAATTTAGTATGACGTCTTTAATTGATTTCGCATTCAAGTGTGTTGTTGTTGGTCTTACTAGATAATGTCATTAAAAGAACATCGAATGCAATGTTATGTCACAGAATAGCTACCTGCCATTACGCCTTACGAATTTGAATAACTACATTGTTCGCAGATTATCTTTTCGTTGTTAAAAGAAAGCTCTTCTTGAAGTAAACAAAATCTCCTAGACCATAATATTGTTTTCATAGTATACAGATGTTTTAAAGAGTTTTTAAGTTCATACCCGGCTGTGATTCTAAAGTATAGACCATGAAGCGTCTTAAAACTATGTTTATGAACGAGCCCTTCCAAGTTCTTGTAATGAATATAAGCTGTTGATGGATTAAGAGGATCAAACTTCAAATGTTTATTATTAATTATGATGCTCTGAATGAATTTTTCATCAGACGTTTTAAAGGATGAGAATCAGACATCATCTACGTAGTAATGAAACACAGTTTTCAGTAATCTCAATATGGGCGAATACTAATAATAACTTGTTAAATTTTCGTTGCCTTCTGTACACAAGGAACACGATAACAAGAATGTATGTTGCATATACTGTCTGGAAGCAAGCACGCGTTTATGTCAAATTTGAGGAATTGGATCCAATATTTGTCTACTCATTATTGAAAGTCTCTTAATCATCAGATGGTCTCCATGTTGGATCAATCTAAAGAAAGTCAGGGTCATCTCTAACTAGAATTTCTCTTTTATACCATTTTAGTCCAGCAGCGAACACGAAGCTGCGTAGTGAACGAGATCTTGGCTACAGCTTGGATTAAAATGGCCATGTATTTCCATAGGAGAAATTGTGACATATTGGTTATAAACACGATTTCATTAAATTATTGGCCATATATTGAAGCAGGAATGCGGAACCGGAGCCGGCTGAACCGCTGAATTTGGTTGAAACTGAAGCGGAGCCACAGAAAGAGCACAAGTTCCGGTTCCGGGAAATATTTTTAGACTTGTGATGAACACGTGCTTATACTCAGACACAGTAAAATGTTCCCAATTTGTCTGTTGTTTTACATTTAATAGATCCTGCTTTGCCTACCATTTAACACGCGGCAGAAACTATTTTGCAATGATAGGCACTTTTATGGAAATCTTCTTTTAAGTTATACATGAATGTATGAGGTGAAATATCAATGTAAATCAATATTGTATTATGTATGACAGTGGTGGGCAACCAAGTAAGGCTAAGTGGGCAACCGAAAAGGCTCGCGGGCCACCAATTTTGAAAGGCAGTGGTATTGGTTTAATATTATTTTTCCGCACTTTTAAGTGCACATGTGGGCTGCAGTATCGTACATGCATCGTATCACATAACAAAATTTTACATGTAAATGAATACAGCAGCATTGCACGCAACAAATTTGTTTGATATTGAGGAATCATAATTTACTTTCTACATTTCATGTAAGTATTGAAGAGCGAAAAGGCCTATGACAAATCATGGAAGACTTTCTTTGTGTAATTCAACGGTAATTTGACTATTTTGGTAATTTCACCGACATTACCTTATTTCATCGAAAAACAGCGGTCTGTAAGTGCAGTGCAACCATCCGCCTGAAAACCGCACATGATAAAATTGATTTTTCCTACAATAATTGATCATGCTACATGTACATACGTGCACGTCACCCAAACATATACGGCTTTCAAAAGATGTGCATACGGCTCCACAACTGGTAGTTGTGTGCGAATGTCAATCGAGTATACGAAATATATATTAGTGTAGTGATATACAAATGAAATTCAGCAAGAATATTTGAAAAAAATGTTGGCCTGTCAAAATCTTGCGGTTGGATTCCTCCATTCTCAGTCAAGGTCCAATAAATATAGCCTCTTTCTAAGTTGATTGAGGCGTGGTTTATTACGTAGAGAAACATGCTCGGCAGGGCATCGAATGCTATGTGACTTAGCATAAACTCGCGCAGGTGATGACCATTTTTCTCTTCTAAGAGAAGATATTCATTACGAAAGGAGCATGGTTGGATGATTCGAATGTGAATTTTTGTTTTCTGTGCCATCACATTGCTCATTTAGTCGTCAATTAATGGTTTTGGAAATTCTAAAGAGAATCCCTCATCCTTTGAAGCACCTGCCGAAGGTCGAAGTCGGAGTGAGTCATTTTCAAATCATCGATTCAAATAATGTCCGCGGGCCATTTCAGATATGAGAAGCGGTGGCGGGCCACCCAATATGTCCCGGAGGGCCACGCGTTGCCCACCACTGATGTATTATATAGGACGATGAAATTAAAACGTTAATCTGGCAGACATGCGGTTTTGCAGTAGTCAAGAGGCATAAAATGCCAAGTTTCAGGAGCTATCCCACTATCTGCACAGCTTCGTGACAGCTCATTGAGTTTCTCATGACCGCCATCGCTGAGTAATGTATGAAGTCTGAAGTGTGATCTCTTTGTAGTTTGGACTGGATATGCCACACCATCGAAGCTGTGGGCTATGCAGGGGCTGAGAAGTTGTACAGCCGCTTATTGGAAGAGAAGGAGCTTGGAGAAGATCTGAAACAAGATGTGGCGAGGGTTCTTGCCGCTCTTACTCGGTCATATCGCATCATCAATCGACGGTTATATCATCTTCCCATGGAAATATCTAATCGTCTGCTCCCCTTTGCCCGAACATCTCGTGGGTTGGCCCGATTAGTCTCTCAGTGTGACAACGTGTCATCACGTGCTAGTACTCTGCTACCCTTCTTCCAATGCGCCTTCACAGCAGGTCCTATCTTATACACGTGCGTCGTACGCGGCGAGCGAACCGATAACACCTCAAGCCTCGAATGTAGCATCGTCGAACGTACCGATGGTCGTGTACTTTTCCTTGCTAAACCTTATTACTCTAATGTGCTGCGAGTTTGGGACGTGGAGCACGGAGAACCATGCGAGGATATCACTCTAAATGCCACCGGACGTGTCTTCTTCTCACAGACGGGCGACAAAGCTGTCCAGTTCCGCTCACTCCGCGTCATGGACGTGTTTCACACTGAAAACGGTCGTCAGCTTGCAGAGGTAGGCGTTGGCAACGGCATCCTAAAACTGCGTACCGCTGTTCTGTCCAACCATTACGCCGTGATCGTGTATGAGAATGGGAAAGGACCATTGATCATCGATATGAGAAAATATGAGCCGCTGGGCACACTCGAATATTCGCCACGTGTCGCTGCCATCGCTCCAAGCGCGTCCGCTTTGACTGAAGGAGCTGCCGCAGAGGACGAAGAAGAAGTGTACTTCGATGCAGGGCGTCTTGTCGTCATCTACGGCCTACCCAGTCTACAACGGCGTGGTGTGGTACAGACGCCAGACAACCTAGCCGCATTGCAGGTAAAAATCAGTCTTAAATCATCAATTTACATCAATGGGGAATTCATCGTATCATGTGATGATTTTATTAGGATATTCATCATAGGAAATTGCCATGGAGATTATCAACATCCTTAAACACTCGTAGATGGTTGATAAACGAATAAGTTAATGAATTCATGTTCATGCTGAAAAAACGCTCAGAGAAGGCTTCAACATCGGTTAAGTGCAGTAAAGTTATGTAAAAGTCAAGTACCATAAGTTAGAACTAAAAAAATAGCGATGAAAATGTCTCTCACGGTAACTACGAAATTTGCAATAACGTCTTGCTTAGTGACTATGTAGATTGGAGGATATTGCTGATATTTGGTGCGACAGATTGGGAGAAGTCTTTTGAACATCGATTAAGACGCGCGAATGAAATCTACACATTTCTATCATTTTGTTAGGAAGTCAGTGTATGTCTCAAATGTTTCTCAAAAAGGTCTCAAATGAAGTGTAGGGTCTCAAATGTTTCTGTTTTTCAGATATTTTGTTTCTCTATTACAACATTTCCCTTCATTTCTTGTCAATTGAGTAAGCTATTAAATATGTCGGCATCTTTAAAAGTCTGTTTTGATGTGTGAAATGCAGCAGCACTTGTCATGTCGATTACATGTTACTCAAAAGTTTACTTAGTTTCATGTTTTTTATCTCACTTATATTTGCTGGCAGCTAATCAATTCCTTGAAAGCAGTCCTTCGCGCCCGCCTCTCTAGCAGGCCATAGATAGACAGTAGGATGACTGCTTCACCTGTGCTTATTTGCTCTCGATTTGAATACTGCACTAATGCACTTATTAACTACTCTATATCGTACTCATCAATTACATGGATCGCGATGTCACGGCACATGCATAGCATTAAAAGCATGTATAAAAATAGAGTCAAAGCACGGTATAAAACATGTTTGAAAAAAGGATTAAAATCCAGATTTCATAACCGTGCTTATTGTAAGATGCTGTTTTTCAAAACCATGGTTTTAATCCCATTTTATCTCGTTTAAAATATTGTTCTATACAAGAAATTGCTTTTAAAATGTTATTTTTGTCCATTTGAAAACACAGCTATTCAATTGATACCAAAAGCTCAAGCTAAATAGAAATATGAAGCCCTGTTTAGTTAAATATAACATGCGAAAATCCTGCTTGGCACTATAGTGTTAACATTAAGTGCATGTACTTAGCATTATTGAGTAGATTTTGTAGAATTAATGAATTTCAACTTCATCTCAACATAAAAAAAGAAGCCTATGAATATTGAGAATTAGGACTGTGCGCAGTGCTGCACCGATGCAAGTGTTCTTCTGCCTGCACCGGTTCTCGGGCCGGTGCACCGAAATATGCGAATTTCTTTCAAATTAATATTTTACTGTATAGTTTCAATCTTTCATTTCATCTGTCATCTTACTCGCAGCAATTTGGAGAGAAAATATTTTAAGCATGCTGTATAATTATTCTATCTAGGAGATAACATTATTCGATTCTATCTATGAATTAAATTCAAACTTCAAATTTGTACACCATGGAAGTGAAACTTTTTGAAAATCACGGATATATTCCCTGATGTTGAGAAAAATTTGAAAAATGACGAAAATTATTTATTTCAAGTTCATGACAATTATTTTAGTCCACGAAGTCTCAATTGCCGCTGCCTCAGTATTTCGGAATCTCATAGAGAATATTGCGTACCCTGCTGTTGCTCCACTTGCCAAGATGTAGGCCATCTTGGCATTTTGCGGCCAGCAGTTTGTCCTAGATTTTTCTGGGATCCGGAAACATTATTAAATTGCAAAGAGACTGCTCACTCCTTGAAGCCGAGCAATGTCGAGATGCTGAACCTCTGCATAGTAATATGTAGATAGCGATGACACTGCCTCGAATCTTTCTAGAGTTCCTGTGAAAAATAATCTAAACGTCTTTTGACATACATGTATTCAAAAGAATCAATTAAAAACCCGACGTTTCGTCTGCATTGTAACCTTTTTAGAATTTTTCGTTGCATCAAAACTATCATAGAGACATTCGGGCACCTGTTGGATATTTTAAAATATAATGAAATATAATGGTTGCGGCTCGTCCACAACCCTATTGGGAATATTAAAGCTAATATTAATTTTAGTTTTCATGATGTAAATCTTTCATAAAATGTCATTGCTTTGGAAATTCTACTAGCAAAGAAAACATAGTTAAAAAGTTGTTTTAAAGCCATTTATAAAATAAGTCGTGCTCGTATGTGCTAATCACATTGTAACAAATAAAACTAGCTTAGCAGTAATGTTAAATAGGATCAATAATAAAGATCGGCTGTGATTTATGGCTTACTATAACACTGCATTATTCGGGCAATTTATGTAGATCATTCTTAGTATTTTTCTTCTCTCGATTTAAGAATTATAGCAGAAGTGTAGAAGAAGTTCCCGCATGGAAGGACTAACGAGTTTGGCCAGATTTTTATCAACTGAAGAAATGCTTTGCATATGCATATCGTTTTTTCTGTCGCTTAGGTCTACCGAAACCTATATTTAGTGCACACTACTATGCACGCATCAATCATTTTCTGTTAAAGCTGTGGAACTATACAGAACTTTGTAGTAATAAGTAGTATTTATCTAAGATGACATTATAGCTTGGTTAAAAAAATAATGAAGAAAAAGTAACCTCAGTATTCTATTATTCGTTCTCAAAAAACATGATGGAGTCGACAACATCAGTCTTAAATCGAGATCGGAGGCTACGCGATCAGAGGCTATATGCCCGTGAATAGGCGGTCCGGCCAAAATGATACGACTGTGGGATGACTCCTATTCCACATCGTTGTTTCAAATCAACTTGGAGGGATGGTTTGCATTCAACTGAGTATGATAAGTCGACAGTTTCACCGGAAGTCGTCAGGAAGGTTATCCTGACTATAACCTATGCGCATTCTGACTACGATATTATGTCAAGATCCCGGAAGCTGACATCAAAGCTAAGTGCATAATGAAATTCATTGATATAAACGTTTGCAAATGACAGGCCGCTAACAAGAATTTCGAGCAAATGAAAGGATTCGTCATTAATATCCTTTAAGCCAGTTGGTTTTGTGCATGCAATCTAACAAAAATTCTGAACATATGATATACATGTACAATGAAATGCCTTTCACGACATTAACAATACGAAATAACGACAGGTTATCGCATCACAATTCGCGTGGCTATTGAGCGCTCACAATATCTAATAACTCCAAATATTGACCTTAATATCGCTAAATGCTCTAGAGTCCTAGATAAACATGCAGGAAGGAGGTTTAGATTGTGTGATTTAGCTAAATTCAGAAGAAGTGACTTGAAATTTATTACTTCTGTAAGGAATCTTATAAGGATTTCGGTAAGTGTGGGTTTCTTCTACGTGTGCTGTGCGGCTAGTGGGGTCCAGCAAGTTGTAAGAACGTTTTGAAATTTCCTTTTTATGTGAAAGTGGCCGTCGACATTTATATTATTGTACACAAATTGAAATTCCTCCAATTTTTCTTTACGTGTATTTTCAGAATATTTTGTCGCTATCGCACTGTGGAAGGCGCAAAATGTTCGACACAACAAAAAATCGGAGAAAGCAAGAAGACGAATTTCAGAATAAATTCAGCTTATTTAAATTTTAAAATTCATTCTTTCTTGACGATATGTTTAATGACCATGGCCATGTCGTATCTCTGTCGTGGTTAACATGTGACATGCGAAGCACTTGAGACAATAAAATCGGTTTGAAACAGACGAATGTAAACAAAAATCAGTGCATCGGTGTTGTGATTGTTGTTTTAAGAAATTAATTTACATAGCAAATCAAGTTAGCATTCGATAAAAAGAAGTACTTCGTAAAAAAGCATTCGCTGACCTTTGATATCATAGATATCAGGCAGTTGGAAGTCATAAGAGACGTAAATTGAATTAACCTTTTTGTATGCAGAGTGAGGGATTCAAATATTTGATACATGCACTTTCTAGGATAGGTAAATTATAGTTGTTTATGGACTTTTTCAAAATACAAAAGTTAGATAAAGTAAATCGGTCATATCGTCAAGAAAGAATGAATTTTTGATTTAAAATCATATACAAATGAGCACCAGAAAAGCGAAAATTCAGTATTGCTACTTCTATTTTGTATTCTCTGAAAGTTTGACTTTGTTGTAAGCACCGCTTTCGTGGTTGCAGGTGCGACCGCGACGTGGAGACGAGCCGCTGATGGTCGCATTGACGGAGAATCGGAAGTTAATCCGCATTACCAAGGCTGAATGCTTTGCTCTAATGCATGATGTTGAGCTTCGTGAGGCCATAGTTTCGGATACAAATAGACATGTACTCGGCCGGTGTAACCGAGCTCTCTATCTCTTTTCCCTTCAAACAAACAATCTCCTCCATCGCTTAGCGGCGCCCTCCGCTTCTGACTCTTCACAGCCCTTCTCACAAGCAGCATTTGTAGCCCTTGATCGATTAGTAGTGGCATCCCGCGGACGTCAACTCATCGTATGGGAGACAAGTTCCGGCGTTGCTGTTCGGTCCCTGAATAGTCCGCAATCCAGTGTCACCTTACTGACGTCCATACCTTCCGCACAACGATTTGCAACTGTACATTCGGACGGAACGTTGGCAGTATGGAGTGGAGAAAGGATTGATGAGCCAGCGGTCATCTTTCACCAGGTGAGTTATGGTGGAAAATTCCTGCCTTTTTTATTGCTTATTGGTGTAAGACTAGTGATATGCCAAAGTACACACAGACTTCTCTTATCCGGACACATTGATACCAAGCATTGTCCGTATCTCAGAGTTGCTCGTATGTTAGGAAATTGATACTTCACGAACTGCCATGACTATTCATTATTTTTTTCATATTACTATTTCCAGAAAATATGTGTAATCACCAAGATAAATTGCCATGTCTGCGTGCTTGGGTCTAGAGATGATATTCCTCAATATTGATGGTCACGGCAGAACTAGTCTCGAGGGGCAAGAAGATTAATTTTCCATTGAACGCAATGCAAATTCAAGCCTGGAGCCTATTTCAATCTGAGGTACCTTACCTTAGGATTCTTAGAAATGACGTTAGTGCATTTCAAAGTTAAGGCTAGGTTCATTAAGATGACGCCGTTCCATTTACTACAGGATGCGTATTGTAAACAATAAGATACATATAAATAAAAACGGATGTTGATCTCAAAATGGATGATAAAGATCGTCGTTGGTTCTCAAGATGGGTGGCATAAAGTTCTCCATGACAGACAGTCCATTGGCCACATTTGCAAGAGAGAATGAACTGTAGCTAAAGATGCGTTTTGAGATAGTTAAATTATCGATGTTTATGAAATCCCACATACAAAAGGCCATGAAACGAAATATAGGACACTTTCTTTTTACTTCTAGTTGATGTAGTATATGCAAGTTGTGTCATACATTGCAAAGCTCATGAACTATAGGTTCGGTGACCGGTGGATTATCGCCTGAATTGAACATAGTGAATAGTAGTAGCCCAGAGAGTAATTTGTCAAATGCCCGGGGTTATAGGCACTCATCCGTTATCCTACCGCTTCTTGTTAATTTTTTTTTTTTTTCAGAAAAGTCATTTCTTCTTCGGGTACACATTCATATTAATAGCCACCAAATTTTCGCCTTACGGCTTTGTCAAGGTGTGATAAATGCATGCAATCAATCAGTGCAGAGCAATATGAACAGCAATAAGAACCCAACCTTCCTTATGCTTCTTGCTAAGTTACGAAGATAGCAAAGGAATTATGCGTAATATATGTGATTTTACTAAAATAGTACGTTACATTATATTTTCACGAATATCTGGAATATCTTAAATTTTATTGTGCAACAATTTATTGGTTGCTTACATATGTGTTCTCGACTGACCACAACTAACCACTTGAGAAACTGAAATATTTGCCAAAATTTATGTAAAGTTTTATATGGTGTGAGGTTTATCAAAATTGAACCACAACTTCAACTCAAGAACTTCATTCGAGAATGCATTTTCTTTTTGCAATTATTTTTGAAACGGTCAGCATATTCTTAATTGCCGCATTGTTTTCCTATGTCACAAAGAAACCTACATTGTACCATATAAAGGCTCACTTTTCATTCAATTTAGGCATTACATAAAATCTGCTTGGCATCATGCAGCGTTTTATAATCATCGAAAGTTATGATATCAACTTTGCAATGACCAGTAAATAGGTTAGGTAGCTGATTAGGTAGGTGTAGAGCTACCTTAGTCTTTACCTCAAGTTTTGCTACCTAACATAAGATTGAAAGATGCTAAGATACTAAGTACTTAAAGATTTTTCGCTCTTTTCATGATGTAGAATCATTCTGTTAGGTAGAATATCTATTCCACCACGTGACAGCCAGAGACAATGAATTGTTTGTTATTCGATTGGATACTGCAGCGGTGCTGCTTTGAAAATCAAATCAAGACACGACACGGCCAAAAAAATTCGAAGGATCCAGGAAACGGAAGATGCCAAAGTTAAACAACTACCCTAGTGGAGAATCCTGTAAATAATTAGGTAATTAAAAGTCATGAACGAATGAATATAAATTAATACTAACAACATAGAGTAACCTACTCCAGTATGGAGTAGGGACTGAAATACCTATAAAGGCTAGTCGACTCAACAGAAGACGGTAAGGGAAACAAATTAATACTTATAAACGATTTTATTTTACCATTTAAGAACTGAAATAAGAGTTCGTCATGGACCTGACAAGAAGCCAACTTAAAAATAACAAATGGTGAAAATAAGAAACCTAAAAAACCAAAATCAAGTTTGCTATGTATGGAGTCATCAGAGAGGAACCATGTGGCTGCATAAAGCAAGGTTTCGGCCCCTAACCTCCAACCTATACCACATGGCGGGGCCAGGTCGACCATATCGAATGTACGACATGGAATGTCTCTCCAAGCCTGAGGAAACATAGCAGAACCGAACCAAAAATAAAATTTATTGGAATTTATTAGGACAAAAAGAAGCACATGAAACTAGAAGAGGTTTTCATAGCCCAACATGCCAATGATGGATGGCATCTGGTGGTGCGAAAAACAACCAAACTTAAAAACGAGGAACCTATTCTTGGATAAGGACTTTATGCAAGAATTAACCACCAAATTAGTCTTATAACCCCGTCCTTTGAAGATATCAAAAATGCCATTCGCTCTTGATGTGAAGGTGGAAGCATCAGATGAAATCCTGGCGAACCTGATGAGTTGGGCAGCAAAGATGTTTAAGCCAGTGTTCAAAGGCATGTTGCTCTCGGGTAAAGTATACAGCACCACTGGGAAGCTGAACTATGAAAATGTAATACGCTTATCCACAGAAATCCGACTTTTCGCTTTGTTTGCTGAGACTAGAATGGACAACAGCTGTTTGTTGGTGGAAATTTCAGCCGCTCGGCTGGGTGCCAATTGCTAGATCTTTGAAAGAGTCAAATCACTGAAACATGCAACAGTTGTAAATTCTTGCCGCGTGGCGATTTACTGTAAGTTATTTTGTCAATTAATGCTTTTATATGTAAAGAGAACTGATAATAGCCGGGAATATTTACGAGGTTCACAGATATGCTGCCGATGCCTTCAAATTGTCAACCACTTGAAGCCACCATCGTATAGGTACCGTTGTCATGATAGAGCATGTCCGTCCACGACCTTCTATTGTTTTCATTGTCCATGGCCGTTCTAGGCATTTATTATTACAGAGTATCGGATTTCTATGCGCTTATCCACCTTAAGGGAGCATGACATTAGGTACCTAACCGTAAGGTAGTAAGGTTAGGGGCCTTGAATTGAAATAGGCCCCTGAATTCTGACCAACCAGAAGATTAACACTACTTAAAACGTACACTGTCAGTAAATTTAGATGGTGAAGAAGAGTCGAACGGTGAAAATAATATTTCCATTTGACGAATTTATCTCTTATAAAAATTGAGACAAAGATGTATACTATAGTTTTCACTTGACAAGCCTGACTTCAGTCTGCACAGGGATAGATTCATTTGCGTGTGAGTCAGTCTAGAGTGGACATAATCCTATCCCAGCCATTCTATGCGATGGTAGCAAGCGATAGAAATTGACATAGATACCGTCTCTCATTAGCTTGTGTCATTGGCCAAGCACGTGCCTTGCTGAAGCAGCTCGTATCAGTGAACACGCAATCCTCAACGGTCAGATTCCAGGCAGACCTGTCAAGTGAAAAGTACGTATCTGTGACCTAATTTTTCTCCATGATAAATTCGTCAAATGGAAATATTATTCACACCGTTCGACTCCTCACGATCTAAATTTACTGACTGTGTACAATAAATGTGGTGTCAATCTCCTGGTCCATCAGAATTCAGACTTGAATTTGCATTACGTCCAATGAAAGATAGATCTTATCCCTCGAGACTAGTTCTGACAGTGAACATCAGTATTGAGGAATATCATCTCTAGACCCAAACACGCAGACAAGGCAATTTATCTCTGTGGTTCTTATGCGAGCTGAACTACTTCGCGCATGCGCTTGGCCAATCACACAAGCCAAAGATAGACGAATCTGCATGTCAACTTCTATCACTCGCTACCATGCACACAAATTGCTGGGATAGGATTATGTCCGTTCTAGACGAACCCCCACGCAATTGAATCTATCTCTGTGGTGATCATAATACGGTAAAACTTACGTATAAACAATAATATTTGGTGCTCCTATTCTTCCCCCCATTTCTGTAGTTGACACCCGGGAGTGTTGCATTGTCAACGATCTTCTCTTGCTCCTAAGGACAGTCTCATTAACTTCGCATAGCGTTGAGTGTGTAAAACTCCTCTTATCTGACTTGTAGAACATCTACAGCCTCAGAATTAGACAACTGCTCGTCATTTGTCTGTAGACAACAATCACACGAAGTTCATGATCACAGATGTACCTTGTATTCTAGCTGAGTATCCAAGGGACCAATCCTTTATCCCAATTCTTCTTCAATTCTGGAGACATTGGTTTAAGCCTTGGTCGGGTCAAATTTAGGACTTTTAAAATAGTTGCACTTAGCACTCTTGCTAAACACTCAGCGGAAAAGAATGAGAGTGGGATCAATGGAACTCGGTCAGGTGGAAGACGGGTGCATCGCCGAATGTGCTTCCGAGTATGAACAAGGAACATTTTTTCACTTGCCATTTTGGTTGCACGCAAATCAAAGCATTGCGTTAACAAACGGCTCCGTACAATCTAACAGGTCTATATACCCGATGCAGTAGGTTCTCATTAGTAGCTACTTTCTCTACAGTGCAGTCTCCCACGTCTTGTTGTTTCTTTAAAAAGTTGGTCGCTAGTAAAGAAAGAGGTCAGGGTCTGCTGCGTCAATGATTATTGTGTCATCCTGACCGCCTGATCACACCACTGAGCTGGATTTTTCTGCAGACGCAGGGAACTGGGAAGGGAATTTCATTCAATAATTGTAGTCGGAAGAGCGGATCGCTCGAATTGGCGCGTAGACCAAGGTGGATAGAGTGACACTGAGTCAAACTATGAGACAGAGAAGCGAGTCTAGTAGAACAAGGAAAGCGGTTTTGCTTCTCATTCACATTCTTACGCTATCTCCAGGTAATCACATGTGACTCTTGAAGCCACTTTCTTTAATTTACATAGAGCATTGTGTGTATATGCAAAATGCATTCTCCTTCGCTGATCAGAAATGTGGCAATTGATGAATTTCAGCGGGTTCTTAATTGTCAATAGAATTTCATATCCTTGGTTGAAGATGTGACTAGTCTATTTCTCTGCTGAGGGTGCAATACTTTTACTTATACTTATGCGTATAACGACTTCGTAGGGTTGGATGATTCTTCCCAATGTTGTGGATTGCAGAGTGCCAGCGTTGACGATCGTCAGCATCATCCGGTTTGAGACCATTCTGTTTGAGATCAGCGGCAACAGAGTCACTCCATGTCTTCCGAGGTCGACCTTTTCTTCTTCCTCCCTCTACCTTCCATGTCAACACTTGGCGGACGCAGTCTTCGGGCTATCGGATATTGCTTCGATGTTAAGCATATCCCTCATGTCGCCACTTCGCTTTCTGTCACTTAGCTTCGTGCCACACATCCACCTTACCATGCCCATTTTCACCCTCTCCAGACGTTGTTGACTGTCCACTTTCAGAGCCTATGTCTCGCTTCTGTATGTCATACCCTTCCGGACACAGGCATCATATACTCTTCCTTTCATGTGGAGGGACGGAGCACGTGAGGTGAGGAACGGCATCAACGCCTTGAAGATATCCCAGTCGCATCGAATTCTTCTGTTGACAGCAGCATCTACTCCACCACCTAGAGTCAATATAGCATTGATACTTCTGTTGACACTTTATTTTCAAAAGCAGCATTTGTTATTGATACATTAACTTAGACGTTATGTCAGTGGTGCGTTAAGATATATTTACTTCAGTAATTTTCGAGAAAATACCCTGAAAATGCTAATTGCGTATTTCGGGCTCGAGAGTGATTTGAAATTGAGAATTTCAAGGATTTCGTTTGGTCTTAATTTCATCCATGATATCTGTGATGATGTGTATTCTCCTACTGTGCACAGTTCGGTGTTCGTCGTGCTTATCATTACAAGTTGATAATCATACATTTAGAACAGGAAGTTCATGATTTGCGTGATGTGAATATGTGCTTGTATAATCTACCTGTTGGATATCAACAA
The DNA here is from genome assembly GCA_907163375.1 of Prostheceraeus crozeri. Lineage (NCBI taxonomy): Eukaryota > Metazoa > Platyhelminthes > Polycladida > Euryleptidae > Prostheceraeus > Prostheceraeus crozeri. The sequence goes on along the minus strand of CAJQUW010004403.1, from coordinate 327,570 downwards.
ACAACAATGATCATTGATACTTGTCCGCAGCGAAGATTACAGTCTTCATCATTCTATCATTCCGCTGGTTTCATAGACGGCGTTCTTATTGAGTCTGAAAGTATGACTGTTGTATAAAACATGTAAAATAATGTTCGCTTTCATCAAACTGTCGATTTAGTGCCGCACACAGCCCTCGTGGTTTGTGTAATGCGAAATTGCTAAATTGCTAATACATAGAGGCGATATGAATGCATTAATACATGAAACATGAGCAAATACACGCTCCTCACGTAATCATATAAGAAAGCATAATCACATGGCGTAATAATATAATCACAAACATAAAAAAATGAGAAAACAGAATAAGTGTAGTCCTTTTATTTTTTTAAATTTCATTTTAACCGCAAAATCTGTCAGATTAAAATTAAGGTGGAAAAATGTCACCAAGTCAATTAATTTAGTAGCCCAAATGTAGCCAACATAATGCTTCTTCAAAAGCTTTGTGAAATTAAGAAAACGATATTTACGCCGACAAATTTTTAGGAGGGAATTCGAAGTCTTAGGATCCAAAACTTCAAATGTGTTTTGAGTTACTTGACGTTTATCACTGGGTTGATAGACGAATGGTGTCTGTCGCGAGCGAGGCAAAAAAGTTGATGACCAGCTAGAATCAGGGAATAAGTGACTTTCGCAAGTAATTAGGAGCATCACCATATACACATTTATGCATCATGCAATAAATCGTAAATGGAATCCTTTTGCGGATTGGAGGCCAATTAACGAAGATTCTTCACTAAACACGGTCAAAAGTTTTGTATTCGTTGAAGTTTCTGTAAACAATGATAAGCGTAAAAGCTCAAAGCTGAACTATTGTAATCTATTCGAGAGAAGAGACTAAAAGTTCGGGAAAGCTAAGCAAGATGATTATGATTATTATTTTATCTCATATTGACAATTTAATGCATTTCAACTATGAAAAATCCAGTCATTTTCAAGAACGACCAAAAAAGCAAGTGGTAGAAGACTTTTATCCCCTGGTTTGGAAATTCAACGTCGTTTTATCCAATTTTTTTTATCCTATCGATATCGATCAGAGTTGATATCTGAAATGTGCAGCAGTAATGTAAACGGTACTCGTTCTTGAGAGCAGATGCAACAGACGTTTTATTCAAGAGAACGCAGTGCTCTAACCGCACACCGGTTTAATTACGTTTTACAACGGATTCAATAACCGACTGTGCCTGTGAAGATTGGCAATAAAGCCATCATAAAGGAAACGATGTAGCCAACAGCCCACTATTTTTTCTTAAGCACAGCTTGAGAATATATATCAAATTTCGACTTCTGAACTTGAGAACTTCTCCATAAGATGCAGGACATAACTTAACGAAATACATGCATGAGATGTAGCAGACTATGATTATTTATAAGCAGTAGACTAGGTTTATTGTGATCACAGCATGAAATCGCAGCTTGAAATGCGTGAACATAACAATTTTAGGAATTATACAGCATTTCAGCACGCTCGGTAAATTTCATTGACAATACACTTATGACCTTCGAAATATTACGCATATCTGATGTATGTTTAGATGTTAGCTTTACCCTACTTTACTTTGGGTGGAGGGGGGGGGGTCCCGGAGCCCCTATTAATTTTTTAATGTTGAAAGAATTATTGCCGCAAGGACTGTATGAATTCAAGATTGAGTCTATACCAAGTAACACCCGTTAAAAAATAAGTCTTTTTTGCATCACCCTGTATACTAACACAATCAGATATATCTACTACCAGCATTATCTGACGACGTTTTAATGTGATGACAGTTCAAAACACAGTTTTATAATTCATCTACCATCATTTTCGATCAGATGCTCAAACATATCAATTTCTTGAGAAAAACGACTTCAAATTTCAATGAGATTTCAATTTCTATTTCTATTTGAGGAAAATGATCGAGCTGGTAAAAACTGATGCTATCGTTTGAAACAGCACGCACCAATTGTGTACAATTGTGATTTTGGGGACGATTAAGTCATTGGCACATGAAAGTCAGAAGTAGGAGACTCTTAGGAGCCCCGGGTTTTCAAGGCTTAAAATCGCTCGGGTAAAAGAGGGTAAAACAGCTCATACCTTTTAAGTGAAATTAGTATGAATTGATTAGTATCATTTGCGCGCAAATGTAATGACGCCTGCTAGTCATTTGTTGGTCCACGAGGCACGTCACCTACGAAATTTTCTTGAATAGAGCTTCTTCAAGTAGAAGTCTTGCCTAGCATAATCAATGAGTTTATACGAAGTTATACTTCACGAAGTTTATTTGATAACCACTGCCCTTGGTATGTGATTGCATATTGATCTGATGTTTTGTATTGTCTAGTGCTGGTTGTGACATAGATGGGTATTTATGACCGTTCATTAGTTGGCATAAGTCATGATTTCTTGGTGATCAACATCACCAAGGCGCACAATGTCTGTACTTCATCCCTGAAAAATCAGGGCAGTTAAATCGCAGACTTTAAAACATATTCTTGCAGCCCGCCCTTGAATAGGGCGCACACCTAAACTGCAAAGGAATCATGGAACCATAGGATCATGGAATTATATTCTGGAAGATGTATACCTTTCCGATGAAAAGATGTTGAGAGAATGGAAATGTGTCCCTTGTCGCAAATCAAATAAATATCAGAGGTTTTTCTACAGAAATTGACAGAAATATCTTTCATTTCAGATAACTGCTGGTCCAATAGCCTCCCTCTCACTTTCATGGGAAGCCGGGCGTTGCGCTGTGACGAGTCGTCACGATGCTGCAGCTGTTGTGTTTCCTTTGGACAAGAGCCAGTATCCCACACGTCTCGTCCACACAGTCAATCCCCGAGGCCGTCTACGTTCTGCTCAACTCAGTCACTGTGGTAACTTCCTCATCACTGAATGCACCGGATCATCCAACCGTATCATGCGCAACCAGTGGACATGTCTGACATTAGCTCGCCTCTGGAACTTAGACAAAAATCGTGGCCTCGCCGATTTCGACCGCTGCCGTTTCTCCTGCTTCTCAGATGATGGATGTCGTGCAGCATTCGTGACGGCTGCAATGGGAGAGCGTCTCCTGAACTCTTACCTATCTTTCTCAGTTACTGTCATATTGGACGTCAAAGACCCGGAAAAGAGGGTCAAAGTGACATTACCAGCTGGAGATGTCATTTCTCCACCAATATTTTCACAAAGGAATTATTTCATATTTTTCCTCTTCGTATTGGATGGCAATCCACAGACAGAAGTTGCGCCTGGATTTATCCACATTGCTTGCATCGATCTTCGGGAAGCTGAAGCCGCATATGCTAACTCTAAAGTGGTCGAGAAGAAGGAGGAAGAAAAAGAGGAGGACAATGAGCTACAGCTGTTGCCTATTTCGATGATCAGTGTGGAGGAAGTTCTATCAAAAGGTGAACGTGGGTCTTCAACAGGTTTTGCAGGCTTGCTAACAAGTCGCGGAAAAACGGATAGTGTTATAGCTGTTCTCCAGGACTATCCACACGCACCGCGCTATGGTCCTCAGTACGAACTTGACCTACAGTTATGTGGAAGGAAGTACATTGCTGTTTTTGATCCAGTCAGTCAGGCAGCGATAAAGAAAAGGACATCCTTTCTTGATCCGGAATCAATTCTAGCTCAGACGAGTATGAATGCTAGTCAGACCATGGCTCTCGACAATCGTTATTCCATGTTCGACTTAGGACTTGGCATTCGAGTGCAGTGTCTCGACTTGGTTAATTACCGATGTGCAAAGCTACTTCTTGAAGGGCAGTACGTGGCTGCCTTGGATAAAAGTATGACAGAACTTTTCATATTTCGGACTGTCGACATGAAGCAAAAAGCGTCGGTGGAATTGGTGGGAGCGGCAACGTTGCTGGAGATCGCCAACGATGGAAGAACCATCTTCTTAGGGTGCGATGATGGACGTCTGTTGGCTTATACATTCGTGCTGGAAGAAGATCTAACGGAGATAGTTCGAGCGATCCCTTCTCGTGCAGGCATCGGAAGATCCGATATAAGGGCGAATAACACAGCTGTATTGGTAGCCAATGAGGAGCGCCGAAGACGGAGCAGTTTACAGAAATCTGTTGGACATCGATCACTAAAGAAACAGCCATCACTCAGAACTATTGGAGAAAATGATGACAAGAACAACGATCGAAATAATAACTTAGAGCGCGGCTTCATGCCATCAGCGTTAGTAACAGTTAGGCAATCGAACACTCGAGCCATGTCTATCAATCGACGCATCTCCAGCTTCGATGTGTTGAAGGATGCTCGTAAGAACACTGTCGCTCAGCAGCAATTCGTTGACAGAGTGCGCCAGGAATCTATTCAGTCAAGTAATGGTGATTCTCGTCGGCAATCGCAAATGTGTTCAATTCAGTGAGATAGATTTGAAATATTTTTGTATTGATAGAAAAGAAGACTGTGAATTTAAATTTTATATCCATGTGATGAAGTTTTGAATTGATTAGAAAGCCTGGGCAGATTGAAACGGGATGCAAGGAGATAGCGAATTCCTAGACACTGAGTTGCTTCCAGCACTGATCGACGTTTTTTGCTTGCAGGGAATTTAAAAATTTGTTCAATTAATAGTCTCTGGTTGAATAATATTTTGCATTCTTGAAGCAGGTTCATTAAGAAGGTGGTTTACATAGCAATGAAATTTCAAACCAGATATTATTTAGGTATGCTTTTCGAATAGGACTCGCACTTGATCATCAAAATGACACATCGCCTTGTGACAGTAATGTGTTAACGATTCGTAGCGATTGTTTGCACGCAAAATATTCAGTAATGAAGTCGGCAATCATAAGCTTATCGGCTATGATGCTAAGGCGACTTGGCTTTATATTGTTGGAAATATCCCCTAACAAGTATCATTTAGTTTTACAACATCATACAGAGCATGCAGGCAACTCTATTGTAAAGCAGTAGACCTAATGTTGGCCTACTCCACATTTTCCATGATTTGCATGATTTTGAAATTCAGCAAAAAAGCAAATAATTCAATAAATTTTCCCCTTCAACTGTTCACGAATGTCGAGTTATCTCGCTTTTAGTATGAAATACTCAATCACACTTTCGATATTCCTACAATGTTTGTAACTAATGCTGCGAAGATGCCTTGGTTTAACATGATTGTGTTGAGTTGGGAAGAACCAAGTTTTGCTGGATATTCAAAATCTATTTTTTCTATATTTTTCTATATATTTCGATCAGTACCTGCCGATCATCCTCAGGCAAGTGAATCTATTTACAATGCATAATTCAAAGGAACTCAAAAAATAAAAACATGGTAGTGCATAAACATAGAAGTGAAAGGCAGAGGCGACAGATAGTACTGGGTTACCTTGTGCCAGTAGCAAAAGCAATTTGATAGCTTTGATCTGACAGACATACATGTACATCAGAACAATTGAAACAGGTAGTAGCCTAGTGAGCTAGCTACAAGTTGCCAGCAGTAGAGTGAGATAACTGCAACCTGTCTAAAAGAAAAACACACAAAAACTAAAATCAAGTGAAAAGGAAATCACTAGACTATTCAAGTTCACTCATTTTGTATATTTCGGGCTTTATGTAGTAAGCTTCACGAAGAAGTAAATTTGTTTTGTCATCATCTGCTGCATTTCAGTTTGAAAGATTCTTGCGTGGCATGAGTTTAGATGCATGTTCATAGAAGTCTTCCTTAGTGTCCTTATACATCCTACATTTAGAGTGCGCATGTTACGTTTTATGCATCTTTTCCGACACTTTTCACCTGTGGCAGAAAGTTTTTTCCTGCGGCAAAGAGAATAGTTCTTCAAAGGACAATTTTGCATTGAGAATGTTTTGCATTTGTTTTAATTGCTGACGCAGTGATTTTGTTTTTCAATTCGGGCATTTTCTTTCTGATTTCTGAGATAATTGATACAAAAATCAAGACAATATTCAAGAAACGAAAGATAAATACCCGAATTGTATGAAAAAATCACTACGTCGGCGAAAAGGTACGAAGTGCGCACTCTACACTTTGGATTCAAGGAACACATTACTAAGAAAGATTCATCCATGAACATGCATCTAAACTCATGCCACGCGCAAGCATCTTTCAAACTGAAATACTAGCACATGATTATGACAATACAAATGTCCTCCTTCGTGAAGCCACATAGAGTCCGAAATTAACAATAGCATTGATCTTGAACAGTTTGGTGACTTCCTTTTAGTTTTACGTGTGTTTTTTAATCAGGTTTGAGTAATCTCACTCTACTACTGGTAATTTGTACCTCAGCAGGCTACTATCTGTTTCAATAATTGCTCTAAGGTACATGTATGTCTGTTAAAAGCTATCAAATTGCTTTCACCACTGCACTATGTTAACACAGCACTATGTTTACACATGTTTGTATTCTTGAGTTCTTTTGCATTATGCGCTGCGAATAGATTCACAATTACCTTAAGATGATCGGCAGGTGCTGATCGAAATATATCGCAAGGCATGAAACAGATCAGATTTTGAATATTCAACAAAACTTGGTTCTTTCCAAATCAACACAATTTGTAACTATTGCAGCTCCGTATTCACTGCCATCTATCTAATGAATGGCAATAAAGACGCCTTTGTAGAATGAACAGAAGTCATTGAAATATTCTCGAATAATGTCAGCTCATCTGTGTTAATGATATTGTTCAATATTCAAAGATATCCTTGCAAACCATAGAAAAGTAAAGCAACAAACCGACATTTGGGAAACGCAGTATCTATAAATAGAGCGAAGCATGCCCTACAAACTTGATTACAAATCAGGATGGCCTAGCATGCTAATTATAGGGACCTATGCTGTAATATAAAAATACATGCCGGTATGCGCACTTAGGTGCGTTGCGAAGATTTAGATACACAGAGTTATTGACAGCGGATAGGCCTATGCTTATAGTAACGGTTAAATAACAACCGTTAATCGGTTAATTAACATCGATTGTATTTGTATGTTTCACAGAAAGACATCCTGTATTCCCCAAAAGCCCAATCAAAATATTTGGGAAATTGTTGGTAGAGGAGGCGAGGCTTTCAGACTTAAGAGCTTATTTTTTTTACAAAAGTAATTCTTTTCGTCCCGGAACAACTCACAGGGCAAGAAGAGCGTATCAGACAACTCTCCAAAAAAGATGGAGACCCTAAGATTCATTAAAAAAAATTAGAAGCTATCTTGCAAATAACAATAGGCCTGGGGCCCACCCATTTAGGCCCATAACATGCAGTAATATGCGCACCATTGTTGGGGATATGGATTATTGCGTACATGGGGTTACATGTAAATCTTTTGACTTATAAATGATGTTTACAAACGGTTAAACAAAAAATTAAAATGGACCATGACCGTATCGGCTGCATAGATTGTAGCAAACAAGGTTTCATAACCTCGAAAGTCATGAATCATCAATTTATTCGATTTTGCACTTTTCCCCCTTGTTCAACTCAAAAACTGAAAAAGGAAAAACTACACTAGGTGACATGCCACGCTCATCACGCGTAATTGCACATGACCTTGAACATCCGTGGCTACGCGTGACATTCCTGCACCATCTGTCGGCAGTCCTGCTATATAGACTTTGCGTCTCATGTTTCTGCATGTATCAGAGGCTAAACAATGTCATAGGACTTCAATTTTATTCTCAAGGAAGACAGAGCATGATGCTAAGCGGTTCATCCGTTGCGGCAACGCGGAAAACCGTAGACGACGAGTAAACTGCAAACACTCGCGTATTCATAAGCATTCCCCATATTTTGACAGCATCAGATCACGTGATTGCTGACTCTCAGTGCAGCGCGCATGTACGCACGTAGAAGTACAAACTGCCCTTAGCCACAGATGTTTGGGTGCTCCGTAATTGCGGATGAATTACGTGTGGCGATGTCACCTAGTTTGCCCTTACTCCATTTTCTGATTTCAATGTATGGATGTTTCTGGAACATAATAATAAGTTGTATATTCAAAAGTGATGAAAATCATTCTTTACAAAACGTGCATCATAAAAACAGAAATCATGAGTTCATGATACGTCAGTGAGCAGTTATGAAGTAATTAGTAGTATAACAAGTAGTGTAGCATAACATGTCTACCTACCACTACATCCTTAAAATATCTGCTGTTGGTCCCTGAACACTGTTTGATTTGTGTGAAGGTGGCAAGTACACATGACACACGGAATTTTATTCACGACTGAAGGCGAACTTCAATTTTACTTATAATGAAGTTAACTAGGCGAGCTCATGACACCTTAGTCTCCCCACTTATAACTGATAAATTTTCTTGCTGCTTAACATGTCTTTGTATTTACTATCGAGACATTTAATGGCAGCCTAGTGAATGAGTGACTTCATCTAAACAACTGGCTTGTTATTACATTTAGACCTATGCTGAATGCTTCTGTGCAACGAAATAAGTAATCATCTACCTAAATAATAGCGAATAGAAATCTTCACATTCTCTGATCGGCATGATCTTGAACGTGGTCATAGGTTCACTCCGGCATCTCGGCCTGCTGAACAAAATATTCAATGGGTCAGTGGATGACTCCATCTTGATAAAATGTTTCGTGCAATGGTGGAACCGATCCTGCTTTGCGGCTTGGAAGCTGCAAGAGAAGGAAAACTGGACGCCATCTATCGACGCCGTCTTCGATATGCTTTGACAGTACATTACCCATCAAAGCTTTCGAACACAGCCCTCCGATCCAGAGGCACTGCTCCTGACTTGACGAGCATTGTTCGGTCAAGGAGAACCAAACTCGTAGGGATGCACATTGCGAAGCTTCGGTCGTGGAAGTGAGATCCCTTGGCCCTTGCTCTTCTCCATCGCCCGAGAGACCCTCTTTGAACAGTAGCCCACGCTTCAGCTCTTATACAACATCTCAAGAGCATAAACTCGTCCCCATATACCATAAACTCATAAGAAGCACAAGAATAGCCTCCTAACATAGAAGTACTTACAACAGCAACGTGATATTTACGACAACTTCGTGGACTTTGAAAAAGGCCTTTGACCGTGTTTGGCAAGACGGCTTAAGGCAGATTATGAGTAACTTCAACATGGATACCAGCATCATATAAGTCATCAAATCACTTTACGCAGACGTAAACAGCGCAGTTCTCGTGAACAAAGCTTGTAGAAACTTCTTTCATACCTCAGTTGGAGTGCGACAGGGTTGCCCTCGGTCGCCAGTCCTTTTTAATGTCTATCTGGAAAGCATCATTCGAGAGACTCGAAGATTTCCATACATCAGTCACCATCAATCTGAAGTATGTTGATGACATCGATCTCTTGGGAAACAGCGAAGTAGAACTACAAGAGCTCACCACTAGATTGGAAAAAGCGGCACGAGCATATGGAAATAAGCACGGAAGAGTGTAAGGTTATGGTGAACGGCCAGGTTCTAGAAAAGGTTACGAGCTTCACATATCTTCGCTCAACTTGACAACTGATGGTAGATCCACTAAGGAGGTGAAAAGAAGAATGACAAGCCGAAGAGTCATATGGAAAAGCAAATCTATCAGCTTGCCGGTCAAGTGGAGACTCTACAACTCCTTGGTAGTCTCCATTCGATTATGCGGATGCGAGAGCTGGACGCTCACAGTAGATAAGGAAAGAAGAATAGACGCCTTCGAGCACAAGTGCTTCAGAAAACTTTTAGGAATATCGTACATAGACCGGAAAGCAAACAAATATGTGAGAATCAAGTCATCTAATACGTCGGAGAACAAGAGCCGCTTCTTTCCACTGCTATGCGGGAAAACTCGTCTGGTTTGGACATGTTTGTCGCCATGACTCCTTGTCGAAGACCATCCTACAAGGGACCTTAGAGGGAAAACAGAAAAGATGAAGGCCAAGGAAATATTGGATAGAAACGTGAGAGAATGGACGTAGTGACCAGTTTGTCAGCTGCTGCGCTTGTGCAAGGACCGGTCAGGCTGGAGAACATTGGTTGCCTCCACCTACCCCAACGAACATCCACGGCGTTCAGTGAGTGAATGCGAATGGTCCGTTGTCGGTCCAAATTGTCTCGTCATTTTTTATCTGCCTGAAGATGAATAAGGTCTCCGCAACATGTCGCGTACTGCAATAGACTGTAATTTGGCCAAAGTAAGTATATGTAAGTGATATTTTAAACACTTTGAAATTGGCAGATTAGTGTTTTCACTCTATATACTTTTTTGAGCAGATCATTACTGTTTTTAGAAGACAGATGTCTGTAAATCATATCATTGACCTTTAGCGGAACTGTCATTCGCAAATGACTTCTATGTTCAATTTGTGCATTTGCAGAACTTGCGCAACATGTTTACAAGGGCTGAAGGGGGAAAAGATGTCACAAATGTCACAAATGTCACTATCCCAGCTGTCAGTTCTTATCTTAAACGAGCCATTGTCCATTCAAATGAATTGGATGATTTATTAACTCTTACTTCTTGACAAATGATTAAATTAGTAGTCGATGCTGTATTCCATATCAGACAATTCATCTATTAAGACAATCAAATCTAATTCTAATAGCAGTACAGATGACATTTGATACTTAAATAAACATTAAATGCAAAATCATTAAATCATGAGGGCAAGAGATACTACAACTTAATAGGAAATCTGTGATGTGAATATTTATGAACCGGTCAAAATCATAACTTCAAAGAAATATGCGCTTAATCGATGGTATCCAGAATTCTTTAATGATATAACAAGTCAAAGCGATGACTAGAGATGAAAATTAGTAGAAATTCAATATAAAATGCAAACTGAAAGAAAGTAATAAATGTTTAATGACAAGTACGAAAATGCTGCAATCTTGTGCGCTTTTTGTTTTAATGTACGCATTGTATTTATTCATTCAAGCATTGAGTGACAAATGATGAAAAGCAATAATGTTACAGACAGATTCTCAACAAGCGCACGTGTTTTTCCATTCAATAGTCAGATATCGATGAATTCTATCTTCGTGAATAATAAGTGCGTGATAATAAAACTTGTATACGTTAAATGAGTCATTCATAACTAAAGAAAGTCAAAGAGAATAACAAGTTCACCAAAATTTTGAATACCGCTCCGTTCAGTTTTATAGAAAAAGTCAGCTCCCGCTAACTTCATCAATATAAAATGTCTTCAAATTCAATTTGTTTCTATATAAAAGATGAATTACATGGCTCGATGAATGATCGATGGAGAGTTTTCTGTTGTTGATCGATGTTGTAACCATTGAATCGAAACTTGTGGAACTTGAATATGATGTACTATTACATTTGCTGAATTCCGAATGCTCTGTCATTTTTGACTTAAACCAATAAAACATTTAACGGAGAGTCTTGATATTTCAAACTTAGACTACTTGGAAACATTATTTCTGGCATTACATGCAAGATGACATTTCATTGAACATGTAGTAATAATAGCAGTAACACATAGTAATAATAATAATTGTAGCGAGTTGCAATACAAAAAATCTTCAGTGATTGGATTATATGTCTAGCTATACATGTGCATTTATGAAAGACGTTGCATCTTGCACGATGAAAACTAGACTAATGAAATTCAGCATTATTCAGCGATTATTTTTTTTCCGGAGAAGGATTTCAGTGTCTGGTCAAATGTAGCAGTCAACGAACAGCTTGTTTAATTAATAAAGGCACCGAAAAAGGCCCTTCAGTGTTCGGATTAGGATTAGCAGCATTGGCATTCATGAGGCTAATCTCAGTCTGCTTCTCTCGCCACATTAGCGCGTAATCCGAATCCTGGCTTGATATGGCTTCTTATCCATTTTGAGCGATCACTGAAGCGTTAGGAAACTGTACTGTGTCTCATTTAACTTTATCATAATTTTATTGTCAACAAGCTCTCCACATTTTTCTGAGTTCAATGTGTTGAAAGTTTTCTTTTGCGAATGTTTTTAAGCGCTCCGAATATACTTGAGAATTGGCCAAATACTTCGAACCAATATTTGTAGCTATCTTGTTGCCATTATTCTTTATAAAAAATGTGAAAAATCTTTTCAGTACCTTAACCCTCGCCCCCTGGGAGCAAGACAGCCCCCTGGCGAATATTTTGAATATATTTTAAACCAAGCAAGCCCATGGCCATCAGATTTCTAGTAGCTTACTTTCTGCGTGTTATGCAAATGTTGACCGAAGGAAAATATATTTGGTATTACACTTTTGGCATAAGATCTATTTTAAATGCTTATGAATGTTTGGAATATTTTGTTCTGATTTCGGCATATTCACTTGTAGTGTATGTTGCGGTATCAATTCTTGATGAAATGAGTTGAGATTTCATGAAAGTATTCTTCCTATAAATATAAATACATTCAGAAATGCAAAGTTTTTGAATTTGAGATTATATGCTTTTTATGTAATTCAAATTTCAAATATGATTTTTCATTATTTTTATACTTTTTAGTTTTTTTACATCTAATGTACATTGAAGATTTTTCAACAGATGAAATATGGGAAAACAGATATTTACATCAGTATGAGACAGCTGAGCGTATTTCAGAAAACGAATTTCAGTGCGATCTAAAAGTTTGAATTATTTGACCGTTGACCTCATCTAATGCAATGATGTAATCTCAAAACGAATAATAATCATCATTTAATTAATCACCTTGACCAGATCTTTCGATTAGTGAATGGCTTATTAGTTTTTGTTGTAATTTTCCATTTCAAATAGTAATCTAATGGAAATTTGTGAAAAATTGGCGTTTTTCGACCCTTGACCTTCACCTCAGCTCAGGGATGACCTTAAAAATAAAAATAAAGAAGCAAGAAGCATGCATGTAGGGAAACAACAAAAAAAACAAGAAATGCAAATGTTCAACTCGCCTGCCATAAGTATCTTGTGTATGATGGCCGAATAGGAATGAAATTTTTGCAAGTTTGCAGATTTGAATCTTGATATCGGATGTGATCGGCTCTTTCCAAATATCACTTATAAAAGTATTCTGATACCGCTTCATTTAAAAAAGTTTGTCGGTCTTAGAATAATACTTTCCCTAGCGCTGCTAGGCGGCGGTCGTCTCGCGTCTGTTGTCCTGCGCGTTCCACCCATCTTGCTGCAACGTTTTTCTGCTTCGCCATTTCCGAGCAATTTTTAATCATCGTTGTGTCATTTATCATCTTCTACGTTTAAAGTATCCCAAAGTGTCTTCGTAAAGTCCTAAAAATTGCCTTATATCCTCGAATGTTCGAAAAATTCAACAATCGGCCCCACTTGTTGCTTGTCCGCTCTTCCTCCAACGTGCATGACGTCATCCATCTGCTTCCCTGTGCCAACTGCATCCTATGTCTGTGACTCATAGTGTTGAATACGTCTGCGCGAGTCGATCAATCTGATACCATCAGGATATCTTCCCCATCTACTCGCAATGGCAACAATGGCAAAGACTGTTAATGACTTGGGATCTCCTGTCGTTCCTATCTCTTGTACACCTGATGCAGAAAGGAAAGTGGCTCATGAACTGATGACATCACATCATCGCACACAGTCGCAGTGACCTTCTGAAGTGCAGGGAAAGTGTAACATGGAAACCATCGCGACGAGTTAGGCGCGCGATTTGGTATTTCGGAATTTCTAGTCCCGTCAGATGATGAGTCTCCAAACCAAAATATTCGTAAATTATCGACTCGGTAGCGTTTCCGTACATGCACAAACTGTGACATTATCCCAAGACCTATTCTTGTAAGGATATCTAAACATAGTTCGTCATCTACCCTAGGTCAGTCAGGCTGTAACCTGAATAACCTTATATCCTTAATTCCGGCTACCATCTCCAGTCATCAAAAGCGGAACCACGTGCAAATTATCCACCTAATATTACCTACTGTAATGCTCGTTCCCTACGCTACAAGACAGCTGAACTTCACGCTTGTGCATTAGTAAATCGAGCCGACATCATTGCGGTAACAGAAACCTGGTTCACTGATGACATTGACGACACAGCTATTCATGGCTATAGTGTGGTAAGAAGTGATCGTCGGGATCGCCTCGGTGGTGGATGCTGCTTCTACGTATTATCTGACATGAATTTCACAGTGTTGAGTGAACTCGCAACAAACACGATATCGATACTTACAATTGCGTTATCTTACGTTTCTTCTTCTCCAGACATAATCCTATCTGTTGTCTATCATCCACCGAACGCCAATGTCTCACTCACTCAAGACTACTTCTACGAAGAAGTGGCAACATCTTTGAACGCTTCCCCATCCGCGCAAATTATCATCCTTGGTGACTTTAACTCCATGGACTGCTGAGAACTCTCAGACACATTCGGGCTGTCTCAGATCGTTAACTTTCCAACCAGAGGCAACGCGTACTTGGACCATGTCTTCACGAACTTTTCCCTTGACACCTGGTCCGTAAAGAAGTTAAGCCCTATTGCAAATGGTGACCATGCTTGTATTGGTCTGATGAGAAACGCTCAGACTCACAGACGACGTCCGTCAACCACGTCGAAACTTCGCACAAACGTTCCCGAAGCCCTGAACAAATTAAACGATGTGGAATGGTCTGGTGTCATAGCGGAACCTGATCTCAACGAAAAAATCAAAATTTTCAATGAAATCTTAATCGAAGTGATAAACTCTTCTTCAACTCATATCCACGTTAAGCATCGTCGAAATCCACCATGGATAGACCGCACGGTATGCAAATGGCCGGGCCAAAACAAAAGCCTATCGTCAAAACAAAATTGAAAAAGTCGCTTTCTTTAACAGAATAATCAATCTTCGTATCGCTACTAAGAAGCAAATGTTTGTCAATGATAAGCTTAACCAAGAAATTAGCCCTAAGCAATGGTGGTCTAATGTCAAGTTTCTCACCAACCGGCACCTCGCTTCTACTGCAACTCCGACTTCTCTGCTTCTCGACAGTGAATGGCTCAGTAACGCAGCAGCTTCCAAACTTTGCAATTTTTTTACGTCAATTACTATATGAAAAGCTACAGACGAACCTGAAATATTCCTTCCTTCAGTTACTTTCTTCCCTCCTCCTGAAGATAAAGTGATTCTCGAGCTTCTAGGTTCAATCAAGGAGCACACTGCAGCAGGACCTCTGCGTCCACGATTGTTGCTGAAAACGGAAGAGAGCAAATCTTGGAACCGATAGCTTGCATCATCATACCGATATTCAGTGACCTCCACTTTCCAGAGGTATGGAAATCAGCCATAGTACGTCCGATTCCGAAGTTGAGATTTCCATCTATGCCTCAACATTATCGTCCTATCACTCTCCTTGACACAATATCAAAGATCTGCGAAAGAATAATCTGCAAACAATACAAGAATCAAGTAGAGCTACCTAACCAACATGCTTACATCAACGATGGCAGTACAACCAATGCTCTTATTTCAATCTTTGACAAATGGACGCTATCGCTAGACCAGGGATCCCCATACATTCGAGCAGTGATGGTCGATATGACAAAAGCTTTCGACAAGCTTCGGCCGGCGCTTCTCTCCTACAAAAGCAAGTAGACCAACACATCGACCCCAGTCTCATTAATCTTACACAAAGCTTCCTGAATGGTAGAGCGCAAATCCGTCCGTCTCAATTCAGTCTTATCAAACTGCTATGACATTACTGGCGGTGTTCCCCAAGGCTCTTGCGTGGTTGTGGCTGACATACATAAGTGATCTGAACCTCTCAGAAGACCATGACATCTACGCTGAAGCATTTCGATCGCCTCTTCTTGCAAAAACACTAATGATATGAAAGTCAGGGCTCAAGGCTCCATTGATCATTTGCAACATTGGTGCGACTCAAATAATATGCAGATTAGCTCCACCAAAACAGTTGAACTGATAGTAAGCTCGAAAAAAAGCCTATGAAAAACCTTCGCCAATCCTTATCGATGGTTCGCCAGTCGCGCAGGTGCATTCTATCAAACTTCTTGGAGTGACTACGGATGCTCGGCTTACATTCCGAGAACGCATCATGAGCTGTAAGCGAACGGCATGTCAACGTATCTTTTGGTTGCGGACCCTACGACGTTTCGGTGGAAACCATAATGGACTTCTCCGTCTATATCGAAGCCACATCCACAGCCTTTTCGAATATGCTGCACCAGCATGGTTCCCATTTATTACCAATGACCTAAAATCTGTCATCGAACGTGTTGAGCGCACATCACTAAGGACTATCTTTCCTGAAAAGAGCTACGCTGAAGCTATTCGGTTTATTTCATCGCCGCCTATTATTGATCATCTCAACAGTCTGTACAAGAAACATTTCCTGAAAATCCTGTCCCCATACCATCCTCACCACAATATTCCCCCAACCAGACTGCAAAGCGGTTTGAGAACCTCACGACAAAAGGAATCCCTGTACATTCCAAAAATTCGAACGACACTACGTAAAAAATCCTTCATCATCTCTGGCAGCAAATTGTATAATTCTGGACACATTTGATTATTTTGTATGCATGACCTTTTATATTGTAATCACGAACGCTCATTGTCTTTCGGAAATAAATTTGATCTTTCTCTCTCTCTCTCTCTCTCTCTCTCTCTCTCTCTCTCTCTCTCTCTCTCTCTCTCTCTCTCTCTCTCTCTCTCTCTGTCTAATACAAAGTATGAATTGGTCTTCCCAACAAAATTTATAGCCTAACAAAAATAACCAAGGCAAATTATTCAAACCATAGGAATGCACTTATCACTTAACAATTGTGTTTTGCATCGAATACTTCTCGACGAATTTTAATCTATATACAGCTGCAAAACTGTATACAACAAACATAACACAGCAAATTTCCGAAGACAACCAAGAACATTCCCGCATAATCAAAATTCTATTAACATGCAATGACCCAATTTCGCACTATCTCTACGCCCTCTAAACTTCGCATATGATGTTATCCTTTTTTTCCTTTTCACTCCTTTTCACTAGTGAACTGCCAACGAAACGTGTGCTCGATTTCAATCCGACAGCCTCTGGATGGAGAAGACCTCGAGGGCGCCCACACACACGATGGATGGACGTGGTTGTCGAAGATCTCAATCAACTCGGTATCTCCATGGATGACGCATCGGAGTTGGCCCTGGTTCGATCATCTTGGAGACGAATGATGTCAAGAGCGGCCTCAACGCCTCACAGGCACGAGTCATAGGCAGGTAGGCAAGCTTTTAACTCCTTTTGAACACCTGTATTACATTTTAACTTTATCAACTTTGTACCTTTGTTGTACGTTAAATAAATGAATAGATAAACAATAAATAAATAATATAGTGACCTATGATAGCCGTGTGATAGCTATCTGCCCGTTCTAATTTTTGTATCACATCATGTATTGCATTCATTCGTTCGTCGTTATCAAATGCTTATCCTTGTTTTCAACATCGACAATCCAGTCTGTCTCAAAAGATCTTCATTTGCTTTTCTTTTAGTTCAACGTTTGCTTCCGCATAGGACTCTGGGTCTGATTGTTAGGTGAACTTATGCTCGCAGCTTCATAAGAAACTTCTAATCGCAATAAATTCCGCTCAATATTCTTCACTGCTTCAGCCATATTTTAAACCCTTTCCTTCACTGTTTGCTGTCAGGCTCCCGCAGATCTGAAGCTGGAACCCATTTACATGTGCTTAATTAGAGCTCTTGACCTCTTCCAACCCTTTCCCTATCCTCTTCCCTTTCTTTTCCTACTTATTTTCCTTTAGTTCTCATTGATCTCATGTTATTTTCTCTCCACAGCAGTCAGCCACTATCGAATCTTTACGCTAAACTCTGATTTTCTTTCAGCTCTTGCTCGACTCTATTTCCTGGATAATCAGCAAAAAGCATCTCCAATTTTACTTCACTGTCCTCTTCCTCTACGATAACATCCATCGCAGTGATGTAGAGCAAGGGCTTCTAACATAGAGAGTTCAAATTAAAGTACAGAAAAGGCCAGCCCTTTTACATGTCGAGTAAAAATGTGTTTATCATCACAATAAAATCACTGTCAGTGGGAGCCCAGAGATTTGGACACGTGCCTAAATGGAAACAAAAGCTTTTAGAGTCTCGAAAAAGCGTTTGGTTAGCTGACTCCATATATGAGAGAATCATTGGCGATATATAAGTTCTTTGCAATTGTCGAGGTGAATATAAGTTGGAAAATTCTGCTGACCGTCTGAAAATTACAAACGGACATCACTGTCATTAAACGAACAATCTTGTTTAGAGATTGAAACTGTCAAACTACCCATGATTAGTTGAATATAGTCCTATCCGTTGCATAGTTGATAATTACAGATGGAAATATTCCACCCATCGCTGAATAAGTAGAATAAACTTAACGGTCGATTGGACCATCAAAAAGGTGAACTGACGCTAGAGTCAATTATGAAATTACTTAAACATTTGAATTATGAATCTAAGCTCATCGGTTTTTAGACTTTTGGGTGTTAAATTTACTTGTAAAATTAATCAACATTCAAACCGAAGAAGTTACAAATTTTGAAGATTTGTCAATCGTCAGAAATTCTTACTATGGGAATGTCATAAAAATAAGCCTGTGAATTGCTGAGCTGTGAGTCTATGCTGTGTGTGCGAGTTTGAATTTTTAGCATTGCCCATTGCCGACCCTGGTCTGGTATTAGTGAAATTATAACCGGCAGCCGGTACCGATATAACGGCTCGTCCGTTGAAGATGAAATTATTAGAAACTTTGAACCGTCTTGCCTTGTCGCACCCGTTCAAATGCTCTACCAGAAAATGTTCAATACATAGCTATCGGAGTCAATTGTAAGCTACAATCATTTTGAACATTGCTCATTATGCGAGTATCAACGACTCGACTCTTCCTAAAGTATGAAACAATATGAAGCTCTAGAACTGTGAACAAGCATTTTCTGCAGTCTTCAAATATTTGATGTATAAATTTGCCTGCAAGTGCACTTTTCAATTGCCCGTGAGGAATTTGTTCAGCACGATATTGTTGGATTTGTTCCGTTCGATTTCGGCCACAATATGAATATGGAGGAACTGGACTATCAGTCATTGACAATAAAATTTTACATAAAAAATGGAGGACTTGCACATGTACGCATGTATGTTCTTATGCACCTTCAGTTGCTGTTGACATACCACTTTACAGAGGCCAGAGACCGCCTCTAAGACATTTGTGGTTTTTATTTGTCAACAGTTAAACCCCTCTGGAGATTTGGCCAGAAGTCTCTCCGGTTGATTATTTTGAATTACTTCGACAGTTCATGACTCTAAAGGTGATTTATGAACTGCCCAGCGTATTAATCACATAACTGCTGGTCATTTATGTCAGTGACTGCATAACAACGGTCACTTAAGCAGAGAGATGAAATTGAAATCAGATTAGGAAGTAAACAACAAAATGTTATAATCTGAGACTCAAATCATTCATTTTATAAATTTGATATCATCAATGCTACTTGTTTTGAATTCTTCTAGTATTTGGAGAACATAAAATGCTAAATCAGATAGAGTTTGTAGTGTATTCAACTACATTAATTATAACAAAATCACCGATTTGTAATTGCTACGTGATGATGTGATTATACATGTATTCCTGTCTTTGAACAAGGCATTCAAATAACAAAAGTTATAGATATCAATGGAAAGATAGATATCAATCATGAACGAATTGTTATGCGATTAGCTATGTAGACCCAAGGAGGTAATTATAGATATCTAGACCTCCTTGTGTAGACCAAAGCATAGACTTCTAAATTTCTCTGGACAGATAGGTTGAAATTGGCTTATACATGATCAGGCATGGACTCCTTAATATATATTACCTTACAAATAGACTGTCAATAAGCATAATCAACATTTTGGAGAACAGGTTGCCTGCCAGCGTTATTTGCTAATTTTGCGATTTTTCTTCTAGCAACTTTCTCAGAATGAGGCATTGAACAAATAACTGAGGCATTGAACATATATCTTGCACATGCTGTTGAAAAATGGTGATAATATCGATTAGTTCATCGATAGTTCTGAGCATCGTCCTTTCATTTTTTTAAGAAAGATAAAAAATGGTTTTCTTCGCTATTCTCACAAATAGAGTTTTACATGAAAAATAAAAAACTCAGTTTGATCTCATACAATACCCTCCAGCAAGGATTGTACAGTTGAAGCACACATACGTTTGGTGGAGAAGACTTCACATGATACATTTTGCTCAAAAACTTTGTAGCTTCAGGGATGTCGAGCATTGCCAACTCACTATTTGTGATATTACACTCACGACAAAAATAACTTTTTTTACATTTCAGGAGTGAAGGGCAGCAAGCACCACTTATTTCATCTCGATTATTAGGATTCATATTGAAATCAGCTTTTGCATGCAAGCATTCTCCTGCATGCACATCATCTTCTATAATTGACTGCATGATATTTTATCATCAACGCTTCTCAGACTAAATCCGGAAAACTTCAATAAAGTTATTGTTTTCATTTTCTCGTCACTCTCTGTAAGGTAACAAATGGAGATAAAATAATATGCACCAGTCATTTGACGTGTCCATCCAGCTAAAATTCTTCTTAATGTGATCTGGCTGTGCTTTTCCGAGCATTGGTCATTGGTCTCAGAAGAGCCTCCATCACAGGTCAGATCGTCTGATAACTGTTCAGACATCCTTATAGAAGTAACTTTGTCAGTCTTTCCCCAGTATTACATAATTGAATCCGATTTCGAATTTTTATTGTTGGCTGGTCATCCACAGATTATCCAGAAGTCATCAGATTGACAACTTTGGAAAACTTGTGATAGGTGATAGATACATTATGTGCTGCTTGAAATGGATTTCTCTGTGAAAGATGCAAACACATTCGTAGATTTTTTCGACAGTCAATGATGCGACGATGCTGAGGGGAAGATTTCAACTTATAATCGCCATTTTTAGTTCATTATCGTTTTGAGATGTCACAAACCCAGATGGAATGGTTTCTTTCTAAATTTTAGACAAAATTGTCACAACAAGAAATCTTCCGATTGTGTTTCCATTGCCAGGACATAAGCTTGAAAACGTGGCCATTCCGGATCGCGGCTTTGTAGTTGTTTGGAGAGGCATCTAGACAGATAAAGGAATTTTGATGGCACTGTACTGTAGATCACGCTGTTTCATTTCTTCAATTTTTCTTCATCGCTTGTCATGATGATCCATGTCCTTCGTGGTAGCATTTGTCAGATTCATGGAATTGAAGGTTACACAAGACGTCACACAAGGTTGCACAAGAATGTTTAGTTGGGATATAATACTTTTAACTAAATCGATGCAATCACAAATTCAAATTTCTTTGAGGAGATATGCCTTGACTGTTCATGAAGTCAAAAATTGTTTGGAAAGAAAGTCAAGTTGTTTATTATAAATTTGTATAAAATGTTGATCAATATATTTCGACTATTCACACCATAGCCATTATCAAGAATAGATCAAATTTCTTTGTTATGCAGGCAGAGGAATATATTTGTATTACACCGTCATTGCATTTTGGTTCACAGCCTGCAACGGTATACTACATTTGCTTGCATTTTACATTCAAATAAGCTGCAAAATTCGATCTTTTGCAACACGAATGTTGGTTGGCCTGAACATGTATAAAATGATTTCAAAATTTGCTCACCTATCTGTCCAGAGAAATTTAGAAGTCTATGACCAAAGAGACCAGAGCAAGACATCCACGCGATGCAACACTCATGGATATCGAGCAAGTCTCGTATCACCACAAGTTTTTCTTCCATGCATCTAATAATTGTAACATGCACTTTTGCATGTTTAGTACTTTCAATGCAATTTATTTATTAATGTAAAGCGTAGAAGCAATACTAGAGCTGTGCTGGTCACATTATTGCCGATAAGTGGTCGCCGATGAATTTTTTTTAAGAATGACTTCAGTTTCTAAAAAAATTGTGTGCCGGGCAGTATGCATTTCACAACACCTGCAATTTATTTCCCCGAATTTTCATCCTACGAGATGATATCATCAGAGCTAACAAATGCGATTTGAGATCAACATTTGCGAGAATCGAACCAGGTGTTATACTGATTTGCTTTATTTTTCTATGAGAGACTTGAATTTTGATCATTGTGACAAATGAAACTGACGAGATTCTCATTCTAAATAGACTTGTATTTTAATGCGTCAACAAAAGACAAATATATTTAAGTTGGTTATCTCATTACTTATAACTGTTTTCATATATGAAAACATGATGCGTCTTCATTGGAAAGCAGTTAACTGGTCTGATTAGAAGCCAAATTCCACAATCAAAGGACAAGAGTTGCACTATGTAAATTTATGAAACATGCAAAATGAACCTCAGATGCATTTCCCGTCCCACAGATGATTCAGGAATTCACCACTCCTCTCGTAATAAGTCACATTGTACGCACATTCCTGTTCAGCTCCATGTACTGAGAAATTCAAACTGAGTCAATTTCTTCTAGGTAGAGTTGTCAATATTCGACATGAACGGGATCAGAAAGACGATTTGAAACGCAATTTAGTTCATCTTTTGAGGCTATGTACCGGCTAGTTCGGCACTTGAACGAAGATATTTGAATACGAACAGGAATGCAAACAAGCGATGCTCAAGTGTTGCATTTTACCGAATATTTGAAAGAGGAGTTAGATAGTATTCTAATATATGATGCGATAGTGTTGGATGCGCATAATGCGCATATCATTTCTTTTAATTAACTTGAATATCTGATGTATGGAGATGATGAGAAGAGAAGCTACATTGTGTTAATGTTTTCAGTTGTTGTATTTTTTAAGGGATTTGAATTAGTAGTGCACGCTAGTCGCACATTGTCTGCAAAGACTATGTAATGATCATTTGATTTCTAAGCGGCTTGTTCAAATGCAACAATTAGTTGCAACCATTCTGACATTTATAAAGGACCAGGTTCTCATTCTATATATACATTTCTTTTCAAGCGTTTACAAAGGGCAAATCGATTAAAGTTGGTCATCATCATATCAATCTTCATTAATCATTCATCATCCTGTCATGAGATCAATAAGTCTTTGTTCGTCAACATATCGTGAATAACGTTGAGATTATTCCTCATTCATTGTCATTCGCAGTGTGCAAAGAAATCTTATTCTTCTAAAGTGAGTTTCGGAGCTGTTTTGTAAGTTCAATGAGTAGTAAGTGAAAATATATAAGATTCTTGCAACCAAATTAAAAAAAACGAGGATTATTCCACATAGCCTATAAGTTGCGCTTTCACTTTTATCGCAGCCATAGAATAGAAAGGAACTTAATAACATATAGTATTAACTGCATGTGATATGTGACCTTATATCTAGGATCTATATATACGTGCATGATGACTCACAGAAAACAATCAAATTTTAGTTTGAAAGCATTCGAGAAAAAATATTCAAAAAAATAAGATTTTATGTCTTCTAATGACATTTTTTGTTGGGGGTTTGTATAGTTTTATTCTAAGTTTTATCTGGCCTTCATCTTATTCAGTCAGAAAAGATTGGATAAGTAGGCCTATTCTACTGCGCATGATATTCAATAAAGGACGATTTGATTGTCAAGAATCAGCACAAATCTCAAGGACGAAGATTTATTATTTTGATAATGCGCTCGCAGATACATGTAGGTTGTGATTCCAATTAACAAGACGGAGTGGAGCTTGAGCAAGATTTACATTTTTTTGAAAAGGCTGCCAAAATGTATATTCTATGGTAGTTAACATGTTCGCTAACTCTTTTGTGTAATTTGAGGACAGTTCTTCCACTACAGAAGATTTTAATGCGCTACTGGTAAAGTATTTTATTTCCGGTGTAACGATTTCTAGCAAACTTTCTGATTTTCAGAAGTTTTATAATCTTTCTGATTATGCTAACATTTTTCTGCAGGTTGAAGTGCTATGAATAAAAGGGAAATTATCACTGACTAAGTTGCTTGTGAACGGCGTTTTCTGCTATGAGTGACTGAGTCATAATATTCAAAAGAGGGTTGTTCTCCCTGACTGAAAGGTGTCAGTAAAAGTAAAAGTTATATAAGTCAGACGGCATCTTTAGTTTTGTACAAATGATAGACAATGAAGAAGTGACAAGCAGTGATGAGTTACTGACTATGAGACTCGGGATTATTTAATAAATAAATCAATTAGTTAAAAAGAAAACAACGACAAAATACAACATAAATCAAACATGCAGAATGAATTCTTTGATGAAATCTTTGAGCGAGAAGTCTTAGTTGATGATATGGTTGTATTTGTATTTCAAATAAGCTCCAATCGGAGCGATCCGCACAATGTTACAAATTACAGACAATCACCAGAAGCAATTTATGCAAGTCAGGCAATTTCTTCAAGGTAAGAATTACGACTTTTTTAAAAAAGAACTAATACTTGAGCACTCAACGCAATCTGCAGGCAAATCATTTCAAGAAGGAGCAACACGAAATGAGAACCAATTACCTCGACACAATGAATTTGAAAATTGTCTCTTAAATTTGTTTTTATGTCCACGCGTGCGACTTTCCGAATAAACATCAAAAATACTCACTAAACGGAAAATAAATATGGCCTTGAGTTATTTTTAAAACGGTGATAATGGTTATTCATATCCATCTAACCAATTCGATTATCCAACACGAGGGAAGAGGTGGAAATGAACGAAAAGAGAAGAAAACATATAGTTTAAAGGTCCAAATTAGGATCTTAAAATTTCAGCAGACTACATCGATGAAACTATAGTGTGGAAATGACACGTGGCAACAAGAATAAGATAATAATACATAGACGTGTACCGTAGGCCTACCCGAGGATAGAGTCCAAGAACCTGTAGGCCTATACGACGGTATTAAATGATGTCTTGATCAAAAAGAATCCTTTTCAATGAGAACAAATTAATGGATTTCATTCCAATTCACAACTACTATCGAGGACCCTATGCTGACAGCCAGTCAGTCTTTAAAAATTTCAGTCTAAAATTCTAGTGATGCTAACTTTGAAATGAGAAACAAAAATTGTTTGAAAGCCGTTTTGGATTTCCGTTCTAGATTAACACTTCTAAGGCTCTGACAAGGTACTTGTAGGCCTACATTGCACATCGATTTTCCAATGCATTTACCTTGAATAGTTTAAATTGATAACTCACCTTCATCGATGATACAGTAATGAAAAGAAATTAGGCCATCAAGGATATGGCAATGCCTTATTAAAAGCGGCAAAAATAAAAAGTTATGATGCACTGTAATTAATGTGTCATTGCTGTGACTGAGTCACATGGTTAATTAACCGCAGGATTTTCATTGAAGTGAGACGAGATGATCCCATGGTGATCAATCAGCTAGATATTGAGAAGCAAGGCGGTAAATAATTTCTATTAGCCGAAACTGAAGTTCAAAAACTTGATGTGCAACTGAATGACTTATTTATTTCAATAGATTTACAGTATTTGCAATTTTATTTTTAGTTACAACCACAGATAGGAAGGTTGATAGCGACAGATGATTTAGATACAGAGATCTGAATTAATTTGTTTCAAGAAGAATTCAAACGAAGGGTGATAATTCAAACTAACATACATGTTGAAATAAATAGGATTACGTATTTGGCTGAAATAGTTATCAAGCACCAACCGTAACAGTCAACAGCTACCAACTGTAACAACCAACTGTGGTCGGTCGTGTCAGCGTAGCTGTAATTCGAGATTTGGAATATATCGCCATTTTGAGTGCTATCTGTGTCTGAGATTAATTTCAAATATCAGCGTGATCCTCTGGCCCTACTGCGTCGCCTCGTGTACTCCGTTTTTCTGTGCTCCGTATCATTACTCCACTACATCGTGTTCTTGTCTGCTGAGACTTTGCTGTACTGATCAGTTGGTGGTGTGACTGTCGTCGCGATCACGTACTTCAATGCCAGTTTTAAGTGCGCTTTGGATCCGTTATTGGTTTATGTTGTTCGTTCGCGCTGTCTGGTTGGTCAGTGCGATTAGCTTTGTGGCATTAAACGTTCTCGGGCGGCGAGAAGAGGTCGGAGGTTCGAACACCTCGGTGAATATTTTTATTGTTGTTCACTTTTGAGTGACAGGTCGACACAGTGGCGGCTTTAGCGATCATCATGACGAATCTAATTCAACTCCACAAGAAACGATGTCAACAACAAAAAAAACAACATTTGTTGCTGTGACATTAAGATTCATACTCAATTAAGATTTATCAAGTAAATTAATTCGAGCACCGGATCATCTGACGGGAGAACAATAGCAAAATCTACGGATGACGATTTTCATACTCCATCTCATGCCGTGGACGGGAAGCACAAATGATACGTATAGCTCGTTTCAACCAACTAACGGTAGCTGATTGGACGGCAATCTGCTGATTTTATCGGTGTAGTGAGATCATGAGATGTCTCGAGTCTCAGTTGTTTACGACTCTGATGATGAGTATCATGATTTGACAGCAAAGGTTTTTGAGATGCTCCCCAATCATAAGACGGAAGAACGAATTGCATCAGAATTGTGTACCCTATGTTCAAAATTATTGACACAATTTCTGAAGGTTGGAAGCACGCTTTCGTGATCACAAAGATTTTGAATTTCTGAGCCTTCTAGACATGAATTTCTTATCAGTTGGATTTCCCTCACCATCTACTCCGATCTCTAAAATCTGCATATGAAGATTTTTTTGATATAAGTCGTCTCCAAAATGAATTAAAATTTATTTATCACGATGATGACTTCAAGAAACCATTGAAAGACTTATTAAAATTCATTTTCTCTGAGGATTTACAAAAGAGCTTGCCCGAAGTTGTAAAACTTTTGAAACTGTGTTTGACCATCCCTATTTCGTCAGCCAGTAAAAATTGATGAGCATGACCTAACAGAAATCCATAGAGCCGCCACTGGGTCGACATGTCGTCAGGTTCCTCACAAGATAATGAATACCGGTTGAGGTCGAACCGCTCCAATTCCAACAGTGACATATCAATTGATGCGATAAAATGTCTTCTTGATGAACAAAAAACTGAATTAATCAACAAAGTTGATGAAGTAAAGGATACTGTTAATCGCTTACTTACTCGTATCAATATGATTGAAGACTCTTTAAGTTCAGTAATCTCTGTCCAAAGCCAACATCAGGTAGAGATGACCGCTATGAAGGGATTTTTATCTTCAGATCATCTGCTGAATTGGAAGAGCGTCAGAACCGAGTCTGCAACTTGATAATATCGGGATTACCGGAGATTGAAGGAAATATAAATGAACGTAAAGATCATGACCGAGATCAAGTAAAAGAAATAGCCCATCTTCTCCATGTGAATAACGCAGCAGTCAAGGAGTGTTATCGGATTGGGAAAACTAGAAGTGGTGTATTAAGTCGGCTTAGAGTAAAAGTCGACGACGTAATGACAAAAAAGCGATTCGTTCGAAATTCAAAGAATTTAAAAAGCACTAAATTTCATACGGTTTTCATAAACCATGATTCAACTAAACTTCAGCAAGAGGTGAAGTTTAGACTTAGGTATGAGCGAAATGAAAGACGAAGAAAGGTGAGGATGTGATAATTTACCGTGGTGAAGTTATCTTAAGTTCAGATGTCAAAAATTTTCAGAAGTGATCTTACCTGCCCCGTCGACTTTAGCTCATAATGACTCTACGCTATCGAATGTTCCCAAATTCATTTGCATGAATGTAAATCGTGCCTTTGGAAAGATTGACTCTATCTGTGCTAAATTCATGTCTAGGATCCGAATATATTTGCAGTCACAGAATCTTGGTTTGAACCAAACTTGTCAGATGGTTATATTTCTTTGAATAACTGTTCGATTTTTCGTGATGACCGCAATGATGGTAGAGTGGGTGGCGGTGTAGCCGTCTGGATAAAAAATGCGGTTTTGCTCATCGTCTCTCAATTTTTGACCTTCAGTATGGAACTAATAGTTTTTGGTTAATTTTGAATGATTGTAAGATTTTCTTTGTATGTGTTTACATTTCACCAAGCTCCGTAACTCGTTTTTCTGATGATGTTCTCGCATTTTTAATTGATAACTTTGACGACATTTTGTCTAAATACCCAAATCATGATTTGGTAATCACTGGTGATTTCATTCATTTAAATGTATCATACCTATTGAATGCCTTTGATTTGATCAATATTGTAACGCAACCCACGAGGGGCAATGCTTTCCTTGATCTGGTTTTGGTGTCGTCTCATTTGGCTGATCATTTCAATGTTGGAGTTGGACCCCAATCTCCTCATCGGACCATAAGACAATCTTGTGTACCGCTAAAATAACTCAGGTTTTTTCTGATAGGTCGATTCACACTGTTTGCGATCTTCGAGAATCAAATGTAAGAGATTTCCTCGAATGCCTAGATGCAGCTAACTTTACTGCTTTCTATGACATGTAATTGTCACTCGACAATAAATGCAATATCTTTCATGATATTGTTGAGTCATGTTTCAAGGTTTCGATACCTGTTTCACAAGTTGTTATAACTGCATCGGATAAACCGTATGTTACTCCACTAATTAAGCTCCTCATTAACCAGAGTTGGGGAGCTTATCGAAAAAGGGATTTTGAAAGATATAATCATTTCAGCAGGAAAGTGAAGGCACTAATGATCGCTCAAAAGAAACGATGGGCTGCCAAGGCAAACGAAAGCTCGAGAGATCTTTGGGAAGTTGTCAGAGATGTCAATGGCAAAAAACGCATAATGAAGTCCGGATTAAATTCGTTACTCGGTCAATAGCATACAATCAGCATTGCAGCACAGCATATTAGCGACAGCCTGATCAGCTCGCAAGAGAGTCGTCCTTCACCACATTGTCCTTTTGACTTGAATGAGTGGAATCCAACGGTGAGTGCCATAGAGTATGGTGAGCGCTGAGACACGTTTTTGTGCCTTGAACTCCCTAACAAAGCATCCGGTCAAGACAACATCCCTACCGTGTTACACAAAAAGGTGCGGCCATTTTAGAATCGCCCTTTGCTCACATAATTAATGTTTCCATTTTGTCTCGTTCATTACCATCTGCGTGGAAGTATAGCATCATAACTCCCGTACCGAAGAATAGCAGACCTTCAATTAATGACTTACGCCATATCTCACTGCTTCCGGTTCCATCAAAAATATGTGAGCACCTGGTTTTAGATTCCGGCGTATTAGTCAAATTTGTTGATGCATTTGGTTCATCTCAGTATGGAGGGGTCAAGCAATCATCTACCACATGTGCTCTGATACGTTTTCACGACTGCATTGCAATTTTTCTCGAATGTGATGACGTGGATGGAGTTACAGTCAGAGCTTATGACTTCACGAAGGCCTTCGATAAATTGGGTCATGACAAAATTATTGATACACTGAACGAGAACAATTTTCCAACTAGTTTCATGCTATGGATACATGAATATTTGCAAAATCGAATTCAATCTGTGAAATTGTTGAATCATACAAGTGATCCACTGCGCGTAAGGTCGGGGATCACCCAAGGGTCCGTACTCAGACCTTATTTATTCAACACTGTCATTGGTTCTCTCAATCCCATCAACTCGTCAACTGTTATAATAAAATATATAGACGACTGCAGATTCATAATTCCATCATATAGCCATTCCCGTATGAATCCTGACGTCGAACATAGAAATATGTTTATTTGGGCCTCTGGTGATGGTCTCCCTATCAACTTGGTCAAAAGCAAAGCAATTTGGATACCAAAGTCACGTACCATTGACACTCTAATCGTATCCGGAATATCATTTGTGAATGAGGTCACTATTTTAGGTGTCACTTTCACGGACACTCTTAAATGGAGAAACCACATTGCTTGCGTTACAAAGTGTTGTGCTCAACGTCTGCATGCTGTACGTATCCTCCGTCCATTCCTTGATCGTGCATCTCTCATTCGTGTGTATAAAGGACTTATTTTGTCACGTATCGAATACTGCTCACCTCTGATGGTAGGAATGACCTCGACGAATAGCTTAATGTCAAACAAGATACAAAACAAAGCTCATCGAATTATTTGTGACTCAATTGCACATGTTCTATCCCTGACCTCACCGAAAGGCGAAATCTGGCAGCAGGTAAACTACTACATAAAATTTGTGACAATCCTGATCATCCTAGAATAGAATAGAACTTTATTGATGGCTCACATTGTGCGGTGAACGCATGACATCCTCTTTACAGCTTCTGTCCTCCTATTTCTACTAGTGGTTGGCTTTTGTAGCCTCGCTCACATACTTCTTGCCGACGTAATGCGCTTTTTCCTGCACCACAAGTATTGTCAACAGTTCCTGGAACCGATGACTTTTCTTATGTTGATGACTACATTTGAGTTTTTCTTTGATGCATTATGTAACTTGACCATCACATAGTTGTAATGATGATTTTCAATTCTTTAAATATATATACACTAACCAAGCAAATTCATGTATTACCTATATTAGCAAGAAATGGAAAAGGATGTGATGCATCCGCGATAAAAGTGAAAACGTGACTTGTACTCGTATGTTGAAGAACAGACTCATATTTCAATCTATTTGGTTGTAAAGAAGTTATCTACTTTCCACAATAACAAATTGTTAGGCGCTTGTCCTCTTAAAGAAACACATTGTGAAGAATAGAAAATTATTAACATGTACTATGCACAAACGCCATTTTTCTTTTTTAGAATGATGTGGGCGGTTCAGTGGACATGGTTCTCGATCAGCGCTGCGGCCACAGTGGCCCTTTGGAAGAGCTTAATGCAAACCGGTTTGTAATTTCGACAAGAACCAACAGTTCCCCCCAAGTGTCCAGTGCATGAGACTGATCATGACTTGAGTGGAACGAAGACTTCTTGAAAATTATTGAGTCCCCTGAGTGATGGGATGTGTACCTATGTATCTGTTACTTTTTTAATAATTATACTTGCATTGCAACCTCTTGACTTTTACTTTAAACCGAGGATGCGAAGTCCTATCATTTTGATAGGATTCAACTACTAGGATTTCAGCATACATCATAGATAATTATAGGTTAACCTAAACCTATTTTTAGTGATCATTGCTTCATCAATTATCAATCATTTCCGATGAAAGTTTATCAAATGTCGCTTTAAGTTGGATGCATATGACCGGGCTCCTCCCATCTTGCTGATGCGTGCTTCACACGGTTTTTCTCCAGTCTCTACCGGCAGGAAAATACCCCATAATTCTGCAAAAAATATGAGTACACTTTCGATTCTAATATGCACTTTAGAGGAGCCATCACACAAGATTAACGTGAGGGCAAGAGGTAATGTTCTCAAACAAACTAGAATTTCTTTTTTGTCTCTGATATGTGACTTTTGGTGTGTAAGTGTGATCGAGGCTAGGAAGGCTTGTCCTCTCTACTAAATCACCGAGTGAAACGACAATCCTCTTTTCACTATCACGGTTCATTCCCTCAACAATTACAAGCTTTGCATGCACTGCTGTCTCGACTGTACTTTTGTTTGACGGAGAAAGTTGACATCAAGACGGTGACAGCTATGCACGTAGATAAATAATTTGTTTGTATTATCTTTCGGGTCTACTTATAGTCCGGAGTCCTATCATTTGATAGGACTTCGACTCCAGCAAAAATGATGGGACTCCGGGACTCCGACTCCGCATCCCTGATTTAAACACGATTCTGGAATGTCGATTTTAATAACATAACATTGAAGACCGAATGCTATGATATTTAAACGCAATTGTAGCAAATAGCATAATAAACAACATGAAACGATTTACCAATTGTTCAAACTTACAAAACACCTCTAAAGAATGGGAAGCTGTCACAATGGTAGCAGCTGTCTCAATTCAGCAAACCGATTCAAAATCAAGCAACGTAGGTCTATCGGTGCATGCCGCCTTCAATCCAAATTTCTAAAAAAGAATTAAAGCAACTCAGTAAAACTTCTTGTTTGCAATCCCTGTTCGCAGAAATATAATTTTAACTTGGACTTGCTGTAACTATTGCATCTGACTTGCTGGATTACATTGGCTGACAGAAAATCTATTGATGAAAATCACATTTCCTCGTGTAATCATGATGAAACGTCTACTTCTGCATCTGGAAAGACAGTAGTATGATTTGCTCTGGTTTTGCGCAAAATGTAATGAAACTTATGATCCAAGATGCTACGTGGGCAGTGGACGATTTACAGGCTGCTTTAAAAAGAGCATATAAATTTCCTAAGAATTTCAATCCCGGGGTAAATCCAATTTATTCCACAACATTTCTGTCTTTTCAACTTTGGGTCTTAGATTTCCGTGAAAATTTGCATATGTACTTATTTTTTTACGCTGAACACGAAAATCTTAGCGGCAACCACACCAAATAAAAACTTTCCATAGAAATCTAGCACTTTTAAAATGCCATTTTTTTCTTCATCTCGATCAGAGGACAATGATCTCGGTCAGATAGATGTCGAATAGGAAACTCTTCGGCTTCTGCATTTGGGTTGCTGATGAAACTGGGAACTTTGGACGAATACTTGAACGCGTAAAACGAAGTGATCTAAATGTAATTGCATGCATTATCATGTCTTAGACCGAGACCCTTGTACTCTGACCGAGATCTTCAATTTCAACGTTGTCCTCTGACCGAGATTTTTTAGTGTCTCGGTCAGAGGACATTTTCGTGGTTTTTGGAGATTTTGAGAGGGTTAATTGATATAAATGAAAAATTTCTTTTGCATAGATGTTAAGAGCATGGATCCCTCCTATGCTGTGAAATTTCATCGATTCCTGACAAAATTTCTGGTTTCAGCATCCATATGAAATTTTTGGGAATATTCAAATTCTGTGGTCGAAAAATCGGATAAAAATATTTTTAAATCAATATTGCACACTTGTAACGGCATCAAACTGAATTTTCTTTGCGGATTTATAAACTAGCACACTAGAGGATTCGTTTGGTGCAAAACGTTTAATGGAAGAATCAATATTCTTCGAGAAAAGGTACCTCGGTCAGAGGACAGAAAACGTCTCGGTCAGAGGACATTTTTTTCATTGGACAATGGAAACCCAGTGAAAATTCAATGATTAATATTGATTACAATATCTAAAATTAGACTGTCTTAAAGAGCTGATCTTCTTCTTTCAGATGATATAAATATTAGTGGGTGTATTTGAATGTATCTAATCGAAAATCCGTGTTGAACTGAGAGTACTGCAACTTTGGACATGCTTTTTTGGTCTTTTTTCGGCAAAAAACGGCAACTTGTGAAGAAGGTCTTGGCTTTGCGACTTTTTAAAAACCATGCCATAATAGATGAGATCTTTACGGTTCGATTAAAAAAAACTATTGAAATCGGTTCAGAAATATGGATTTTACAAATCAAAGACACATTTTCGTCAAATGTTGTGGATTTAATTTGATTTACCCCCCTATGATTTATGGAACTAGATTGGACATGTATGTAATGTTCAATTTCATGCTATCATTTGGGGTGCAGAATCATTTTGGTAAAAAGACATTACGACAATGTGAGATCTGATATTTTGTCAAAAATGCAGAAAGTCAGACACAATAATATATTTTTCAATTTCATAATACAAAATTGTAGGAGATTATTGTGTCTGACTTTTTGTATTTGTTGACAAATATAAACACTCGAATTTATCTAATGTGTCATTGAAATACAGTTTGGGAAAATGTGTGGCTCAGACACTTAAAAAATCAGAAATTATATTTCAAATATATGTGATGATTATAGAGCCGAAATGAATGGACGTCACTTCTAACAGCCAAATGATACATCTGGGTCTGGCGAGACCCATATTTTACAAATATTGAGAATTCTCCTAAACTACAAATCAGAAAGAGTTGAAATTGCATGACGATTTTGCATGTACCTCCAACATAGTACATGTAAAGTTGTATCATATTTGGATCATAGCTTACAAAAATATTAGCTTTCAAATCTTGGAACTGTTTAAATGATAAGTCTAGCCGGAGCCAGGTTGACTTCTTCATTCTGACTACTTTTCAGTGAATGATGCGTGATATTTTGTTGCCTCAAGACTTGATTTGATGTCTGATAATACTTGTAATGAAAAAAGGTTGCGAAAATTTCAGCGGTTATATCTCATGATTGTGTTTTACTATGACGAATGTGCGAATTCAGACTTCGTCTCCTCCCGGACAGAAGTTGGACCTGGAAAAGCTGGGACGGATTTACCGCAGTCAACAAAATTGTTTAGCGGGGGGTATGCAGTCTATTTATGTCCATAATTATAGATGATGTTGCCCTGCAGCTTGGAAATCAGTGAATGAAGCGAAACATTGTCATTTCAAAGTTGATCTGGAATATAATGTAAACTTACTATTTCCCTAGTTCATCAACGTCCACTGTTGATAAGGTTCACGACACCCACGCCAAGTGCAATGATTTTTGTTGGAAGTGACTCAGTATCTTTCAACTGATGTTGCTCAAACAGAAAGGCGTTGTACCGAAGTTTGCAAGAGTTTCGGTAGAAGAGACAAGTAAACAAAGCGTAACTTTATTATTTGCAGCAAAACATTTGGTGGAACACGCAAAGATAATTTGTTACTACAATGATAGCATTAACTACATTGTGGCATAAAAGCATTAATAACTGCAACATTTTGCTGATACTTTAATAGAAACGCAAAATAAAATTTCAAACAGATATTGCTCTTGACAATTTATTCGATAATTCATGGAAGATTTCGTGTAGATCTCACGAACATCGACTACGAGCCTCGGGTCTGACAAGACACATCTTGATAATTTACTTAGTATTTGCAGAACGGGTCGTTAAAACGTAAAAAAATATTATTTGAGGGAAATTTAAAACATTTCTTTAAAGACGTTTTCTTTTATTTTAGAAATAGCCTGATTTCTAAAAATTTATGTACAACAGCATATTGTTCTGCCCGTTATATTCTCTTGCAGCAAATATGTCTGGTTACACGCATTCAAAAATCTATTTAGCTTAATTGTAGCATGAAAAAGCTCAAAAGGTAGGAAGTTAGGTTTCCACTGCTATAATGCATAAGCTGAGTTTAAAAAATACAATAAGAAATTGTCATGTTTAAATTATATGCAATCATAAAATTATCGAAGTTCAGCGCCAAAATGTAAAAAACCTTTTTAATTGCATCCACAATTAACTTATCTGATTATTTGCAAACACTACTAACGTAGAATTGATGAAATGTCCCACAAACACTCAGGAAATATACGAAAGAAAGCTATATATATACATATATATATATATATTCTTGGGCTTTTCATGTGTGGATATATTTAAGCGCTCTTTATCGTGTTGACTAAGAGGTGTTTGAAAAACTCAACTAACATTCATTAATTGATGAACATGATGAAAGTTTGTTGATTAGGATCGTTACATGAATTAGTAAATGAATCGTTTCCCTGTTTTTTAATTTTTACTGCATATTTGGTTTATTTTCTGTGCAACCCATAATTTCAATTGTTGTCAATGTGTCATATAGAGAATTATGATAGCCATGTGTAGTCATATGCAGCATGACTGAAAAACTTGTTCATAAGGAATGGACCTATATGTTTTAATCACACATTTTCACAACCGGAAGTCGATTCCTAACTCCCAGATCATTGGAGTGAACAGTGTCCTGAAAAAGTTCTATGCAAATGCGATTCTTAACTTCAATAGTAATCACCTAATTATTCACAAACAAAATTGCATTACAGCTCTTTTTCAGCGCCCTGAAACACATTCCAGATGCGAAGAATCGCGAGAAGAATAAGAAAAATACATCTACCCAAACTTTTCATTGATAATGGTTATGATGTCAAGCATGGAGAAAATTTAAAAGAAACAACAATCAAATTGATTTTCTTGGCAGCCGAAGACGCTGCGTTTCGCTTTGCAAGGGCTGAACTGCACAGCAGGCAACTCTTATTTCCAATTATCAACTTCACGGCAAAGCCAGGATAAATACATTATCCATACATATCAGAACGTTTATTCTCAAATTAAAAACACGATGCATTATACATTATCACGTATACATTAAGCACATATGCATTATCAATGCATTACAAATACATTATCAGAGAAACAGTTATGCTCTAGTTGCGCAAAAAAATGTGTATTAGATAGGGTGCTTATTTCGAATATTGTAAGAGGATGAAGCAAGAAGACTGAATGTCTGAGGGTTTCATTTTTATTTAAATGTGAGAATAAAGAACTCTATTTGTACTCTACTGGCGCTACGCACCAACGATTTAGGCTGTCATTTGAAAGGCAATATATCTTCATTCTAGTCAACTTTAGTTAAAGAAAAAATCTTTTTTTGGATATCTTGAATAATATGGTGAGTTTGTCTCGGAAAGAATAATGCATATCTAGATGTAATTAATTATTTAATCGAAATAAGCTTTACCGCTAAATTGAGCGTTTATAATTTGAATCTAAAATGGATAGCAATTCCATTCACGTTGACACACCAAATCAGTGTAATATTTGTTTAAGAACTTTTTCTTCAGCTCGTGGAATTGCAGTTCATCAACATACATGCAAGAAGCGCATCCAAATGTCTTGTCAATCATTAAATACGATGGAAAGGCCCACAGAATCAGACAGGTCGTCTCTTCTTCTGTTAGACTAGAAGGGAGGCATTGGAACATGTAACGTTATTGAAATGGCACAATCTGCTGACATAATACCATAGCAATCGAACAATGAGCAGCCAGTTCAACATTAAACACGTCAAATTGTGCGAACTTTCATCAACCGGATCACCATGTCAAGTTCTACAGAGAAGTTTGTGAACTTTTTTTCATGTGCCTGCTAGCTTTTTTTAAAATGATCGGAGGACCCAACATTATCGAGAAACCTTTTGCGCAATGATCTGGATTCTTCAAATCTGAAGGAGTCTTGGTGATCGGAGCATTTTGAAGGAATTCAGAGCAATCCGCAAGTGACGCACGACTATTTTTCCTATCTCTGCAAGGTATTAAAAATTTCTTTTTGTCCACTTATTAAGTTCCTGCATGTGCCCACTTATTAAGTACTGCATCTACGAAAAAATCGTATATTGGAGAAAAAACTTACTCCTGCTACCAAGTGGTGCTGCCGGTAAGAAATTCATACGTGAAATGACGAAGTGGATTGACTAATTGAATAGTGACTATCTACTATTCAGGGACATTGCCTTGAAAGTTGTTATGATAATGCCTGCCCTCCTTTTACAAAAACCAAGTTACAAATTGAGTTTACATCCAGGCAACACAGTCAATGTCTATCTCGTCGTCCCAATTCTGGGAATCTGGTGACTTCGATTCTATTCTGCATGAAGCTCGTACTATACAACAGAAACTCAGTGATAATTATAGAACGAACCGATTCGATGAACGACTCCCAAATCTTTTTGCAAAACTGATTTTCGAAGGCAAAGTTCATGTGGCATTGAGATTACCAGAAGGCAACAACTGAGGTGGAGTTTTCCCATTATCAGATGAAATAAAACGAAGCTTCAAGAAAAACATCCAGTTCCAAGTCCTCCTGATGGCACTGTTATGATAAATGGTTCTATACCATTTGCGGAGCCGGTAATGTTTAAGAGCATAACGGAATTGACAATAATGAAATCCACATTAAGAACAAAAGGATCCAGTGGCCCATCTGGGTGCATCATTGATGCAGAAGGGTGGCGGCGCATCCTAGTTTCAAAAAGCTTTGGCATGAAAGGGAAGCAGATAAGAGAGACGATCGCTGCTTTTGCTAAGATGTGCACAACAGAAGTCAAAATTGAGCCTGAAAATACCGCTTCCTATAATGAAGCGTTCACTGCATATAGATAGATTCCCTTAGAGTGTGGGCTTAGCCTACTATTATACTTTCTTTGTTGTGACTGAAATCTCTGAGTGTGACTCCTTTCTTATTCCTTTTATTAATTCCTTTTTTCCCTCTTCGCATAATGCCTAGAACGGCTAAAGATTCCAAGAGTCAAGCTTCCTCTGATCTTCTCCCTGGTGGATCTACGTGTTGGTGTAATCAGCTTTCCAACTCAACAGAGATTGAGTGTTCCAACTGTCGATCTTGGAACAATTATCTCTGTCTGGGTCTTTCCTTCCGCCAGCTCTCCTATGTTATCAATGACGATCCTGGCCTTTATCTCTGTAAATCTTGTTGTCTCTCTCCAGAAGTTGACTCCATCAAGACCAAGTTACTGGACGGTTTCCCGTCTGATGAGCATGTGTATTGCTTTGACGAGGATTGGTTCACTGTTGCCAATTTAACTAATCCTCCTGTTTGCCAGACTCAGGATGTTTCTCACAGTTGTGTTAGTTCCAATGTTAAGGAAATTTCTCCCAGTTCAGACAGTCCTCCATTGCTTTCGAAATTTCAAGAATTGGAGAAAGCATTTTCGACTCTGACATTGAAGCTGGAATCCATGATAGCCATGATCTCTACTTCCCTCCACGAGAATACAGCTGATATTCTCCACGAGAATACAGCTGGAGTCAGCTCCCAGCATTCCTTGGCCTGCTCCTCTTCCCCCCGTTTCTTCCTCCCAGTTTTACACCGGTAAGTTTCCTCCTCTCTCCTCAGTAGATGTCCCTGTTGATCGCTCACCTGGTGCTTTTCAAGGTCCAGCTCTATCGAATCATGTATCGAATCCCACTCCGCCTATCTCAACTTCCCGGATGCCTGTCTTTTCCGTGAGACAGACGGTTCGATCCCGTCCGTCCCTCCAGACTCTGGAATCTACATGCCAAATGAGCTCATCCTGACAAATTTTCCTGATGATAAGGATCTGTCTTTCGGTATATCTTCAATCATTCAGTCTATTAGAAACAGTTCTCCTTCCTCGTCATGTCCTCAACCAACTGATGTTATCCGTTTTGTCAAGCCGAAAGTCAATTCTCATAGACTGGTCAGGCTGATTTTTAAATCTGCTTTCGACGCAAAGCTTTTCAAATCAGCTTTCTCTTCCGCTTCTCCCCTTCTTTGTGATTCAAGCCAGGTTCGCATTCGATCAAGCCTTTCGCCTTCAGGACAAGCTCTCCGTCGGCACTGCTTCGAACTGAATAAACAAGCTTCCAAGAGCGACAATGGCTCTTCTTGTGAGAGTTTTAGTCTACGGGACTCCGGGATTATTTGGCGCTTCGTTTGCAGAGATGATGGTAGCTGGCAAAGAGACTCCTCTTGGTTTGATCGTACTTATTCAAAAAACTGAAGAGCCCTAACCTTGCACTTAAGTTTCTTAACTTGAATGCTCGCAGCATTGTCAACAAGCTTCACATTTTTCATTCCTATATCTCTGACCTCCAACCAGATATTATCTCTGTCACTGAAACTTGGGCAAATAAAAATTTTAATGATGCTTTATTTAAAATTTCAGGCTTTAAATTATTCAGATCTGATCGTCGCAGTGGTAGTCGCGGTGGTGGTGTTTGCCTTTACATTAAGGACTCACTTCAGTCTTGTGCTTTGGATGTCGCTAACAGCTCGAACTTCAG
Organism: Prostheceraeus crozeri; assembly: GCA_907163375.1. NCBI lineage: Eukaryota > Metazoa > Platyhelminthes > Polycladida > Euryleptidae > Prostheceraeus > Prostheceraeus crozeri. Next base: position 288,098 of record CAJQUW010004403.1, on the reverse strand, counting down.
TGATTGTGTTTGGGCTGAAGTTTATCTTCAGAATAAATCTTCCATTCTTGTAGGTGTGGTTTATCGTCCTCCTAATTCATCAGTAGCTAATGACAGTGTCCTATTCGAGCTCTTCCATGAAGCCTCCCTTCCCCATCAGTTTAAGCTAATAAGTGGCGATTTTAATTTCCCCCACATTGACTGGGAGACACTTTCTTCCAACAAAGACTCAGAAGATTTTCTTGTTTGCACTGTTGAGTCAGGGTTCTACCAAACTGTCTTTGAACCTACACGCGAAGAGCATATATTGGATTTAATATTCTGCTCCACTCCTGATCTTGTTACCCGCGTTGATGTAATTGAACCTCTAGCCTCTTCAGATCACAATATGGTCTTGGCTGAACTGGCTTTTTCTGCAGAAAGAAAACCAATTTCTTCCAAGTCGACTCCTCGTTATAATTTTAAGCAGGCTGATTGGGACTTGTACCGTTCCATTCTCGCTTCCAATAACTGGGAAAGTTGCTTCCAGCACAAAGATGTGAATGAGATATGGGCTTCTTTTCAATCCGCTATTCACGGTGCTTTATCGTCAGCAGTTCCAACCATGAATTATCTTCGAAGTAACAGACCTCCTTGGGATTCTCCAGAAATTCGTTCTTTAAAACTACAGCGCAGAAGGGCGGAACGTATCTTCCTTGACACCAGATCTGAAGAGGCTAGACGTTTGCGCAATCATACATCTAACCTCTTGAAACAAGCAATCCGCAGATCTATTTACAATTTTGAATTATCTTTGGCTAACAGTGACAATCCTAAGCGATTCTGGAACTATGTAAAATCTAAACAAAAGGTTCGAACCACCGTTGGTCCGCTTGTCGACCCGTCCACTGACCGAGTAGTGTATGATCCCCTACACTCAGCTACTATTCTTGGTGATTCCTACAAATCTGCTTTCACCTCTGAGTCTCTTCCCATACCTGCTGTTCATGCACAAACTGATCATTGCCTCGCTGATGTAGTCTTCACACCTGATAGAATTCGCTTCCACCTATCACATAAGAAGAATTTCTCCTCCCCTGGCCCTGATGGCATTCAATATATCTGCTACAAACAAGGTGCTTTTGTTCTGCTTCCACTTCTTGCTCGCCTTTTCCAGATCTTTTTTGAGTTGGGGAATATCCCGCTAGTCTGGAAGCACGCTCTGGTTACTCCTATACATAAGAAAGGTTGTCGCAAGAAGGCAGAGAATTACCGTCCGGTCAGCCTGACTTGTACTGCCTCCAAGTTGATGGAGTTGATTGTTCGCGATCACCTGTGGCAGTTCTGGAACCAATATGACATAATCAAGCGCTCTCAATTTGGTTTTCGATCCAATTCGTCTAGCACCCACCAGCTCTTAGAATTCCTCGAGGATTTAACATCTGTTGTGGATCGCGGTCAGTGGGCTGACGTCATCTATCTCGATTTTGAAAAAGCGTTCAATTCAGTCCCTCACTTTCGTCTCCTCTCGAAATTGACTTCCTTGAGCATTGGAGGGAGACTTCTATGTTTTCTGAAAGCTTTTCTTGAGGATAGAACTGAGAGTGTTGTCGTGGATGGTGTGCATTCTTCCCCCTACAGCATGATTTCTGGTGTCCCCCAGGGATCCGTTTTAGGCCCAGATCTGTTTGTCGCCTTTATTAATGACATTGATGACACCTTGACAAACTCTTCTTTATTGAAATATGCTGATGATGTAAAATTGTACTCCGAAATCAAGCGCACTGATCCCCTGAAAGACAAAGAACTTTTGCAAGCTGACCTCAACGCTGTAACCACCTGGTCGAAGAAATGGCAGCTATCGCTCAATCCCCAAAAGTGCTCCATTCTACACTTTGGATTTCGCAATCCAGCCTCGGACTACCGTCTGGATGGAAGTTTCCTGAATAATTCCAAGTGTGTCAAAGACCTTGGAGTTCTGATTTCAAAAGACCTAAAATTCTCTCGGCACATTCTGACCTGTGTTCAGAAACCGAATCGCATTGTATCTGCCATCCTCAGGACATTCGTCTCTCGGGACGCCGATCTGCTTATTCGTCTCTTCAAGACACTGGTCCGCCCTCACCTCGAATATGCCATCCCAGTCTGGAATCCATCCCTGAATAAAGACATTCTGGCTATCGAACGTGTACAACGTCGATTCACCAAAAGCATCCGTGGTCTATCCTCGTTACCCTACGAAGAAAGACTGAGAGCTCTGAAACTCCCAACACTACAATGTCGTCGTCGGATTATGGACCTTACAACCGTGTTCAAAATATGTAACCACCTTACTCCAAGTGATCCTAATTCCTTCTTCACCTTTAGTGTTTCCCGAACCCGTGGACATAACTACAAAATTTTCCGCCACCCAACAAATCTGAATTGTCGCCTATCCTCTTTTTCCCACCGCATTATAGATGACTGGAACCGCCTCCCCGACGATATTGTGAACAGTGAAACGGTGAAACAGTTTAAACGAAAGCTTTTTATGTTTTATTGTAACTTCTAATTGTTCCCTCCTGAATGTATTTCCTGTGTTGCCTTGGTGCTCCTTGCACTTATTGGTGTACTAAATAAATAAATAAATACAAATGTCCTGAGTTAGGCCAATCGGAGCAGGAGAGGTTTTTCGTGGAATCGTGGGTAAGGCTGTGATATCAGTCATAAAACCAAAAATAATGGAAATGGCTGACAACTTGCAATTGTGTACAGGTCAACCACCAGGTTGTGAAGCTGCAGTGCATGCAATGACTGACATTTTCAATGAATCATCAACAGATGCCCTTCTGCTAGTTGATGCAACCAATGCCTTCAATACTATAAACCGAAGAGTTTTATTGAATAACATTTAGCATTTGTGTCCTGCTATGTCAACTTATGTACGGAATTGCTACTTATTTAGTTCAAGATTATTTGTCATTGGAGGTACGGAAATCAAATTATCAGAAGGCACAACGCAAGGAGATCCTTTTGCCATGCCAATTTGTGCCATTGGAATTTCGCCATTACTAACTGTGACAAATGATCCTGATGGCAACCATGGTGTTCGACAGGTAGCTCTTGCAGACGACCTAGTGGGTGCTGGATCTCTCACTTACCTACGTAACTGGTGTGAGAAAGTCCCTGATGAGGGACCTAAGTTTGGATATCATCCAAATGCCTGATATCGTACCTGATCATTAAACCGGAGTTGACTACAATGGCCAATCGAGTTTTTGAAGGAAGTGATGTAAAAAAATAACAGCAGAAGGAAGTAAATATCTCGGTGGTTTCATTGGAAATTCCGAAGGAGCGACACAATATGTTGCATCTCTCATTGATTCATGCTGCAACCGGCTTGCCAAACTAGCAATAATCGCACTATCTGAGCCTCATGCTGCATATATGCATATGTGCATATATGCATATATGCATATTCAGCTTTCGTAACTGGCTTCCCACAACAGTTGACATATTTCATACGCACTATATCCAATATTGGTGAAAAACTTAGCAAGTTTGATCATGATATTGATCATCAATTTATTCCTGCCATAACAGATGGCCATTTCTGTTCAAATGAAGAACGCTTACTGTTATCACTGCCAGTAAATGAGGGTCTGGCGATGCCGATATTTTCCAGATCAGCTGAAAATATGTACACAAACTCTCGAACAATTAGTTCCCAAATAGTAGATAAAATCAAAGAACAGTACAGTCACGGATCAATAAATTCATTTTTATCAAAGGAAGCAGACAACGAAATTAGTAAGCTGAAAGATTCGAGAAAGAAAGAGTTGTACGACCAGCTTCAACGTAATGTGGACAAAGAACATGTTCGAGCTCTCATTGAGTGTGAAGAGAGGTACATCAAGCTGGCTCACTACTCTTCCTTTGAAATCGGAAGATTTTACATTGAATAAAAGGGAATTTTTTGACGCAATCAACATTCGATACAGATGGAAGCCAAAGTTTCTGCCGTCAACCTGTGCATGTGGGAAACCATTTGATGTTGATCATGTGATGTCATGTTTGAAAGGCGGCTGCATTCACCGACGACATGATAACTTAAGGGATCTCTTCGGTTATCTAATGAAAGATATTTTCAATGATGTTCAGATAGAACCTCATCTAAAACCTTTGACTGGCGAAGTTTTCAATAATATGCGAATATTGCAGACGATACCTGTGTAGATGTGAGTGCACGCGGCCTTTGGATCAAAGGTCAACGCGCATTTTTTGACGTGAGGGCTTTCAACCCTTTTGCGAAAAGTCATTTGAGCCAAAAGCTGAAAACCGCGTTCCACAACAATGAAACGGAGAAGAGGCAACAGTATAACCGACGAATAATTGAAATATACTCATTGACAAAATGTTTGAAACATTTACTTCTTAACTTCTTTCATTTTTGACTGGTATATATACATGTATGTATGATACCTTGATAATTTAGTCACAATTTCAACCAAGTCACTAGCACAGAAAAACAACGCATGTAGCAGATTCAACATTAATAGCGCGTGTGCATCCCTCTAGCTCCAATACATTCAGTAATCCGAGATGGCATGGACTCACAAAGTTTCTGAATGAAGGATGTTTCAAGGAGAAGCTACTGCTCTGTCAGTCTTTCAGAGAGAATCTTCAGCGACACTGGTGGAAGTGAATAGCGGTCTCTCACTCCCCGCCCAAGCTCGTCCCATACTTGTTCAATGGGTGACAAGTCAGGTGAGCGTGCAGGCCACTCGAATGTTTGAATGTACAATCTCCTAACAGTGCCAATGACAGCCGAGGAGCGATGTGGTCTTGCGTTGTCGTCTTGGAAGACGAGATCCTCCACCCTGACCACTGGGGCAACAACAGGAAGCACAATTTCATTGAGATACCTCTCTCCAGTCAACGTGCCTTTGATGATGACTGTTGTCGTTCGTCCGCCATGCCAAATGCCACCCCACAGCATGACACTTCCACCACCATATCTGTCGTGTTCTTTAATACAGCATGGGGCAAAGCGTTCACCTGGAAAACGATGCACTCTGACACGACCGTCATTGAAATCCAGAGTGAATCTCGATTCATCGGTCCACAAGACTTTCTGCCGGGCATCACACCAGGCAACTCGTCTTCTGCGGTGCTCAAAACTCAATGGAATTAGGACAGCTGGTCGTCGCGATTGAATTCCAGCTTCTCGCAATCTTCGGTAAGTCGTTCGAACGCTACAGTCTATATTTGAGGCACTTTTCCAGTGTACGACTAGCTTTGGGACTGACACAAATCTATTCCTCTTTGCAGCTAAAACTAGACGTGCGTCTGTCCTTCATGCAGACTTTTTTGGTCGACCAAATCCCTTCTTCTTTTTAACATCTCCATCTGCTTTCCATCGACACCACCACCTCCAAACAACGACTCTCGATAGTTGCAGCTCTTCGGCAACACTCGCACAACTTCTGCCACAACGAATCATTCCAATAGCCATACCTCTGGTAAACTGATCGTGTGCATTTTATTTTATAAAAGCTGGATTTCAGTTCACTTTTATGTTCAATTTGTAGAAGCAATTGTGACAGTTGTATCGATATCAAAATTTGAAATTTGACCACCATAGATCTTTCTCCATTCTCTAATGTGTTAAATGCATAGAAATTAACAATACCATAGAAAGTCCTAGAATGGAAATTGCATGAAAATTATGGCACACGCCGCGGGAACTTAGTTGGGGCAAAAAGCTAATTTTGCTAGCTGGCTTTCTTGTTTTCTGATTGGCATTTTCAATTATCAAGCCAATTTTTGATCTGGATTGCTGCCTCTTGTCCAAAGATCATGTACACAAAAGCAATAATGAATTTATGAAACACTGCAGCATCAGGATGACAAAGAAGAAAATCCTGTAAAACGTTCTGTATGATCATCATTTTGAAATATCGCTCCTATAATCTATCAACAGTATAATCAGACACATATGCAACTTGTAATGTCGATTTACAGAACATGCATTGGTCCAGCTTGAAATCAGAGGCCAAGAAATCTTACAGTATTAATTTTACTTTGAAGGATCCCATGTTCATTATATTTGAACAATTTTCAAAACCTTTGCATGCTTTCGAATATGAGCCTCCAAAATATCATCAGACTATGTCACATAATCATTTCGTGATTAATTGAAACGATCCGACGACATTTCATTTATCTGATAAATGACTGTCGCTAGAGAAGCTTTCGATGTGTTTATTCCAGAAGAGCGCTAGGTTTCTTGACCGTTAGGAGGAGAAATTATCCAATAATTAGAAATGTATCTTTGAATTCTTGAAATGTTCTTACAACCAGTACACCGACTACTTTCGATTATAACTCTGAACCAATTTTTGCTTCGCATTCCAGTGTTGAAAAATTGGAAAATAGTTGTCAATGACAGGCACAAATAGACACAGTATATTAAGCCATGGAATAGCAGGCTATTTCACGTAAAACAATGCCATCATCTCACTTAAAATTCTCTTCATGAAAATCCTGTAATTTGCTGTCAACAACTTCCACAACCAACTTGGCGATTAGTTTACCTATGATATAATGTTTTAGATCGAATATGATCTACAAACCATAGATTTTTCCATGTGCCATCATTGTACACTGGCAAGATATCAAACTTCCATTCTAGTGTATTATCATCTACTTCTATGGTTAAATGGTAATACATAGAAAGCGAGATATTGCATCATACCTGAGAAAAAATGAAACAAACTTCAATTCAAGCCAATGATAGTTTGTTTCATTAATTATGCCAATGAGTATACATGTAGTATACGGTTCATTTACACCACTTTTCTTTACTCCTTACGGTGGATGTGGAAGGGAGACTAACAAAGTGATTTGCATTCTAGCTGAACATCTAGCAGAAAAGAGAAACATCGATCTGAGCAAAGTCACTCAATGGATCCGAGCAAAGATATCCTTCCACCTTGTGAAATCTGCAGTGCTATGCCTTCGAGGATCTCGTGGGAAAACCTTACATTCCGATCTTGATAATGTTGAGATTTGGAATGCTGCTGGTAATTTGAGCTAACTTACATAACTTTTTATATGGATATGACTTGAAGATGTTTGTCGAAAATTCGATTTCTGCTGAGCAAGATATCCATTCATTTATCATGTCCTATTACTTTAGATAAACAATATATTTCCATTGCTGTTGTAGATTATTTCATAGAAATAGACAAAAGCTGTTGTAGATTATATCACAGAAATAGAGAATAGCTGTTGCAAAAGCTGAGAATAGGTGTACCCATGAACTTGACATCAATGAATAACTACGACACGCAGAATGGTCCCTCAATGTCATTGCTATGTACGAGTCCACGTCAGCGGATGACAACATAGCATTAAGACATTGATGGACATAGTGTCGTAGTGTCATTGTTGTAGACGTCTCTCAAAAGCTATGACTTTTATCCCTGGACGGTTAGCCAGTCCAAATTTTAATTTTCCATATATTCATTTATTAGACACATGCTGTAACATGAATATTGGTGACTACCTGTGAACCTACCACTGGCTCTTTTATGGGCACACGGCTGTACAGAGCCACTGAACAACAAAAGTTTATTTCAACCTTTATTTTATTAGTCTGCCAAATTTGTGCCTGTAATTGACAAAACTTCATTAAACACAAAATTTAGATGGTCTTCTTTTTATGATCATCACTGTAGAATGCGTACATCGTGCAAGTGAAAAATGATTTGGAGAGATTCAATACATTTCTCAAAATTGCAAGCTGAAGCCATATTTGAACTAGCAGAGAAGAAAGCAAACGGAGCAGCAAATATTCATGCCATAATATGCCCCAAAATTGTTCTATGAAACAAAGTCCCTTTGGTCTATCAAAAGGAATTTGGGAATATTTACCAATCCCATGAAATACTAGATGGTTTGAGCAACATTACATAATTTGCTGAGGAAAATGCATAGTCATTTGTAAAATGAAGAATAATAACAGCAATATATAGCAAAAGAATACCTTATCCAATAAACATAATTTAAATATAATAAAGTCTGTGACATTTTTAGATGTCAAGGTTTAAAAGAAAATTTCATAAAAATAATATTCACAAAAAAAGGAAAAATTGAAACGAGCACCTACAGACAGCGCAAGCCATGTTCCCTTTCATTCGTGTCATTCACAGCATGCCATAAGATACAGGCCATTTAATTCATTGTACAGAATGAAAATATTGCTTCTGAAGTTGATATGGGAGATAGAATGATGAAAAATTGAGTTTTCCAAAATAAATGCTTATTGAATTTGTATTAGTAAAACAAACTCAGCTGAAATCTACCGAGAAAAGTCAATAATTGTGAATCAGTTCTAAAATAAGCTTCTATTTTAGTGATCCTGTAATAATTAATATATGTCGCTTTTTGCAAGCACAATGTGAATCGAATTTCAGTTCGTTTCTGCTTTAGTTTCTGTTTGTAATGTGCTGGCAAAAACAGCATTAATTCATTATTACAGGCACACAATCTTATCCGAATTGTCAGCAGCGTTAAAAGTAGTACTTCGTGATTGCCCTCCAAAATTTTAGTAGCTAATTGCGCATATCAAGTTTGCCTGGGTATGGCTGCAACTTTAAACAGGGAGTTGTGTCCATGTTGAGTCTGCTCCCATTTTTCAACTGAGAATGCAACTCAATAATTGATTTTTCCATCTACATACAATTTCTATCTTTTACAAAAGATTTTTCTATCTTTTACTATTACTTGCTCTCAAAACACACTCTTGATATAGCATAAGTCGCATGGCAATCATCTAGACTAACGTTTCTTTCGCATAATTCCCGAGGATGATCGCTATAAATGTAGCCGTCACTCATTACAGTTAACGGGACCTATTTGCCACTTCCATATGAACTTCAGACCTCCGGTCAAGTTGCCCCGCGGCCGAACAGCAAATCCACTTGCAAGCACAGCGAGAAGTGGTGTCGATTAGCAAAGCCGCACACAACCACACGTTTACTCTGGGCTTAAAACGCGTTCCTCACAACAGCTGCTTGCCCGAGTGCGTCCTTCCGATAAATGGTGGTCTCGTCTGAACAGATGACCGCCCACTAGAACGCATTGTCTTCATGGGCAAGGTGGCAATAGGTGTAATCAGCGGAGCGAGAAGCCAACGGTCTGATGTACACAACAGAGAAGACATCATCAGTCGATTTGCCAACCATTGCCGTGACGACTAAAGATTCATCAGATAACTAACAGGTGAGCTACTTATTATTAATGATATACATGTAAGGGAAATCTGGTCTAAGAAAGAAATTTCATTTAGCAATCTTCGGTTGTACAAAACTTTGAGTTCGGCGATGCAAATATCAGCCTTGATAATATTATGGTGATGGCAGGGACGTAGACGGGGGGGGCGTGGGAGCGGCGCTTCGCCTTTGACCAAGTAGTGAGAAAATGTGAATATGAGAACTACTTATGCTGCACAAAGAATGCACGCAACTGAGCGAGTGGAAACATCAGTCATAGAATTCAAGCTTGTGAACTATGAAGAACGATTAGTTCATGACATATTTATAATTCCATCATTCTACTTCATTCACCGGGTGGAGTTACTCTGCATTCATAGGATGAAAGCCTGCAGCCCTCACCATTCGTCATCCACAGCTTTTCGCTCCGCTACACATGTCTGCTGTGTCTGCTCTGGATGTTCTCCAATCCACTGCATTCCCCTGTTTCAGTTGGAGACTCTCTTCTCCATTTGTCAAAAGGAGTTGTTCTGAAAGCCCTCCAATTCGCTGCACTTGTCGGTTGGAGGCCCTCCGTTCCATTTGTCAAAAGGAGTTGTTCTGAAAGCCCTCCAATTCGCTGCACTTGTCTGTTGGAGGCGCTCCGTTCCATTTGTCCAATGGAGTTGTTCTGAAAGTCTCATGTTGGGGGGGTTCCATTTGTCAAAAATTTGACAAAAGGAGTTGTTCTGAAAGCCTTCCAATTCTGTTTGGCGCTGTGTTTCCGCGCTCCGTTCCATTTTTGTCCATGGAAGTTGTTTCTTGTGTCCTCCAATTTCGCGCATTTTTGGTGTTGGACGCGCGCTTCTCTTGTCCAATGTTGTAGTTGTTGCTCCCTCAATTCTCATTCGCGCACCGGGTAGTTGCAGGGGCGCTCGCTTCACTTGTCCAATGTGTGTAGTTGCTCTGAATGCCCTCCAATTCGCTGCACCGGTAGGTTGCAGGCGCTTCGCTTCATTTGTCCAATGTGTGTAGTTGTTCTGAATGCCCTCCAATTCGCTGCAACTGTAGGTTGGAGGCGCTCCGCTCCACTTGTCCAATGTGTGTAGTTGTACTGAAAGCCCCCAATTATTCTGGATGGTGGCTCCCCAATTCGATGCAGGTATAAGACTACCAAAGTGTGATAAATTTATCATACTTGATTTTACCATATAAAAGCTTACAAGATTTCAGTTGCCGTACTTTCTCACAGATAACCCATTGGGTTGGGTGATTTTCTTTTCATTTTAAATGTAAGCTCTTTTCAGGGGGGTTGTTAGAACAGATTTTCGAGTTTGTGATTGAACTCCATATTTTTTGGTGATTGAATATTAGACATTGTTTTCATTGATGATGAGGTAGAAAAAGTCTAAGAGGAAAAAAATGATAACAGTGACAATGAACTCGAGACGCAAAATTTGTAAGACGTAGATCCAGAAGGTTAATTTGAATGGGGATACATTGATCATCTATCGCTTTTGATAAGTAATAATAATAGTAATATTCTTTATTTATCCTCGAAGCACAATAGGGTTGACCCTCTTTTCGTTGTGGTCGAGCAAACATGATAAAGAGGTATAAGGTAAAAATACAAAAATGAAAGAAAAGTAAATGTCACTTTCAGAAGCATTTACAGCTGAGCATTTAAGTGTCAGCTGAGCGATTGTCGCTTCTATAATTTTAATAATAAATATAAGCCATGCTAAGGATAGCAATTAACACCGGGGGCAATTACATAATAATGATTCATGTTGTGTTGATTATTTAGCAATCAAGATCTTATGGCGAGTCTAGCCATCAAACAATAGTGATTATTGACTGTCACTGTTTGACAATATGTTGTCTTATGCGTAGTCACACTTCAATCGTGACTTATTACTCGATAGGCAAGACCGGACCTGCATGTTTAGGCCGTCTCCTTAACGGAACAATGTAGTGGTCGACTGTGAGCGCAAAGTTCTGCGGCCACTGCGGCATGTGACGTTCGAGGAAGGGCACCAAGATGTCAGAGATGTCGCAATGCTAGAATCTGTCAACCATGTAGTTCGCAATATCTGTGAAAATGTGTTGAATAAAAGTTTTGTTGAAGATAATGTTTGATTAAAAAACATTTTGATATTTCCCTGATGCATTATGAAAATGGATTATATTGGGCTTACATGTGGTTTGAATTGCAACAAAGAATGTTTAACCAAAATCCACAACGAAAAACATAGATAAGTGAAGATCACGGCATTTATCAAAGGTTTGCCGCACTTTGGTAGCTCTAGTTTGTGCCAGATCTTGGTAATCCGAGGGTAAAATACGTTAACCCCAGATTAGCTTTGGAATTGGAGTTGTGGTGGGATTGTGTTGGGATTTTTATGAAAGTGTTGTGAAGCCATCACAGAATGAGTACTATGCTAGTAAAAGAAGAGAGATTTTAGATAAAAACGACCACTCATGTGAAAGAGCATTTCCATACAAATCATATGGAAGAAAGACCACTTCGACTTAAGTCTACAGACAATAACTCAATAAAATCAATAAGTCACAATTTCTCCATTGAAATTGCATGTTTTTTTAAATCCAAATTGTTTATCAAAGGCAAGCGATCAGATCTGGGGGACGTGCGGACAAGTAGTAGTCAAGTGGCATGCAATACCATGTGGAAGATTCAGGTATGACCTCGCTCCTTGCAGAACTTCTTGCTAGTTCTTGAACTAGTCAATTTCAGGGCATACGTGTTCCAGATTTTTAACAGTGAGCGACTCATGCTCTGCTACGTGGCATTAGTTTCTAATCAATATAACAAAAAAGTTTTCAGAAAACTCGAAAAACATATTTGTAAAATAGCTATTAGATAACTGATAAAGCACTCACAAAATATGGAAATCGCACAATGTTACCTACATGCACTAAAACCATGGAAAAAATTTTCAAGGATGTGTAGCGGGTTATGGTTGACCACAGCCACCTTGTAGCTATGCTTTGACATTGGGGGTGTGCATTGCAATATGGATATAATTACATTATTACAGTTCAGTTAATCTACTCACATTCAAGAACAATGAAATGTAAATCTACAGGTGCTTCCTCTTTAGATCACGCATCTTCTCATCACTTAGTTGTCGCTCCTATATTTCTAAGTCCTTCAGTTCCCTTCCTACTTGTGGTTTTCTGTTTTCTTATTGTCCTTTGTATCCTTCCTTATGGAGGATCCTCATCCACGATGAGATTGATACGTTCTTCATTCCAGAGTTCATTGGTCACAAAGGTTGATGGCGCAACTCCATTCTGAAATTTCGTGAGCGGATCAACTATTGCTGACCTCTGCCTCACTTTTGCAATGACTTCGTGATAATTTTTATGGTGTCTTCCTTGAACTCTTCCTTTTGGTTGGGATCCACTTTTTCTTTGATCTAGACCCGATTTGAGGTGAAACCAACATTAACAAGTCATGTTGCAAGCAGGTTTTCCCTGCTGCGAGGAAGTTTTGCATAGCCATACGTGAGGAATCCCTTTCCTCGACAGTCGACTACTTCAATAACAATTAAGAAATCTCTCGATAACTTCCAGGATGTTGGTGGAAAAATCTACAATTGCTGGTTGCTCCGCTGAAGCTCTGAATAACCACAATTTTGTCTGATATTGTGAATCAAATGGTAAATTGATAAAATGGCAAGTATCATTTAGACAGGCCGAGGAAGCACAATTGGAAACACTCCGGTTGCGGTTTGACTATTCTAAATCAAAAATCATCTCGGATAAAACTGGTGGGGTACTTATAATTTTCCCACCCCCCCCCACATTTTTGTTGTTGATACCCTCGAATGTTGCATCGTCAGCGATCTTCTCTTGCTGCGAAGTGCAGTCTCACTACCGTCGCAAAAGCGTTGAGTGTGTAAAATTCCTCTGGTTTGTAGAGAATTCACAGCAATTGCTTTGCCGTTCACTGTAACTGCAGTGTAGACAACAATCCCACGAAGTTCATGATCACAGCTGTATCTTGTATTCTAACTGAGTATCCAAGGGACCATTCCCTCATCCCAGGGGTCAAGTAAAACTTCTCAGTGGAGTTGTAATATCACTCAGTGACAAATCAAGTCTATTCTAAATCCAATGTTACTGAGTTTGACGAAATTCGATGAATTTGGAAACATTGGAAAATGTGGTGCGGGAGGGAGGGGCAAAGAATAGAAGTACCACTATTGGAAACCCTTTCTGACTAAATTAGACTGAATCTTACGCTGAAATTCTTAAATATGCCTTGAGATAGACAGTCTGTGGTGTGTCCTAAAGTGACTGATTGAATCAAAAATAATTTGTTATTAACATCATAGCTACATCTATAAGAAGCCAATTCGAAAATTGTTGTGTTGCTCTATTCGACATGCTGTACAGTGTACCTAAGTTGATTGAATGAAAATCTTCAATTGAGATAACGTCTTTCGTCGTAAGATGTACTCAAAGAAAACGTTAGTCGATGAGGCTTATTTTATCAAATTGCAACATCCCATATTTCTCAGCCACACTGACTGCATCAAGTTCTACTCATTGTCATGTGCTGTCCATGTCATTCTGCCTTGAGGATGCAGCGTGGCTGTGAAATATCAGCTGATGTATTTTAATAAAATAAAATGCTTTACTACCTTGTCGACAGAACGCCTTCTTTGAGTAAAATTTTCATTGAATAATAAATCTCTAAATACAATCTTCAATGCGTGGCTTATCAAGATTAAATTGGTTGGAGCCGGAGTTTCTGGTCAAAATGATTGGACTTCGAGTACACTCCCTGTTTTACAGTTAAATGAATATAATCCGCTGCAGTGTGCCAAGCTTGTCAGCATCATTGAACAATTTCACTAGCAGCATTGCGGCACATTAGGCTATTTCAATGACGTTTTATAATCACTGTTGGTGATAACGGGTCAGTAGAGTGCACATGCTCCTAGAGCAATCGTACTAAGATACCTTTGCCCGATATATAACTTAGGAGAAATCTGGAAATACCAGGTGTTTAATGATAATATGATTTTTTTATCATATCACACTATATTTCAGACTATATGTCAAGGCTTTCCTTTTTTGATTACCCTGAATTACCTTCGTAATTGGTTATTACTCGTAGGTTGAAATGAAACACTCGTATATTGCCATATCATCAATAAACACTTGACCTTCCCAAATTTCTCCTGCATCAACAAACACCTAAGTCAGAAATGACAAGATTGTAGTTGTTCGGATACTTCTGGCCCCTCGCACGTCAATAAAGAAAGTTTGTGTCATTTTCATCATCCTTTTCCTTTCAAAGCTTGTGTTTGGTCATCGATAACTATTCTTCAATGCAATCATAGTTAGTTGCTTGGTTTCTGTTTATACTTCTGTTAATTGACTCATTACCTTCTTAAGTCGTGCGATAAGAAGTAAAATGTTTTTCTTCACGTTTAACTTCGAACGCAGCCAGAGTTATGTAATTTTGTTATTTCTTAGGTTAATCGACTGCACTTGTCTGTGTGCAATTACTTTGCAGAACATTTTAATCCAGGCTGTAAATTTCAGTGTTTATTGTTCAATGACTGAAATCATTATAAGATTGAAAGCAATGTCAGGACCTCTGTAATCTTGTCCGCATAAGAGCAGGTCTAAGAATTGTTTAAAACATTGGTAAGTCTGAAAATTTGCAGAAATTTTTAGAATTTTTAATTTTGCCATTGCGATATACTAAAATCGAAATCGTAACCAAAAATGTTAGTTAAAAATAAGTTTGAATAGTTAAACTGATTTGGATATATTCATTTAATTAAAGTTACAAGTTGTTTAATAAGTATCGGCTGTTGCTGTGGTTTTAGAAAGGCCATCTTTTTATTAAACTACAACGCGCATGCCATTTTAATTCAACTTTCAATTTTTCAGATAATTTCTGAACGTGTTTTATACTATATGCCTTTCTCAAATTCGCTTTACCCAAACAGCTTCTCTAGGTCTGCAAAGCTCTATGAGCATGTTGACTTAATTCTTCAAATTCAGCTTCTTCTAAACTGATTCAAAGTCGTTGGAATAGCAATCAACTATATCTCAGTATGACGTTGAACTAAAACTGTTGAAGTCAACATATGATATTTCTCCATTCTTTTCGAAAAATTCTCCTGAAAAAGCTGATGTAAATCTCATTTTATAAAAGCTATTATACAATTTGTCGAAGAAATCTGAGAGCAATCAAGGGCAAACTAATAGGATGAGGAATAATAACACGCTTATAATTCATATTTTCGGTAGGAGATGGAACATTTTCTCTCCAATACGCTACTGGCGTACGCCTGGGCGGATCATTAGGCGAAATTACAATATTTTGCAAAATGTTTGGAAACAAAAATTTTTATGTTTGAATATAAAGAATAAGAATGACTCGGATGATCTACTGCTTCATCATTTTCACATTGTTTTTTCGTTTTTGACAATCGAAGTTGTGTATAGGCCTTGTATATAGCACATATAAATGTCGCAGTTTTCACAAATATGGCTTTACGGGAGATCGCAGAGTTCATGTGGCTTCATTAAAGAGGCGTATTATCTTCATTGACGTTGTGAATATCGTCACATGCCTTTCAAGCTGTGATCTTCGCACTGTCCATTGTCTGTCGCGACTGCACTGTAGCCTATTACGTTGAATAGTATTGATTTGACTGAATATTGGGTAATTGCAGAGATGCTTCTGATGCATTCGGTGGTTAGACGTAATGCTAAAGAAAACATGCGATAATTAAGAAAACGGGTCTTTGCCATTTTGGCTGGACTTCTGATGTTAATTGTTGTTTCCAATTGCTTACAGATAAAACAGTTGTGCAAGAGAAATCATCGCAATGAATTTTCACCTAATTTCAAAATGTATCTTGCTATCACTCTCTTAACCTTACGGGGTCATCTCGCTCCCGTGAGGCATAAATGTGGCTTCCCCTATTTCAAAACTCACCGTATACATGAACGATTTTTACAGCACTGTCACAATGCATGGGTATTACTTGGCATCAAAGTGTCAGGTTTGTTGGTGAAGCGGAATTTCCCGTCTTATTCTGTTCCCGCTAAAATTATGCCGTCTTTTTCTTGAAATATCGTTTGATCTTCATACTTCTTAGCTAGCAGAAGCGGAGATAACAACAAATGTGTTAATTATTTGGATGTTAAAATCAAGATCGAAGATGGTGGCCAATATATCACAGAGGTTTACCATAAGGTTGATAAGTTCAGCTTCCCAGTGGTGCTGTATACTTTCCCCGAGAGTAATATGCCTTTGGACACTAGCTTAAACATCTTTGCTGCCCAACTCATCAGGTTCGCCAGGATTTCATCTGATGCTTCCGCCTTCACATCAAGAGCTAAGGGCATTTTTGATATCTTCAAAGGACGGAGTTATAAGGCTAATTTGCTGGTTAATTCTTGCATAAAGTCCTTCTCAAAGAATAGGTTCCTCGTTTTCAAGTTTGGTCGTTTTTCGCCCCACCAGATGCCATCCATTATTGGCATGTTGGCTTAAGAAAACCTCTTCCAGTTTCATGTGCTTCCTTTTGTCCTAATGATTCCAAAAATTTTATTTTCGGTTAGGTTCTGCTATGTTTCCTCAGGCTTGGAGAGACATTCCATGTCGTACATTCGATATGGTCGACCTGGCCCCGCCATGTGGTATAGGTTGGAGGTTAGGGGCCGAAACCTTGCTTTATGCAGCCACATGGTTCCTCCCTGATGACTCCATGCATAGCAAACTTATTTATTTTTGGATTTTTAGGTTTCTTATTTTCACCTTTTGTTATTTTTAAGTTAGCTTCTCGTCAGTTCCATGACGAACTCCTATTTCAGTTCTTATATGGTAAAATAAAATCGTTTATACATGTAAGTATTAATTTATTTCCTTTCCCGTCTTAAGTTGAGTCGACTAGCCTTTATACGCATTTCAGTCCCTACTCTATACTGGAGTAGATTACTCTATGTAGTTAGTGTTAATTTATATTCATTCGGTCATGCCTTTTAATTACCTAATTATTTACAGGATTCTCCACTAGGGTAATTGTTTTACTTTGGTATCTTCCGTTTCCTGGATCCTTCGAATATATTTTTTGACCGTGTCGTGTCTTAATTCGATTTTCAATTTGTGCTGTTAATTGTTAGATTTCGATTTGCAATTCCGTTATCTGTCTACTTTGTTAGCACAATTATCCTACTGTAAACTTACAAATGATTCTTTGCCGGTGCTATGATATGCTTTCCCCCATAATCTAATTTGCTGACTGGAAAAAGTATATCGGAAAACCGCTATTGCTCAATTTCCCCTCGGAAAAAGATATGTCAGTGTAAACTTAATGAAGCCTCTTGGAAACCGCAACTTTCGATATCTCAGCATTTGCAACTTCATTCCGAAGAGGGGGAAGTGAATAACACTGAAACTAAGAGTCAACTTCCAAAATTTGCAACTGTTACGACTGAAGCTACATTGCACTTTCCGCCCGGAAAATGAGAGCAGGGGAAGGTAAGAAGAGAAACACTGTTATTGTGTCCCTCTCCAACATGTGGCTTATGTGCATAACTGCCGGCAACTTGTACATCACAGCTCGTTATCTACATGTAATTTATGCTCAACAGCAAACAATTGATTTGTGGCCTAGAATTACTAGTTCCCACCATAGTCAATGTATAATAATCTAAAAATTCCACTCTTGTAGGAATGCAGACTTTGTCATCATTGTATCTCGAGAATATCATCTTAAAATTTTAGCTGACGATGTTTTCTTAACATAGGATGGAAAATTACGTTTTATAGAACACAAAATGAGCACTGTAAATCGCTGGGTACGAAAATTACAAACGGATTTATACCAAGTTCACATACAATTTGAAACAACCAATTGATACGAGATTCTCGTATACTTACAGAGATTTTTTCATAACAATATTGACTTCCTTTCGTATATGATCGTATGTGTTTGGTATGTCACGATACGAAAAACTCCCTCTGTGGTTGGGCTGATTAAAAAAATATATATATCAAAATATATTTTGACATCCACCCTTTGTATGTGTTTGGTAGTGAGTTGTTTGAAGTGTAGGCTTACATAGAAATACTGACAAATGAAGTTTTGATGTCGAATAATTTTTCCCCATGACTTTAAGCGGAATAAATTGGTTCATAAGTTTTCTCCCACTTTAGTGAATTATTGTTTCTCCGGAGTAAACTGCATGGTCTACTTAGAAATAAGAGGGCTAAGTGTCATGGGGGGCAAACATCATGTTGTATGATTTCAAATGTGGGTATCCACCTAGTTTCAATACCACAAGTGAGCTCTTCCGTGCCCAAGATGCAAAGGGATATCATTTTTGAGCGATCTGAGTGGGTTCACAAATGAAATCTAGAACGTATTGGGTTTGTGCCGCCACATTTGGGTCTAGCTGGGACCAATGTGGATTTTGGGCCGATTACAACGATTTTTGCAACGGCTACAAAATGGCCATTCATTCTCTGTGTGACCGTTACCACGACTACCTTTCTATATTCTTGAAAACACTCCTACGGTGTAAGCCGTATCCATACTCACCAAATAACTGTGTGCAGTAAAGAAAAACCATGCTATGATTTTTTCGCCAAATCAGAGCAAAAGTTCAAACAGAGATAACCTGTGCAATTCGTGTCTGTGAGATTAACTTATCCGGAAATGCAAGACATAGCCCAAAGCTCTTTCTAAAATACCTACGATCAAAGCAAACTGTTTATAACGTAAAGCCCCTAAGAAGAGACAATAAAACGTCCAAGTTCAGCAATTTTCGATCAGTTTCTATAACTTGCATTCCCTGTAAAGTACTCGAGAGCATCTTTCGTGATTTCTTATTTCGCTATCTAATTGATAATTCACTTCTGTCAGTAAATCAAAATGGCTTCCTTTCTCAAAGAAGCTGATTGAGCAATCTCATGGAAACAATGAATGCTTTAACTGAGGCAATGGATACAAGTCAGTAGATGTCATGTATTTTAATTTTGAGAAAGCATTTGACAAGGTTTCCCTCTATTTGTTGGTATTTAAACTGTCTCGCTATGGATTTAGGGATAATCTATTACAATCGATCGAAGCGTGTTGTCATTGGATCTAGTACCTCAGACTGGACAATTGTTGCGAGCGGAGTTCCACATGGCTGTGCTTTGGGTCCTGTCCTATTTTTGCTGTATATAAACGACTTACCTCTACTCTGTAAGAGCAACTACATTGTATAAACTTTATACGGATAATTTGGAGCTGATAGTGAAAGTTGCAAGAGGCTGAAATTTACACGATATCTTGCATGAAATCGATAATGTAAGCAGATAGACTGATAATTAATTGGCAGATGCTATTGAATTCATCAAATGTGAAGTTACTCATTTTGGACGATCGAATCCCATTATCAATATGAAATTGCTGCGCACAAAGTCCTTATTACAGTTAAAAAGCTCATTAAAGAGCATATATCTGTCTATGATCTAGGAGTAATACTGACTGCGGATCTGAAATGGAGGCTGCAAGTGGAATCTGTTGTTGCCAAAGCTAATACTAGTAGGTGCCTTGGGATGTGCAGGCGCTCGTTCAGATACCAAACGGAGGCGTCACTAATGCCAATGTATATCGCACATGTAAGACCTTTACTTGAGGATTGTGTTCAGGTTTGGAATCTTTACAACGTAAGTGACATTCAAAGACTTGAAAGAGTTCAGAGAAGGGCAACGCTACAAGTTGCGAGTTTGAGAATGTTAACTTACGAACAACGTCTTGAAACATTGAATTTGAGAAGCCTTAGTGATCGATGGATTAGAGCAGACGTTTTGTTGCTATATAAGATTCACAATGGCCTTTTCAAACTGACATTAGTTTATCCGCCTCAACCTCTGTGCTTGAATGATCCAGACGAGTCAAGCGATACAACACGTGGACACGCTTTTCGGCATCGACAGCAGTAGTTAGAAGTTGCAGATCCAGATCCTATTTCTGTACAAACTGAACCATCAAGATTTGGAACCAGCTACTATCTTCAATAATTGAGAGCCCATCTGTGACTGTTTTCAAGAAAAAAGATGATCTTTTGTGATGTGCGACCTGACTTTATACTATTGAATGTTCCGTCGATAAAGCGATTCTTCGCTATTGTCGAACATCGTTCGATTCCTATTGAACAAATAAATAAATAAATAATTGAGACAGCTGCGTTGTCATGAAATTCTCAAAATCTATTCCCCTTGCATTGGATTCCTATGACTCTTAATCAGGGATGCGCAGTCGGAGTCGGAGTCCTATCAAATGATAGGACTCCGGACTCAGGCCTATAACTAGACCCGAAATATAATACAAGAAAATTATTTATCCTCGTACATAGCTGTCACTGTCTTGATATCAACTTTCTCCGTCAAACAAAAGTACAGAGACAGCAGTGCATGCAAAGGTCGAAATAGCAGAGGGAATGACCCGTGATAGTGAAAAAGGGATTGTCTCTTCACCCGGTGATTCAATATCAGTAGAGAAGACAAGCCCATAGAGTAGGGACAAGCCTTCCTAGCCTCGATCACACCTACGCGCCAAAGGGCACATCAGAAACAAAAATGAAACACTAGTTTGTTTGAGATCATTATCCTCTTGCCCTCACGTTAATCGTGTGTGATGGGTCCTCTAAAGCGCATATTAAAATCGAAAGTGTACTCATATTTTTTGAAGAAGGATGGGGATTCTCCTGCCTGGTAGTGACTGGAGAAAAACCATGTGAAGCACACATCAACAAGATGGGAGGAGCCGAGTCGCATGCATCCAACTGAAAGCGACATTTGATGAACTTTCATCGAAAATGATTGATAATTGATACAGCAATGATCACTAAAAATAGGTTCAGGTAAGCCTATAATGATCTGTGATGTAGATTACCAGTTAATTTTTCAAAAAACTAGGCTTTATATATTGGCCACCCGGAGTCGGAGTCCTATCAAAAGCCGGAGTCCTATCAACCCCAAAATCAAAATGATAGGACTCCGCATCCCTGCTCTTAATTATTATCTCCATTTATCAAATCGGGGAAAAGTTGACTTTTATCAATTTCTTTCAAAATTGTCCATCTTAATCGATTCAAATGACTTATAGAGCATTGACAAAGTGCACATGAAGTTGTAAGTAAATATTCATTTATCCTCAAATGCATCTATGAAGTCATCATGTGAATAATAGCGACAACTTTTATTAAACTTCATTACTCATTCAAGCTTCACTACTTGCAAAAGCTCTATAAATGTAGTGTTGTCACTTATGCTACAAGCAGTAGCGTCTTCTCCGTACCTGCGAGGCCTTCGGCGCATCCTTAAATATAATTTTCCAACATTTATAAAAATGAAAAGTATTAGATTTCATTAGATTCAATTAAATTCGATAGCTTCTCGTGACAGCAGTGCACAGCTTTCCGTCTCAAAATCAGACGCTCAACCTCAGAGTGAACAGTTTTGCAGCACGTGCTTGAATCACAGCTGTTTTCTTCGAACAATTAGACACACAAGCTATATATAGTCGTGTGTTCAGACGGAGCGAAAGAGAGTTGTGTGCGTGTGAGGCAGTAAGCGCACGCGCCCGCGCCAATTTTGGCTTTTCAGATAGACAATGCTTTGCCTTCTCCAATTTTTGCAATGAAATTATACGCAATTCTGGATCGAGTAGCGGTACCTAAAGATAGTAGGGGAAGCGCAACCCAATTGTTCCTGGTTTCGTTTCATGTCAGAGAGGCCACTACGTCAACAGTAGCAGATGGCTGACGTTCAGACAAGACTGCGATCAGATGGTGAACGTTCTCCAATGAATGCAGAGTAATGCATCTGACTCGAACACCCAGATTCGGTAGAATTCCATAATTTGTTTTTACGTGATTGATGTGACGCTATGTTTAGTACTACAGATGAGATCATAACCATGCCTTTCGTCCGAAGGGAATATACTGAAAAGATGACAGTCATCAAGCAAGGTAGGCCAACACCTGATATGAAAATTGAAAGTACTAACAGAGAAAGAAATAAGAAATACACAAGACATTTTAATGCATCAAAATTTCAAACATGTGAGTGGCTGACCGGCCGTGAGAAACTCAAGAAACTGTTGGCTTTGCCTCCTTTTTTCTCTAGAAAATGTGGTCTGGACAGAGAGGGGGTAGTTATCTCAGCTCCTTGAGTAAGGTGGTTAAGCGACAAAAGCAAATACTCCTCATGTGCACATTCAATTGGCCTTAAAAAATGTTCAGGCAATAGTTATTTAAATTTCAGCTTTTATGAAAATTAATGTTGTAACATAAAAAATGTGTGGTACAGAAATAGCATTCCAATGCCGAGTGAAGGCGTATGGTCTGGGAGCACGCGACGCCACTGGCTACAAGTAATGGATTTAAGCGATGGAATGGACAGATTGTCACGCCTCACAATATTTTATAGATTATTTTTTTATATGGCATTACACTCTAATAGACGCACCGCTAGCCTAATCACTCAGACAAAGAATACCTCAAAGTAGCTCAATCTAAGTGCTATTTGCCAGTGCTGCAATGTAAAAGCAACTTTTGTTACTGATTGCATTTTATGTCCTTTTGTAAAAAAGTAAAACAATGTGTGGAGAATTATATGTAATTCAATTGACGACAACTTCTTGGTGCAAGTCAGCTAGACAGTTGAGTAGTTTTTTTCTAATTCACTTTTCTCGTCATTTTGCTGTCCAAAGAAAAGATGAAGGGATATCGATGCTTCAGCGAGTGGCAATTTTATAAGCAAGTCTCAATTTCCGAACGCATCTGTTGTGTGAGCGCCCACCTGTTAAGTCAGTGCAATAAGTTGCGAATTCTGCTTCCATACACGTCTTCATGCAATCAGTTTCTTCTCCACACGTTTCCGTACAAGCAGTAATTTCACTAGCGATGAACCGTAGATCTCGTGCAATAGTAGATGCATCAATACAGGCAACCAACACTGCCGCCAACGTGAAAAATAGAAATATCTGAAACGAAAGAAACACACATCAAGCGACGGCATGCTGCTTTCATAAAGTTTTTACACTTCATGTCACATTTTTTGTGCGAGGACCTACGACGATGTTGAAAGAAAATATCGATCGAGTCAAAGATATCGCTCAAGGTATTAAAACGATTTTTTGAATGTGTTGAAGGTTGGATTTTGGACATTTCTGTGTGCATTCAATATGCACTATTATATAAATCACGTTTACTTGACACACCATCCATCGTTGCATTGCTCGAATTGTTAAGTTTCTCAACACTAATCTTGGGTCCACATAAGAATACATTTTTTTCTGCATTGAGGCATAATCAATTTATGTCCTTTTCAACCAGTCATCGATGTGGCGAAGACGTTCAGCATATGAAATGTAATCGTGCAGTTTCAATGATCAAATGATTTTATGCACAAATATCACAGCAAATAACTGATGACACAAGTTTCACAAATATTGCATTATGATGCCATATGCAATGCAAAAGTTATTGTCCGATGACTGGTCCCTGAGCAGCACCTGAATGAGAATCTGTAGCACTTGAACAAACGACATTCATGCAAACAATTTGATTAAAAGAGATGTTCAAGTCTATTCAGCAATAACTAGTACTCCACAGTATCAAAGGCAACAGACATACCTACGAGCAATGCACACGGCAGTCTATCATTCTTATACGATTGAGTAAAAGAAACCTCGTCCAGCAGGACACTTCTGCTGAGTGCCAACTCTATAGATGGATTGATAAATACATGCATGCGTTCATTGCGCACCATTAATGATCAATCTCATGTATTCATTTTCTTAAGACAATGCAAGTTTCTCCATCAGTTTAGAAATCGGTTGGACTTGCGAGATAAAGCGAGATAATTGAAATCGTCTTTGTCGTATTTCTCAGTCATAAGCTAGAGACAAAAGTAAACCAAGTAAACGGCTATCTTTAGTCAGACTTGTATCTAAGCTAGTCGGGTTTTAGCCTGATATTTTTGAACAGAAATGTGCCTGATAATGTTAGAGTTAAAAGATCATGGTTTAATTGTAAGTTGAAGCAAGGCAACCCTTTAAATATATCATAGAATTTGATTAGCTTTCTCGTGTTAGAAAATAAAAAACTATAACACAGAATTCACAATGATAAAATGATTGATCGATAACTTGATATAGATAATATTAGCATTTTTGTAGCATCCAAGTGTATTTACGCAAAAGACTCAATAATGTTGAAAGGAGGGCCATGCGAATCATTGGTGAAGATCATTGGCAGGTCAAGTTATTTGATGCAGTTGACCATGTATGTAAGATACTGCTCTGCTAAATAAAGTGTAAAAACACTGTGAGCATCCTCTAAGACAGTAGTTCTTTGAGCTTCATGAACTTACAAGAAATACGAGAAAAATTCACAGCAACATACGTCGACTGAGGACGAAGACAAGCAGATATTCTTCATCATTTGTAAAATGCTGTTTCTGATATATGATTTTGATTTACATATTGCACGCATTTTAGAACTATGTATCTACACGTATGCATTGCATGTTGATATTTGTGATGTGCTTACCGCATTCTGCGAGGCAGATAAAGCAATTCTTATCTTATTTTATCTTATTTTTTTCATAAATAGGCCTACTCAGAAAAGTCAGTCATGAAGATAGGAATGCACCGTTATTATATTTACCTCAACAGTATTCTCTACGAGCCGAACGGCCCAAAATGAACGGATGGGACCGGACGAAGCCTGAAAATCCACGGTGTAGGGGGCATCAGAAGAGGCCGGGCTTTTCTCAGAACGGGCTCCAGGGCTGGTCGGGAAATTCAGTCCCATTTGAAAGTCTGTTTTTGGCTTTCGATGAGCTTGCACAAGTCTGCGTCAAAGATATTGATTAATACATTTAGTGATGAATGAAATACATGTATATACAGTACCGGCAACTTACTTTAACTGCCATTTTTGATTGCGTCGTAGACAGATGAACTCAGTGATGCAATGGAGAGTTTATATAGTTTTCTTCCATTTTTCCATATCAGGGTATGCTTTTGTTTTGTGATGCAATTTAAGAAGGATTCGTTGTTCCTAAAAATAGCATGAGCAATCATCTGCAGAACACCGAGGAACTCCTCAATTTTATTTGTACAAGACTAGCAATGATATTCAATTGATTTCGGCTTCAGATTGAGTAGCTGCTTCTTTTATGTGCAGAATTCAATTTGTAATTATAGTTCAGTTCCTATCAGAAAGTGATATTCTGAGTTTTGAATGATAGTGATGAAATGAATGATATTGCAAACTTATCAAATGTGAATATTACTGCGACTTGCTTTACACAGGGCTTCATGTAGGCCATCTGCTCAATATCTAGAGTTGAAGTTCACATTATGGACATAAATTCTCATCCATACTTGTCATATTTTCACAGTTTTGAGCATATCCATCGCAGATGTCGAGTAAAGTATTGGAAACTCAACTCTTGTGTATACTACTAGCGAAATCTTTAGTAGTAGTGGTCCATTATATAGTCTTTTCTGCACCTTCTCTTAGTCACTTGAATTCTTTTGGCATGCGGAAGTCGTCCCTCTTCTTTACAATCACTTTTGAAGTTGCTTAGAACTGTAGAACACCGTTTCACAAATACATTGGAATAGTTTCTTTTGAATGAAAATCTCCCATTTTTTCATATATGTATGTTTGAGTTGCATTCCATGCACAACTGCAACTGTACTCTTGCGTATTTTCTCTGTGCTTTCAGCCACTTTAGCATAAACTCATTAAGGTGTGCCTTTTATGGCAAAGTTTTGGTAAAACTTAAGAAATGCGTACTTAAGTGATCTTAAATTTTGACTTGTCATTTTCAGTGCAATGAATGTCATGTCATTCGGTGCAATATTTTGGAAGTTCTCTGGGTTTTATCATCAATGAATAAACGATTGCATCCTTAAGAAGACACAGAAGTGTTCAAGCCACGAGATCCAAAACAAGTGTTCAAGTCGCTATTGATATGTTACTAAGAGATTTTATCCTCCACAAGATGATCCCACTTTTAAATCGCTCAAACACTCGAACCATATATCTCTGATGGTTAGATGTAGCTTAAATGATTTTGAGCAATAATTATATCCAATGTGTTGTTCACTGTGACTTCGAAAATAAATAAGACTTA
Organism: Prostheceraeus crozeri; assembly: GCA_907163375.1. Taxonomy (NCBI): domain Eukaryota; kingdom Metazoa; phylum Platyhelminthes; order Polycladida; family Euryleptidae; genus Prostheceraeus; species Prostheceraeus crozeri. The sequence continues at coordinate 261,698 of CAJQUW010004403.1, read as the reverse complement.
AAATTCTCAACTACGGTATTCTTGGTAGTGAGAAGAAGTAGGGTCCTAGGAAGTTGAATAGCAACTTTATGTAAAGACAACAAAAAAATTTCCTTGGCAGCCGTAGACGCTGCGTTTCACCCGACAAGGACTCGTCAGTGCGGCACGGAATGGCTTGAGCTATATATGTAGCTGAAAATATGTGGAATGACTGCACAATCTGAAGGACTGCATGGTTATGATTATGATTGCGTACCCCTATAATATGTTTTGACAAATTTTCAATCTTGAGGTGCATTCCAGATTGACAAAGCCCAAGATCCAACCTTGGAATCACTGCCTGGATTTCGACTGGCTTTGCTGGTGTTTCGTTGTCCCTCTCGTATCTTCATGACAATCTCAAACTGAACTAACTCCATCATCGCCCGTGCCCTCGCTCATCATCCTCAAATCCTCTTCATTCTCATCTTTTTCTGTATCAGAATATTGGCTGACTCTCATTCACCACACAAGCATAAACAGTCTTCCATCTAACGATCATCTGTCAAATTAAAGACACTTATCTATTAAAAGCGGATGCCATTTCATCCAATATCAGGAATCATCAGCAAGTCCAGTTCACATCTCTCAACATCTCTCAATAACTCCCTTTATTTGAAGTTACAGCCATGCCCTTGTAATTGGTAGCTACTTACTTATCTTTCTAACCCCTAATGGATCAAGTCACATCAGCAATTGATGAATGATGGTAGTGGGAAACGGGATGAACCTTTGGGCCCTGTGCCGTTTTCATTTAGTAAACCTACATGAATAGCATGTTATTGACAACACAGATGATTAATTTCACACATCAAAGCAGCCTTTGAGGTCGCTAACTTTTCAATAGGATATTCACTTAAAAGGAACTGATGTTGATTCGGAAAACAAAGCAAGCAAACCATTGCAAGCTAAAAGAACAGAAAAGATCTTGCTTTAAATTTTTTGATTGGTCTTACTCAATGCTATACATGTACACGTACATGTACTTCTCCTGTTAAGATAAATTCCTTATGAGATAAAGTTATGCAAAAGATACTAGCATGTTTATTAATTCAAACTTCATTGCGGTTTCACGAACGATTTGTTGGCATGTTTTGTAAGTGATTTTTGTCAGTGTCCTTTGAAACTCTTGGAAAATTTGAACTCTGTATAATAACCAAGTTCGACCTATTTTAGAGTACAAATGCTTGTTTGTACCAATTGTTTGTACCAACGGTGTGCCGATTCGAGAAATGATAATATACTGTTACAGCGTCGATTGATCGGCAGATTACATTGATTCTAAAGCAACTTTCGATGTAAACAATCACTGTCTATCTATTCTTATAGTGCCATTGATAGGGTTGAATAAACGATGGATATGATTTTCTGCTGATACTACTGATGGGACTAAAAGAAACTTCGACCATTAAACGGTACCTGAATTTTCGATTGTTTTATGCCCTGAAGCATGTCCAGCTGTTGGTCAGAGTATTTTTATACATGCCCAACATGCACGTAAAGTGACAGTGTATGCCCTCAAACTTATAGGCTGCCAGAAACCCTCTACAACCCTGCTATAGTTTTTACTTAGTCTTTACTATCTTATGTTATACTTTGTTTGTCACCTATCCCAATTATCTCATACTCAGGATAACATCATGAGATACAAATGAATCAATAATTTGTATCAATCATTTTATCTTTAACGATTCTGTCCTCAACGCAGATGCTGTGGTTCAGAGGGACTTCAATAAATGTATATGACAATACATATCAAAGACATGATTTCTGTCTGCGCTTGAATGATTTGGGAGCTCTGTTGTGTATGAGAGTTGAAAGACGATTCTATGCTGTAGAAACTTGGGTGACGGAGGTTCGACGTCTTGGAGTGTTTCGGGAGCACCAAGGGCGCATATGCTTCATATCTTAGTGGTGGTCAGGTTGATTTAAAAACAATCGATTGGCGGCCACCTTAATCAATATTCACTTTGAAGTTTTACCTTGAATAAAAACTTGTTCTCATTTCACAACAGGAGATGACTGCCTACTTAAGGGTTTGATATATTCCCGCATTTCAAAGAGCCGGTGCTTTGATAAAATGTAAATCTGACTTCTCCAACCCACACCTTCCGATCATAGTAGCGTATGATTTTTTCAAAACTTCTAAAGGATCTTGCAATCATCTATGTACAGTAGTTACAGCTCAGATGTATTATAAACTGTGTGTCCTGACTTTGCCAGGTTTGCCTGTGGAACGCTCATCAGTCCTCTTAAGGACTAACTTAATTTCTACAACTATAAAATTCTGAAATATTTGTGTATATTTTGTAATGTTGCACATCACTTGAAATGACATCGTGCAACAATGATCGCTCTCTCTCACTCCCCCCTTCTCTCTCAGCCAATCAACTTCAGAACTGTTGATTGAATAATTGATAAGTAAAGCAGTGGAGATAAAGAAAAATGCTTTCAGATGCTGTAATCAGCAATTAATTGAGGAAACGAATGAAAAACATGCTGCAAGCGCACAATACATGCATTTCAAGTGCTTTTTTTATTTATGCGCAATTATTGTTTATGAAAATATCTGTGTAAAACTTTATAATTCAGTCGAGACATTTCCAATTTATTAATTTTGCACATGAAAAAGACATTCTGAATTTTTGATTTTCTATTGAATCCTTCTAACACCTGGGAAGGGAACTCAGCCCAATTTCCTCTTTATCATGCCATTCTAAACTTTCAGATTCAGATAATTTTCAGAATTCTTTCCAAACTTTGCAAGAATTTGTGCCGTGCGAACTTAATCATCATTTTGAAAAATGATTCTTAAATTGTATTACGTTTCCAACTTTTCAACATTTTTGTGAGTAATCTGTCACTCCGTGTTGAACAATATCAACATCGACCTAATGCATTTAGGATTACTTATATCCAATTTTGGTATCCTTTGATACGATGCCTCTGTCTCCTTGTATATACATGTACATATATTCATTTTATCAGGTACACGCATAAGTCTATTGTCTGTTTTTGCATTTTTTTGCGCTTTCGATAAAGTGAATGCAACAATGAGTCCCTTTTGATATTCTCTATCTTCTGGTCGGAAAGTTGGTGGCACCTGGGAATATTCATCAAGATTCAGGGAAGTACGACACCATTTGAAGAATATGTGAACTGTCTAACAATGCGGCCTTAAATAGAGGTGGCTGATATCAGCCTAAAAGTGATCTAAGTTTGGTGATTTACTATTATTGCATATTCAACATTGTCATATATTCTGTAGCTTTTGTGACCTTTACATTCTGCCTATGTTTGATAATCAATTCAAATTTTATCCAGTTCGTTCAGTGGGAACATCAAATATTTGACTTTTTTTACAAATGTTTTTGAAATTCGAGAATTTCGTCAATTTCTTAAGAAAATATTTATCTTATTCAATTCCAATTGTTTATTTTTACAAAGGACGTACATGTGAAGCTACAATTACCATGCAAATACATCGATGCAATTATTGCATGAATTATACATGTATGTCTATACTGTATAATATATTTACATATTCATTCATCATGTGTATTATCTGATAGTGGGGCTACGACTTGATAACTCCATGTAGTAAGCTTGGGAGTGATTGAATAATAGAAACATCAAGATCAGGAGCTGTAGAAGACTTTCGTAAGCTGCTTCCTCTTGCTTTTCAGAGTTCAAAAGCTTCCAATAAAGAGTCGATGAATTTAATGAAATATAGCAATGACAGCATAATAGCAGTATAATGATGATCTTAGTTAAAATTGTAGAAAACAACATTATTTAACAAAAGTTATATGAATATCATACATGCAATGAATAGAATATCAAACAAATAAACCAAGAAATTAATGAAAATGACAGAAGGATAATGAAAAATGGTGAAATATCCATCAATGATGGTCCTTAATCAATCAAAAAATTCACATCATTTATTATGTGAATTTCAATGGAAGCTGCAGCTCATGAAAAATTTAATTTGTAGATATGAAATCAATGTAGTTTCACGAATGCATAGGTCCTACTTCCATGATCATTACAGACTACGAATCAGCCAGATCACCACAAGGTATTTTACTTTCTGTTTTGCATTGATAGATGAATAGGTGATACTACTAAGTCAGTTTTATAAGCAGAACACCTTATATGCTTACTTTTTACAGTCTGAAGAAATAAATTGCGAGTCATGTAGAAAGCATCATCAAGAAGAAAGAAAGATAGACCAGGGCTAGAAGCGAGGATTTTAATTCGCAGCACGAATTCTGCATTTTACAAGTGAATCAAAGATGTAATAATCTCGTTCTTTTGTAGTTTTGGTTGGCTTATCGAATGTGCTCATGTCATGCAAAGTCTTCGATTATCACACAATGCAAAACATTGGCAGTTGAGAGTCCCGTCCACCCATAGATCGCATTGTTGATTTTGATTCGTGCATGCAAATGCTTTTTGCACCATATTCACATCAGCATCCTTTGTCTGAATGACTTTAGATGTTGTCAAGCACGTCCCCGATGTTTAAATTTCATATTGAGACTTTCTCTTGGACAGTTTTATCAAAACCGAGCTTCAGGATCATTTTGACCAGGATCCTTGTTTTTCCTTGTGACAAGGCGCGCATCCCTTGCATAAAGTGAAGAAAATCAGAGATGTTTTCTGAGCCATACCATTTGTGTATCTGTGGCATCAGTCCGTTTTTCATCGAGATGCAGCCAATATCTATTTTCCGTTCCCTTTCATTTTTGTAGCAGATCTGAAGATCTTGGTAGTCACTTGAAATGATTGTCTGGCGTGGGTTGACCATTTTCACAATATTTTGAATGTCTTCACTAGAAGATTTTACATGTCAAATGACAAAGATTCTTCTCAGTATACTCAACCATGACGACCTATGGTTTGTGTTTAGAAGTGCCTTCCAAAGTGTTTTAATGCATTGCTAATGTTTATTTGACATGTTGGACCACGAATCTTTGAAAATTATTGACATACTGTTGAGGCGAGCTCGTAAACTGATTTGTCTATCTCGATGTCAGTGCAGAAACTTTTCCTGTAATTTCCATGAAGAGGATTTGGCTACTTTTAAAGGTCTCTTTTGTTAATGTCAAACGGAAAATTTCCCCTATCAATATCATGTCAACGCTAGTGATCAATAACTTAAACGATCTCACTTCCGCTGTTCCTTCATTACTTGCAAACTTTCTAAGCTATAAATTTTAATTTCTATTTGAAAAAATATACAATATCACATTCTATTTTAATTGTTGATCATTGTAACGATTGAGAAATTATGAATTGAAATTTAATGTAATTTTTCCGTTTATCCTGATATTACTCGGTAGAACTTCACACCATTGTGTTGAAAGGTTTGCACGTGTTTGTCAAGTAATTTCAAAAACGGATATTTTGTATCGAACATACAAAAAGAAGATTGATTGATTAAGTAAAATATACAAAACATGCGAAAATTCCACAACTATAGAGAGCCCATGAGGTCTTGCAGCATTTGATTTTGTTTTCAATTTGTCTACAATTTGCAATTTGGGAATGTAGACTTTCCCTTAAATGCTTGCCTCTATGCGCATTTCTGTTGCACAAGATGAGATCAATCTCATTGAACGATTCAATCAAATCTATGACATGCCAAACCGCTGGATTCTTTCGCTAGTTTTTTAATGAACATATTTTGATTGTTTTAATTCCTCGATGATGCAGAATAGAGCAGAGAATTATTCCACGACACTTGCATATTCCAGAATCATGCCGAATCGACTTTTTGCATAATTGCCTCAATATCAAAAATTCTCAATTTCCAAAGTTTGGAGCTTTAAGTATACAAAAGCATTGAAATTATTAATATGTCAATGATTCGATCTGAGCTAAAGCTTAACTGTGTCGACAAAATATTGCGCACTACGGAGTAAACCTTCGAAATAAAATTCTTCGTACAAGAATTCGTGCAGATGTCAAATAATTCCGTCAGTATTGCTTTCGCCTTAATTTACGAGCTAACATTTGAATTGTCAAGAGCTTCAGATATAGTTACCCAATTTTCTGATAGCATTATCGAGATGTAAATATTTGTTACAAACATTTGTCGCAGAGAATTTGATATGCCTTACAGTTGAACTAATTCGAATCCTGCATCATCTTAGTATATTTCTGAAGAAAATAAGTGAAGGCATGACTATAATATTTTCAAGATGAATAAAATTCAATGCGAACATCAAATTACATAATTATAAGATTATGAATTTGTAAACAAAGCAAGGAAGGTGGAATCTTTATACATATTGAGCCTAAATGTGTTATTTCATAGTGATTGCATGCGCCATTTTTGTAAAGAAGAATAATATAAAATCAGCTTGCATGTGTCCACTCTGTTCACTGTTAGACAAAATAGTCCGTATTAAGGGTATCAAATGGCCCGTATAACTTGGGTCCGAAATTTATCAGACACATTTTCTTTGCAAATGACTGATCCAGATATGACAAGAAAATAACTAATTATGTAGAGTAATGCAAAGGAAAATTGCTAGAAAGATGCACTTCTGTATAAAAGCTGGATAAGTTCCGTATTTAAATGGCACAAATAAAGGTCCGAAGTAACAAATGCAGTCCGTATCTGGATGGGAATGTATTTCAGGTACAAAAGAGAACGGGTCCGATGAGCTTATAAGTAATGTCGTGAGCATATTTCACAGGTGGATATACCTCCTTTGAAAATTGAAATGACAAACGAGGTCATCTAAGGCTCATTTTATTATGGATAATATACATAATCATCAAAAATTGTAAGAATTGGAAAACTCTGTAGGAAAGAAATAGTTATTATTTTAATTTGTAATTTTAGTTGCCAATATTTTGTAGAGCATTTATTGTATATAAATTGACAAATCAACCGAGAAATTGTGAGACAAATTGTCCCCTTGGAAAAGTGATGGAAAGAAAAGATTGGGGTTTGTAGGATATGGATAGGTGATTGAAGGTAAATATAAAATAGTAGGACCATTAAACCTGTCCATAAATCCTTAAATCATTTTCCTGTAAGTCACTATATGGACAGCTTTGGACCTTCAAAATTGACCCCACAGTAATGCGGACCCTTGCTAAATGCGGAACACGTTGTCTCCATATAGTGACTCTCCGGACATATGGACATAGACCCTTTCGTACCTTCAATTCTTTAATACGAAATTAATTTATGGACGAATATTTGATTTAGTGGAATTATGTGATGAAATCAATGAATATATTATAAAATCGCATTTAATCCAGATATCAATAAAGATTAACCAGCATATCACACAAGCAACTTAGACAACTATTGGATCATGGATCTGAATTGTTGCCTATAAATCACTTATTACAAGCTATTTTGTATAAGTGTAATACATCGAAATATTAGGCATTCGTAATCAGTATTTCGCGTTTGTTTCAGTGAATTTTAGGCATTTTATTGCTAGCTGGTTCAAATCTTCCAACTTCAGCTACGATATATAAAAATTGCATGTCTAAATAATTGAATCACAGAGTAAGTGGTGGTATATAGTAGTGTCACACATGCGGTGCAGTAAAAAAATTATATCAAATGATTCGTTTTTTTACGGAGATTATGTTCCTGAGGTCTAAACAGAAAAGGGTTTATCAATTTTCAGAATATCAGAAATTCTTACAAAGCGGTAAATTTCGGCAAACAGTTCGTGTGTTCACATACCAGCTAATAAAATTGATATTTAAGCAGTATGAAACATAGAAATTGATAACAATAAAACCTCTAGAATGGAAGTAAAGCTTCAAGCAATGTACAATAGTGGCACATAAATCGCACGCATTTCTACTTAGATACACGTGTGAGCGGCTGAATCAATGGGTTTGAATCAGTGCATTGGTAATACTAAGCTTTTCATTGGCGGTTGATGCCCAATCTTAGTTCTCCCAGATGTGCCTCGACCTTGAGTCAATGTCCATCCTAGTCAACTTCAGATAAACAATTTATTTCTAACGCATAAAACCCATCAGATATAACATAAAGTGAAACTTTCTGATCATTTAACAGACGGACAATAGCCGCGCGTCTAGGTGGCTTTGAACCACCGACTTCTGGCATTCAGGACCAATGCTATACCAACTGAGCCACAATTGAGAAAGTACAAAAGTTAGAGTATATGCAACAAGAAATGATAAAATAGTGAGTCAGTGGCGGACGAAACGTCGGATCTTTAATTGATTCATTTAAAATTATATAAAGGAAAGTAAGAGTTCATTTTTGATTCCTTTTTCAAAATTCTTAAGCACATAAAGAAATGTAGAAAGATCCTAAGCAATGTCACCGTTATCTACAAATTACAAATCATTACGGAAGAAAGTCATTACTCCGCTTATTATTATCTCGACATTACTCCGCTCTTTCTGCGATGTAATGTCACAGCATGCCGAAAAAACCTTTCGGACGGATCGTTGACCGGTGGATCAGCGAGATAGCCTATATCTTAGCAAGTGGAGCAACAGAAGGGTGTGGAGTATTCATTTTGAGATTTTGAAATTTTGAGGTCGCGTGAATTGAGATTTTGTGGCCTAAAATGATTTATCATGAACATGAAATATCCAATTTTCGTCACTTTTCTCACTTTTTCTCAACTTCATGAAATATATCGGCTATTTTGGGCCTTCATTTAATTGTTGAATATTATTTGAAAATGTCTGATGTTCTCTTAGCTGGATTGATTATACCGCATGGTAAAAATACTTTCTCTCCATATGTGCTCTGACTAAAATAACAGATTAAATGAATCATTACAATTGCAATTGAAGCTATGCAGTAAAACATCAATTTGATTGTAATTCGCAGATTTCGGTGCACCAGCCGAGAATTGGTGCAAAAAGAAGAACCGGTGCAGCGGTGTACCGTGCACAATCCTACAACATACTTTATTACGCTATATATTATAGTTTTAATGGTCATCTACTTCGTTTGGAAAAAATCATGTATTGTATTACTGAGTACGCAATATGGAAAACGCATAGATGCTGAACTGTCAAACTGACATGAGTGAGTCGCCATGGTACCTTTATTGATGTAAAAAACATGTTACTTGGAATAAGAAATAACTGCTAAATAAACATCTCAGCCAAATAATTCGAAAAGCGCAGTGAAGTAATTGCCTGTCTGCCTTGGCCATCAGCATTGTCATTTACCATCGCCTAATGAATTGTTTTTCTCACCAGTGCTAATCCATTTCAGATGCATCTACATGTAGCAAAATAATTGTTGAATGATGTTGCTAGGATTGATCTGGTATAGAAGATTTTTTACCATATTTGATAATTTTGTACACTGCTGTGTATTTGTGCTATTCTCGGTAGGTCTATACCTCCTCAGTGAAGCTGTATGAATTTTGAATTTCACTGATTGAAGCTGTTCTCCTCTAATAATCATGAAGCACAATGTCATGTAATATTTCTATTTATCTAATAAACCCTGTGTGATCCCATTAGACCCACACAGTGCATTCGAAGAAGGATATGGCATCCCACATGGGTGCAACCATAGAAATTAACAATACCATAGAATAGTCCTAGAATGGAAATTGCATGAAAATTATGGCACACGCCGGGGGAATTTAGTTGGGGCAAAATGCCAATGATACGAGCTGGCTTCCAAGTTTTCTGATTCACATTGATATTTATCAAGCCATTTTGTAATGTGGATTGTTGCCCCTTGTCCAAAGATCATGTGCACAAAAACAATAATAAATTTACAAAATACTGTGGCGACAGGATGACAAAGAAGGAAATCCTCTAAAACGATCGTACGTTCGTCATTTTGAAATATCGCTCCTTTAATCCATCAAGAGTGTAATCAGACAAACGTACAACCTGTAATGTCGATTTACAGAACATGCACTGCTCCAGCTTGAAATCAGAGGCCAATAAATCTTCGGGTATTCATTTTACTTTAAAGGGCTTCCCTGTTCATTATATTTGAATAATTTTCAAAATCTCTGCATGCATTCGAATATCAGGTGCCAAAATATCATTACACTATATCACATAAGTCATTCAATGATTAATTGAAGAGTTCCAGCGATATTCTATTTATCTGAGAAATGATTGCATGTAAAGAAGCTTTCAGTGTGTTCATTCCAGAAAGGCGCTAGGTTTCTTAACCACTTAACGGAGAAATTATCCAATAATGAGAAATTTTATCGCTGAATTCTTGAGATATTCTTGCAAACAGTACACCGACCACTTTCAATTATGACTCTGTGAACCAAGTTTTAATTCGTATACGAATTATATTCCAGTGTCGAAAAATTGTATAATAGGTGTCAATGACTGCGACAAATACACACAGTATGTTAATCCATGGAATAGTTGGGTATATCATATGAAACAATACAACCATCTCACTTAAAATTCTCTTCATGAAGATCCGGTAATTTACCGTCAACAACTTCCACAACCAAATTTACAAATATGACTATGATATAATGCTTTAGATCGAATCTGTTCTACACATCATAAATTTTACCATGTGCCATCATTGTGCATAGGCAAGATATCAAACTTCCATTCTAGTGTACTATTATCTACTTCTATAGGTACAACTGACACTATGTGATATCACCGCAAGTCACTTGATTTTCAATCAAAGAGTATCCAGTATGAACAGGCCTACATAATGATGGCTACCAGCACATAGCAATGGCTTGTGACCGTTCATGTTCAATATTTCTCAGAGATCACTTAATTTTTCACTATGCCGTACAAGTTGTCACAATGTTTCAACACGATAAGATTTCCTCTTCACCATCGCTAATCACGATGGCGAGCGTTCACTTTTCTCTTAAATCTCGACAGATGAATGGAATACCCAATTTGAATAAAACGTTCCAATTGTGTAAGTCGGGAATACACGGTATGCCCTTGTCGCATGATACGGACTTGCTGCAATGAATGCCATCCAAATTTTAATGACAGCTTATAGCAGTGCGCGTACCTGGCATGCCATCCGTATTGAATGGCTGATAAACAATTTTCCTGCTGTAGCGAAAAAGCTACAAGTTATGTTAATCCTATATCACATTTATATACCCGAATCCGCAGTCAAGCCTAGTAGTCTACGCAATTATTAGGAATGTCGGCTACCTTATTGGAAAATTTTGGTAATTTAGTTTTGCCCCAAGATCTGAGAGATTGACTGCCATCAAGAAGATAGATATTTAAATGAAACTATGTGCACGATTACAATGTGCATGTAAGAAATCATTAACAATTGCAAAAGTATATACGCCAAGTGAACTGCTAAAATTGTCAGAAACAAATGAAAGCAGTAAATAGGCAAAATATAAATAGATAAAGAATGAAATAAATTTCCAAAAAAAATCATATTAAGCTCTATGTCTATTTGAGTTTCTTGTATTTATAAGTAAGTTCTAAGCACATTTAGCCAGCTTGACATAGTACTGTACATAGCTATAATAGAGGTGGACTTATCACGATTATGACTGGTATAGTCCAATTCCATTCATTATTACCAGACTGCGGATTTATATGCCGAAGAAATGTGCAGAAGAGAAAGAAAAATATGCATTTACAGATTATGTATTTACTTTATAATCCATTCATTTCGAAACCAAAAGTCAGACTTCTACTGACAGACGAACGAAGAGTCAGTACACGATCATACTTCGGGAGTTGTGTTCACGAAAGGTTTGTCAATTTGAAGGCAAGATATTCTTATACTGTGACAACGAGCGTTCAACATCCACTGTAGTTAGTAGAGCATATTTGTAAGCTGTGAGAACTACAGGCTACAATCTTGGAGCATCACAGAATGCCCGATTTAATGTAGAGCATGTGAAGTTATCACAAAGTCATGACCTTTTTGGTTGAAAATATTGTGTTCTCATTTTTTCATGAAAAATGTTCGTGTTTGGTATCCTCTGGCACCCTTGCTCTCTTCATATAGAATTTGGGAAAGTAGTGCGTAACAGAAGCATGGATGTCCGACATTGTCCCGATTTTCTCTCTCATTCTCTCCCCATTATTTCGAGCATTACCTACTGAGTGTACCCTGTATATTTAGAGATGATTCAATCAATTTGAAAAGAAAATCAATTTTCATGCAACCTTCCTGTTAATTAAATACGTGATGTCCACTAGTTGAAAATTCTGATGCTATTTCAAGTCAATTTGTCGCCGGTAAATTTGTTACCCTGAGACAATGAAAGTTTCATTTAATTTGCTTTCTCGTTCGCTTGCTACTATTCATTGTCAAAGACTTGAATCGCATCAGTGATGTTATTGAGACAAATCTCTGAGTGCTTCCGGCTTCCTTATGAGGACATCGCACGGCATCGTTTAATCCACGTCCGCCTTAAATGGACTAATTCCGGAAAAGTTGAGCCGATTGACACAGCGGTAGCATAATGTATCCAATCATCGAATGGCGTGCGCGCACAGCCGTATGGTGACTGACAGTGGACCTCAGATACTGCATTTGATCCGTGTTTGGAGGACGATAGCGTGTTATCATGACCTCTAAAACCATGGAGCGATCTGATTATCTACAGGTAAGGGCTTATCAAAGGAGAGGGTTGTTCAAAGGAAAGTACGTGTAGCATGGGGAGAGACATATTCATATACTGCAATTTCAAATACACTAAAAGTTCTACATACCGTAAATAGTCTAAGACAATAACATCATGTGAAATATGCATACATATATACAAATAAAAAAATAAGTACTGAGTGAAAGTGCGTGTAGGATCCTATATATTATATTTTTGCAATAAGTATTACTATCAGATGATTATAATATCAATTAGTTAATTCCGCTGATATTATATGTATTCGGAAATATGTAACCTGTCATCAAATTTCCTCGATACCAGTCATAGGCCTACCAGGAAAAATAATTGGTCCACGCGGGATTTGTTTATTTTGCAAAAAAATATTAGCATCACTCTTTGTGCAAGTATTAATTAAGCAAAGTTAATGGATTGTTAAATCAATGCAATACAAAGCAGTGCAAAACCTTCATGCAATTTACATTAATCTCATAACCATATTATAATATCAAATCAGGGACAGAGAGAGAGAGAGAGAGAGAGAGAGAGAGAGAGAGAGAGAGAGATGGGAGGTGAGGAGGTGGGTGAGAGTGAGTGGGAGAGGAGGAGGGGGCATGAAAGAGCAGTAGAAGCGTGCAAATGATTTCAGCTACCTTTCAGTTGTCGGTCTTGTACTTGGTGCTTTCATCAGATTCATGGAAAATTCTTCTTCAATCAAGGGTCACACTTTCACTGACTGATCATCATTCAATTCAGTAACCGTGCATGTTGCTTTGAAAATTCTTTGTGAACTGTGATTCAGTAAAATACAAGAAGTTGTGATCTGAATCAAAGGACCGGCTATAATCGGTGTGACCGAGAAACTGTGAAATAAATCAGCTATTATAAGAATCCTAATAGGTATAGATTGCATATCAGCTAAAGAATTGGTGACATTTACATGTAAGAGTGCAAATCCACATTAAAGATGATCATACAGTTGACTACAGTGATGCCTGCAATGGTAGGCCTGCAATACTCTGTCGACAGTTGCACATGCTTTGGAATAATCTATGTTGAGCATGGTTGTTCTGCAATTTGAACCTATATAATTTTCGTATAATCTTAAACCCGCTTTAGAATAGAATAGACATTCATCAGTTCACTGAGAATGGTGGGAGCAAGTTCAAATCATTGAAGGCGTGCATCAGTCTTGGCAGTCAGTCCAAATTATATTAGTTGTCAAGTCGGCTCATAACCTTAAGCGACTGAGCCAGTTACACATATTTATGTTTTGAGATAATTTCGGTTTCACATGTACCACATCAGTAAAAGCTTTATTATCACTTAAATTAGGCTTTGCGAGAGCAGACTTGCAAGTGGACTTGGGTTGGGTCCATGACTGGGCACAGGTCGGTCCTAAGCCAATAAATCATTGTCTAATTACAAGGAAACATCTCATATTTCTCGAGGCTAATATTAGGCACGCACACATCCAAGTTTGCCACTTGCGCACATGCACACAGCTCTCACGAATCTAAAGCAACCGTCGCCTCGAACTAAAAATAATGAAGTGACATTATTCAACCCCATACGCAAGCTGAAACCCAATTATTTTTCTAATATTATCGCATGTGCATTTGCACAACAGAAGCATGGAAGATCTCAAAAAATATGATAATTATTAACCAAATTTGGAAAGATAATTCGATAATATTGACTGTCTACTATTTTCATAAATTGAAATCAGTTCAATTGGATTCTTCAAAGTTGATAGAAGTCTACATATCGCTTGGTTTTCAGCAACAAAAGATAGATAGCCCTATTACAGACCATTCTTAGTGCATGATCAAAATGTAACTCAGATTCACAAAGTTGCAGATTGTGCAAATGTATGGCAAGTGTGTAAGTTGCGAGCCGAGTGGGCCGGGTGGGCTCGGTCTTGAACATTCTTGAGAGAACAAGCACAAACGTTCTCTAAGCGGGTTTGGGTCGGGCCAAAAGATTCAGGTCCATTTGAATTGTCTGTTGGGGTAAGCTAACTGATCAGCTCCACAATAAAAGTTGTTTATGTTCTCCACAAATACATATTACAGATTAAGCAATGCAATCTCTTTTCGCAATTTGCATGAAATTAGGTCAAACAATTGAAAAAGAACTTGAAATCTCACAAAGACATAATTCCTTCTCACGAATGATAATACGTCATGTTTATGAGGCGAAAATATGTGTTATACGTATATTTGTACAAGTCTAGAAGGTTTTGTAGTGAAAAATTAGTCTACTATTGATATAGTGTTTCAAACTGATGCTAAATATGCTGATTGCATTGTCTGTGAAGACCGCTCAAAATCTTAAAACTTAGAATAATTTTGATATGGTGACGTATTGTACGATGCATCAATGCAACGATGCTGCAAATATGTTGTTCTGTTCTCTAACTGATATCCGATGTAATTACAGTCATTTGATCCGCTTTCCTCAAAATTTCAACAGTGCGGAATACATCTCTCGAGAAAAAGATTCCGATTAACTTTGAAAGCCAGTGATCCGCACAAAAGACTTAGCAAGTACTTACTTGGGTTTTTAGGTTACCTACAAAGCTGTGAAAGGAATTTCCTAGGATCTTTCCGAGTTACTTTACACTTAGCAGTGGATTCAGACTTCCATTTGCTGCAATCTTACAGGATGTGGGTAGACTGCATGTTTTAGAAATTACTAAGGTGCATGTATTCATGCAAAGTACAGGTATCAATGTTCAAAAAATATCTAGTGTATAGACCAAAATCCTTTTGCCTACTAATACGCTCGTTGATGAGTATGCGGAGAAAATATTGAACAGCTGAGCGAATCCACTGTTTGCCAATATCGTGATGAAATAGCAAAATTTGATGATTTGCTTCTGCGGTTCAGAACATTTTAAGGGTCTTGGTCACACGCTGCATCCATCTGAAATGGGTACAGTGGCAGTTAAGCTATGTATCATTTGCTTTTAGTTTACTGTGGCGACTAAATTTACGGACTTTTAATTTGACTTAAACTGAAAAATAATGTACTTCGAGTCACGGATCATGGACGTGATGACTTGGTGGGTCATGTAGGTCAGCGGCAGTTTCCGCTTTTGAATAAACCGCATCATGCATGAACCGCGCCAGCGCTGATTGTGATGAACATCATCTCTCCACTTAATCGATGCCCTAGGGAAGCACCTTCCCGTGTATGAATGGGGTTACCGCAGTGTGTCTAGGCATCATGGTCTTTCTGTAACATTCCCAGTTTGAGCGCATTTGTTCCGGCGTCCAAAGAGTGTCTTTCGGGAAAGACATGCACTCATGTCCAGGTTTTCTTGCATCTCAGGTAAATTTCAGATTAGTTTTTTTCAACTTGTTATATCTATATACATATAGGCCTATAGGTGTTGTATGTATAATGATATCTCAGTATAGACAATGTTTCTGTCAAAAAAGTCCAGTTCAATTTGACAATGGTTCATGAACTCGGAAACACTCTTGTAGACAACGACGAATTTTAGCATCGGATTCTCCCAATAATTGAGGCACTCCTCTCCAATTCATGTATTCTGATAGATGCCTCGTCGCCGATTGTATCTGAGGCATCTCCCGATCACGCCATCCACATGCTGACTGAAGGTTTGTGCTGTCAAATTGTGACCACAGTCGCATGTTCTTGCAGTTGGGCGACGTGGTTGAATGAAGAATCACTCACTAAGAAAAAATTAGACATACATCGAAAATGGACATGGCTGGGATTGCGCCGAAAAATCGGTCATGTGCATTTCTGATACAGTATACGTGTATACGAGTATACGTGCAGTTGGATGAGTATGTTGTAAGATTCATTATCATACATGCATGAAAGGAACGAGGAAGCAAATAGTCAATAACAGAATGTAGATTGAAAGAAAATAGGTCTTCTAAGAAATGCTGAAAATGGGGACACAAAAAGTCAAATTGAAATTGCACACATACTCAAATAATGATTACTAGAGAGAAACGAAGTATTCGAAAATTCGTTGCGGTGCTAAAATTGATTATTTTTTGTGAAGCAAGATATGGATTGCAGCAGTTCCCCTGTGGCAGCGAAGCAAGAGAGAACCAACTCGTGTAGTGCGTAACAAATGAATGAATGATTATTAGTCGTTCACATGTATTCAACATGCATTCAATGTTAAGTAATGTAAATAACAATTAACATAACAAAGCAAAAACGGCATTTCCAATTAATAGTCATTAAATGATGAGACAAACTGAACATAACATGGATGGAAATACTTCTCTCCGACTTCGTAATGTGTCCCGATTTCTGTTAAACAATTCTAGTTACTTGGTTGAGGATGGGTATCAGTTTTACTTGAAATTCACGTCATTATCATAAGCGTTTATTCAAAGTAGAGCTTGAACGACATTGACATGACTTCATGAAGTTGAGCACTATTGAACAGAATTAATTATCGTTAGAACAGTGCGCACGTCTCCTATCACCGCTTATTGGTTGTTGTTACGACCCAAACGGAAGTTCTCGAATGTCATTCACTTATTCATTGTATTCTCTGTAATGCTCAGATCCAAGTCCGACTTTGGGGATCTCATCGTTGACAATGAACCTCTTGTTTCGCTTTCCGTGCGCTCTATGATCCTGAAGTGTTTTGCATACCGTGTGCCCCTCTGTCCTGATAATATTTGAACTAGGCGTCCTGTCGATAACAATTCTCCTCCTATATACTACCATTGTCCGTATCTGTCTCTTAACAGGAGATCTACCGCACAATCGACTCCAACTCTATTTTCTCCAACCGACTGAAGAACAAGTTGCAGAAGTCTAACATCTACAACAAACAAAGCGGCAAAGGAGCAGTTAATAAGGGAGAAAACGTTATCAACCTCGCTACTATTCTCAACGCCATGGATGATGTGAATAGTGAATTGAAATCAGTGGATTTTTCCGGTCAGGGACTAACAGTTGTGCCGAACACACTCTTCAAAAGTAAGATTTCACAATTATTTTGGTTTTGTATGAACATTGTCTCTGTCGTTTAAAGTTGCTATTCGTCGCAAAAGTGTAATCGAATTTATATAATTATGACGAGCGATTATTCGAATACAGGGCATTCAGAATTTCAGCCATTTTTTATCTGATTATAGTGCCTTCTGTCCGAATTCTGAATTAACTTGATCTCAACCTTATGATATAGCACAATAATGAATTTCTGTACTTCTATTTCACTTGACATCATCCTTCATACTATTTTTTTTACAGTGAGGGACAATTATGATTTTAAGTTTCTTTAGAAAAACTGAAAGTGAAATCGCGGCTGCACGCAATTCATCCACATTGTGATCGTTATCATACATAGAAGCATCAGGTACGGTAGATGTCTTATGAGTAAGAAGTCGGGGATATACGAATTTGCTCAGAAGGCACTAGTAAAAATTAAAAATTGCCATAATTCTGCAACGGTCTGCATATCAGTTCCTCTATTTTTGATTGAGTTAAAGAGATAATTGAGACAAGCATAAGAGTTGGTTGAATTCTAATTGCATAAAAATATAACATTCATTTTAGATTGCTTGTTTTCTTCACAAAAATAATTATTTGTGCAACGTTTGTATCACTATTCGAGAGCTATGGTGATGGAGGATTAGGCTGCGCTATTGTGCAAAGACAAAATACTTGATTAAGCTTATCTCGGCATAATTTTTGGAAACAACTATAATAATTACTCATCAATGAAGATTTCAGACATTTTCTCTGATATGAAAGATTGAAGCTACCATAGATGTTTGCGCACATATCATAGATATTTCAAGCCTCCAAATTCCACTTGAGGATGGTCCATAACTTGAATTTGCATTATTTCGGTCGAATGTAGCAAATTTGTTCCTAATTCATGAAAAAGTCATGAGTGTTAAACAAAAAAATAAAAATTAATTAACTTTGTTAATACTCGGAAGCACATTAGCATGGAGCTTTTCTTCCACGTGGACGAGTTGGGGATCAATTGAGAGAAATTAAGAGAAAATCACATTATGTATACCTTTGCATTTTCTCTGAGGTGTCTGAAATTTTTTGCATTTTGTATACGGTCATAAATTCACACTTGATGAATAACACTAAAAGAAGACAAGGAATCATTGGCAACCATGGTAAATGTAAGGGAAGGAATAAAGCATAGATAGAAATATGATAATGTGTTGAATAAATAATTTCGATGAAAAAGGTAAGAATTCATTGATGACGTACACGATTCATATTTCAGTAATATCCATCTTTTCATGGGTGCATACCTAGTACTGAATTTTCAATTTTTTCATTTGCAATTATGTTTTAAATGATTTTAGTATTTGTGGCGACAGTGGTCACCATAAACAACACAATCCGAAACTGTCCGTAAAACAAGCACATGAGTCGATGGCGCCGCATATTTTCACGATATGCTACTTTCATGCGATTTTTATTGTGTGGACAATAAACGACCGTCAGCCACTTACTCTTTGACTGACCCTCGCGTGGAATAGACGAACCGTCTCTGCAAAATAACTTTACCAATATGTCGTGCATTCTTGAAGGCAAGCAATAATTCTATGAATTTTAGTGATAGTGTCTGCCAAAGAATCAGATTCTAAAGATTGCATGATTCATGTTCCCTGTCGCAAAACTTCGTAAAGTAACTCGTTATATAAAAATTAATGTAGGAAATAAAGTCAGCAAGCTTATGACATTGAGAATAATTATTTTACGTTATAAATTAGACGCTTTTCATTACAATGACTATCGGGAAATGCAACAGTTCAAAAGATGAGACTCTATAAAACTTGATGTTTGACACGCTGATATTTTCAATAAAACTATGTCACTCGTCTTTCCAATGTCTCAAGCATCCCTGCTAATATCTTCTTATAATTTTCCTTCTACTCATCTTCTAAGATCCCTAGTAGCATAAGTCCAGTTTTGCTTTATCAAATTAAATGAATAGATACAACTACAAGTTAGATAATAAAATAAATAATATAAATATCAAAGATGCAATAAATCCTAAAACTGAAAATGCTTCATTGAAATAGCTGATGCAATAAGAATGTTGAAGTAAACAAAGTTTGAAATTGTCATCAAATCTGTCGTACCAGAAAATGCGTTTGAAATTTACTTTGTATCAGATTGTCAATTTCCATAATTCCATCACTACTCAATAGCTATCATTCATATCAAACTTGCATACAATGAGATTGCTTGCTATGATGATACAATTTCTTCATTCTTCAAAATTGTTGTTACTAGTAGCAGAACAATAGTCGACAATTTGGAAACTACCGGAGCATCACTGGCCGCCTTGGCAACAGAAAGTGCTAATTTGGCGTTGAAAGTATGAACTTTCAGCTTCACAATGTCTGGAACGAACTTCCTCTGCATTCAGGCTCATCCGGAGTTATTGAGTTCTACCTATGTTCCATTAGACATGAAATCACTCATAACAACTTTAGATGAATGACAAGTTTGTTGTTGAGTATGAATGTATGACATATTGACTGGACTCAGAGTTATTACTAGGAATTCCAATTACCGGATCCCGAATTCCCGAGATTGGAGAGTAAAAATTCCGAGATTAAGATTCTAGTAAAATGGCAGTATTCCGTTGAAAGTAAGCAAAATTGACGAATATGGAACTACCACAAATACATACATATATAGACTCTTAGCACTTCAATATAATCGTCAATGCTACGTTTTCAACAACCAAATGATGAGGCTTTTGTAATTAAAGGTTGATAATCTAATTCGAGTTTGATTGCTTTTCATTTGCTAAAGCCAATATTATTTGAAAGTATGGTCAATTTAAGGATGATCATTGACTCTGGCGAAATACCCAATACCTGAATTGGGAATCGAGGTCTTTTAGGAAGATTATTGTTCACTAGACCACAGTCTGTGTTTACATTATTATTAAATCTTAATGCCTGGTTAAATCATAATCCCGGGATCAGCAAAATCTTGGGATTGAGTTGTCTGGGAAGAATTCGTCTCATTTGACCACAGTTATTATTCACAGCTGCAAGTTTAAAGCAGTGAGGAGATTGTTACAATTTTGATTTATTTACCATTTTACTTGTAGCCAAGGCAAGGCTGATATATTTATATCCCGAATCCTGGGATCAGGAAAAGTCGGAATTTGCAGTTAGGCTCTAATCCCGGGTCTTCACTCTACCAACTACGAATCTCGAAATTGCAAGCTGAAAGTGCAAAAGTCAGGAATCTGACATTGTCCCTTGTTACCATTATCAGTTTGTGCTTAATGAGGAATACTTTAAGTCAATTGTCAATTTTTTTCAATCAATCATATATGCTAGTATGAGTCAATCCTCACACTATACATATACGTTGGTAAATCGACTTTCGGTAATTCTCAGTCGGCTAATCTTGAATTCCTGTGTCCCACAATACTGACATCTATCCATGCTTTGTAATATAGGATACACGTATTTACGATAGAACTCAACATCGGTAATTGGAATACTTATTACTTCAGTTTGCTTTGGTAGGGCTTTACTAGAGCTACAATCTTGAAATACTTGGATTGATTGAGCAATCATATGCACATTGAAAGCGGTATGCGGTACAATGTCGATTTAGCCTCTATTTTCATCAGATGGATTGGGTGAGTGGCAGCTGAAATATATTCATAGCGAAGGAAAACAACACTGAATTTCGCATCTATAGTTGTACCGGCACATATTATGCATGCTTTATAGATTATATTAGCTTATTTATATCGAACATGTTTTCTAATCAGAGTTCTAAGAAATATACAAAACATACTGTGCCTAGTAGAAAATATAGAATTAATATTCGTAAAGCCTGATAAATGGTATCTGACTTCAATTAATTGCAGCAGAGCTCAAAGTCACTTCAGGAGGCAGGAACAAATCACGGCATCATCTTCTACCACCAATTTGCTAGCCGCATGGCGATCATGAGACTCTATGATGTCCGAATCGGCCAATTCTCTAGTTTATGGACAAAAATGTGAATAGTTTGACTCCTTAGATTTCATAGAGAAAATTACCGATGGACTTCACATTGGATGTCCGTCGATATCAGATAAATTAATGACTTCAAATCAGTGCATCGCAGAGAAGCAGTAATTACGAGTACAGCTAAGGATCTTTTTCTGCTGAGGCAGTAAGTAACAGTTGCAAAAAATTAAATTAATTAAGATGCAAAAAATGGAAGTCAGCTGCTTTTTACGGTTATGAAAACAAAAGGTATATTTTCACCGTTAAAGTGACATAGTGCTTAAAATGAACAGCATACACTGTACATGCATCTTGAGCATGTTTCAAATATTTTCTTAAATATGAATACATATTTTATCGATGTATTTTCTGTTATGTAGTAATTACTGCTTAAGTTGACGTAGGGAAACGTTTCAATGCTTCCGCACCGCGTGTCTTCAATGAAAATGAAAAAAAATGATTGCTTGATTACAAACATGCACCTCAATAGCTTTGTCTACAAGCTTCCAACTAATACAAAAAAGATGAATTTCAAGTTGAAACAAAGTAAGAAACCTTCAGTGAAAGATCCATTGTCTACTTTCAGGACGTGACATCGGATATCTCAATTTATCCTCAAATAATATTCGGAGTTTACCTTTAGATATTCATTTGCTTGGACTGCTTAGAAAATTGGATTTATCCTCTAATGGCCTTCGATGTACTCATCCCAATGACACTAATACCCTTCCTCGTGAAATGGATCAGCTTATCTTCTTGGAAGAACTATCATTGGCTGAGTGCAATCTCATTTACATACCTGCTACCGTGTGGCACTTGACATCCCTTCAGCGACTCGATATCAGTCGAAACCGTCTTGGAAAGCTTCCTGCAGATGTTGGGAATCTCTTCAATCTTCGACATCTCAACGCACAGCAAACTGGACTGCGCACTCTACCGCCGGAGATAGTTTGTTGCGAGCAGTTGGAAGTTCTGCTGCTATTCGGCAATCCCATTGACAGCCTGCCCGATACTATGCGAGAGTTATCGAATCTTCATACTCTGTATATTAATACACGGGCCTTTGCCGCTGTTATAGATGATTACATGGATAATATGCTGCAGAAAGGTCAAATCCAGTCAGAACATATCGCTCCAGTCCTCTTCGATATTCCTCAACTGAAAGCAAGTTGTGACAATGTTGCAATCAAGAATTTGAAAAAATTCTAAGGATTGAAAGTCAATCATGATGAATTTTATTGCGATAATTTGAGACCCCGGTCATCGGTGCAGTTTTTCCTCATGTACAATAAAATAATGTATTTTAATTATTTGTAGATTCATTTGTAGACATATCTCAATAACAAATTATGAGAATTTTCCATTTAGGAAAAATTTCCCAAAATTTCCCGGAAAATTTTGAACTCTGCACAACACAATTATAAATTAGTTCTCGATTGGTCTCAAAATATGAATTTAAAGCTCAATATGGTAAAATGCAAAATCATTGTCAATTAGGAGTGTCGGAGTAAAATTTACTCCCTCCTGTCAGACTTAGCAATTCACTCTATTTGCATGTTTGCTCTACCTATGTACAATGATCGCATTAATTTCTTATTACAACTACTACCGTGTGCAAAACTCACTGAATTCCTCCATTAATTGCATTTATTTCCAATTAAAACGTAGACGCTTTATTAATATGAATTCAGACTCTACGAGCAATATTTGCGTAATACAAAATTTCGTCCTCATTTCTTTTTAACTGAATAAATTTCGTCACAGATTTCGTGATACCTACTGTGATTTGAAGCAAAGCGGCTATTTTAACATCACATTCATAGCTCCATGAATTTCCGAAATTCAAACGTTCTTACAATGCACTCATTTTGATATTTGACATAAAAATCTACAACATTTTGAAAAATATACACATCAAATTAAAAAAATGTCAGATTCGCAATCTGCATATGAAAGTGAAAAAAACTCATTTTATGATGTGCCTGTTTTATGGGATAGTGGAATTCGTTTCTATTAATTCGTTATTTAAAAGTTCATAATTAAAGTTGGCATGCTATGCATGCTTGTGAATCACATACATGCAAGCACACGTCCGAAACAAAACATCCATTCTTCAATGTATTTACGCAGATAATATATGAATGCAGTTATGTTGTTTCGCGTATTGGTCTTCATTTGCTTTGACTTAAGCATGATTATGAAGTTTGTAAAACAGAGTGGAACGGCTGATGAACATGGAATGATCAAAAGTGTTTGTGCCGAGATCTACACTCTCACAATTTACATACCAAGACGTGTAAATGTGCGAATATAAATGATTTATTTGCACTGTTGAGAGATACTGCAACAGACCTCATTATAAGAGCATTTACTTCCATAAATTAGACTTTCTACGTGAAGTATGAATCTGTACGGCAAATGAGTCAATTTTTCTCTATGATAAAGATAGCGATGAAAACTCGCTAAAAATTCGCATTTCGACGGAATGATTTAGGAAGAAAATTGAGTGTTCATGTATACAATTTGATCACAAGAGAAATATTACGTTTGAGCAGCATGAATACAGCATAATTGGATTTCAAACTTTTCCACAGTTGTGAGAAGCCAATGCTGCTTTTAGTAATGTACTTACTATTACTCCTACTTTATAAACAAGTATTTCGGTACATGAAGATCCAGTTGTCTAGAAACTGATAATATGTTGTTATGTGACATAGTGCGTTGAAGTGAAATATTAAAGTCGGATATCCTACATTAAAAATGAGTCTTTTCAGATGGTGATGATGGATAATTGTAACTAAATGCAATTAAATAATTGTCTTCAAATGATTGCAATTAATGGATGGCTTTCTGCTTTAATTAAGTTTAATTGATTGATTGTTGCCCCAATTTAATCACAATTAACTTTTGTTTTCGTGAGAAGATTCTGCACTATCACTCATAATGTAATCTGAGGAAGGTCGATGACAGCTTTTGATGCTCAACAATTTGCAAGGAAACCTCCAGAATTATCGCACCAGCGATGCATTTCTGACAGCTGCACTGCCAAGATCACGCATAATAGCTAAATTATATTAATTTACGCATCATTAACGTGATCATGGCAGCGCATCTGGCTGAAATACATCGCCAGCGATAATGTTGGAGCTTTTCCGTAGGAAATGTTGAAGATCAAATGCCATCCACATCTCCAGATTAACAAGATTAATTTTTTGACAACCCCCGGCCGAGAAATTAACTTTATATTTGAATTTGTACTTTCTCAACTATATAATGTATGTTCCAGCCCTGCATTAATCAGGCAAAATATATTTCATTCTTGCATTCCATTCAATTCCATCTGCTTCTCCTCGCGTTGCTTCATTATACTTGTTATAATGACCATTTAAGTCTTCAATTCATTTACTATGTATGATCGCACACAAAAGTGAAAGTCGCACAGAATTTAAGACCACCCAGTAGTGTACCGATTATAGACTCCATAGCCATTATTGACTTTGTGATGCAACAAAACCGGATAGATTCCTTCGCACATCAGTCTGAGATAGGACCCCAACTGTGCTTCAAGGCCGATCCTGAAACTGTAGTGACGCCCAACATGGTCTGAGATGAGATTATAAGTCGAGTGGATACGTAGGTAGGGTACAACCATCGTCATTCGAAAACAAGGATCAATTTCTTCAACTCTTCAATTTTACTTCACATCAACTGCGTATTGATATTCACCTGTCACCAATGTTTTAGACAGGTCAATAATCGGATAGTTTAACAAATCATTTAAAAAAGCCAATTATACAACTGCATATCGGAACAGCATTGATGACGTAGGACAGTCCCTTCTTCCGATCGCAGGTTAAAGCATATCAATGCTGAACATTCCATAAGAATACCATTAGTTCGGCAGCCAGAGCGAGTTTTTCTGTAGGAAATAATGCTGGAAATGAGACTTTCACTGAATGGCGTGCACCCTATACTCTCATCTGCGCGTCTGCCGAGTTCCACCTTGTTCCTCCTCTTGTCAGACAGGTTAAAAGAAAACACATGCAAATCCAGTGGGACGCAGATAGAAGTCTTGGTCAAAGATAAAATTTTCTAGGTTTTCTCTAATTACGTGAAAAGCAGTTATGGATTTTGACATGGAATGTCTTCAAGTCAATACTTGCTATGTTAATGTACTTTTGCTATGAAGCTAAACATATTCAGATTTGGCAAGCCCCCAAATGTCGGCAAACACAAACATTTTGACCATCTTTATCTGCATTCAAGCACATTCTCGTACAAATAACGGATGGGAGGCATGATAACAACACATGCACAGAATAGGAGATGATCTGACGACATTGCATGTTTAGAATTGTGGATCTAGACTTAGAACTTTTCAAGCAGTAATAGAAAACAAAACATTGCACTTTTACCGAAAACTTCTATCTGCGTCTCACTGTATTTACATGTGCTTTCTTTGATCCTGTCTGATAAGATGAGCAGCCAGGTGGAACTCGGCAGACGCGCAGATTCGTAGTAGGCATAGAGCGCACATTATATGAAGGTCTCATTTTGACGTCGTTCCCTGCAGAAACATGTTCTGACTGCCGGACTATAAAGGCATGCACTGATTTGAAGAATTCAACTTCCATTATGTCAATTCACTTGCTTTCGCAGTGTTGGGCGGTTAATCGAATACAGAATCCGACCTAATCTCTGAAAAAAGAGAGACGGTTTCGTTTTTTTAAAAGTTTTTTCCGAAGTTTGACATTGATTTATTGATTTCCTTGATTGAGTCTAAGATGATCGAAATTTAAAGAATGCTCAGGAAAACATTGCCATTTTCCGAAAACGCACGACGCATCTAAAAACTGGAAAACGTTAAACACTACTAGAGGCTGCGTTCTTTGTTATGAAGAACTTCCATAATTTGTGCATTGAACGCTTCATTATCGCTGATAAATCAATAAGGCGCTGAGCGATAAATCTACTCGTATCTTGTCTAATTCCATAGAATAATTCTACATTTTAATGGAAACTAAGCGTTCGCTGCGTTCGCTAAGCGTTCATTTCTTAAGAAATTCATAAAAATGTTTTAATGTGGAATAGTATAAATATAAAAGTGTTATCAGTTTTCCGCGTAGAATTCAATTTACATTACATTAAGTTACAAGGTGAAGCTATAACCTACATGAAGTCATGCATATGCATGCTGTACACCTGATTTAGCGTTTTGGGTTTACAACGCGAGTTAGCTTTATTCTTACACATGATACTGATGTAGATATTCTTTACCTTTATAGCCACAGACGATTAAAAAGACGATAACTCTGTTTTGGATATTTATTTTATTAGTTTCAAATTTTTCTTACATTCAAATTTTTAGTTGCCTCTGATGGCATACACTACGCAACATCGATAAGTTTCCACCATAGAAATCTACAGTTTTCACTCTTAATTCTTTGACTGACACAGAGCCGCGCATGGCAGCACAGACCGCATGATGATCGCCCATCCTGTGTCCATTGTTGTCTCTTTCACATCAGATTGATAATGTCATTGGGGCTGTTCATTAACTAAAATTCTACCGGCAGAATTTTCAGTCGGTTTCGGTATTATGCTGTCGTTCAAAAACTATTTACCGGCAGAAAATTAAAGCGGTTTAATATTCAGCCGGCAGAATTTTAGTTAATGAATAGCCCCATTCTTTAAACCATAATTTGACAGATGACAGGCCCAGAGAGCTGGTGAGCAAGAGGAAAAAATAGAAGACAATGCACAGATGTTTGCAGACATTGCATAGATATTTCACATGAATTGTAGATTTATGTAATCTTCAGATTACATCCATACACAGAATGTCGGAGAAAAACAGACATCAGAGAGATTAAGTCAAGAAAATCCCCAAAATGTCTCGTTGACAAATGTCTTCATAAATGATCAGAACGCAGGCCACTACAGAATAGAGTATAGCCTACAATCTTACATACAGCATGACATTGATATCTGAAGAATAAGTGAGGGACAATTAGCCAATAATGTTTCATTTCTTCTGTTTCAGCTTCTGGAGTTGGAAAACTGCAAAATCAATCATCTTCCAGAGACCATTTCTGATGGAATCCAGCAACTCAGTCTGGCTTCTAACTACTTCACAAATCTTCCAGAATCCGTTTGTATTCTCTCAAATCTCAATTCCCTTGATATCTCCTGTAATTCGATCGCAGCTTTACCACCGAGTCTCAGTCAGTTGACCGGACTTCGACGATTCGTTGCTCATCACAACCAACTTTCCATCTTCCTACCGGAGTTGAAGGAAATGAAGACATTGGAGCATTTAGATCTCTCTTATAACACAATCGAAGAACTTCCAGAGGATATCAGCGCGTTGAAAGATCTGCGAATTTTGAAGCTCTGCGAGAACAAATTGTCCCGTATTCCTGAGGGTCTTTGTGATATGAAATGCCTTGAAACTTTGGATCTGACGGGCAACAAGTTGAGTGTTTTGCCGACCCAAATGTATCGCCTGACTAATATCCGCACTGCACACACTTACGAAGGACTATTTAGAGTTGGATTGTGGCTGCATCGAAATCCGTTGAAGGTACCTCCTCCAAATATCTGGAAAAATAAAGATCCGAACAAGATTTGGAGCTATTTGAGGGTAAATATTATTTTTTTAATTGCATATTTAAGAGAGTTGTGTTTGAGGCCTGGTAACGACAAAGTTCATTATCACGTGAATCGCATGAAATTAATCAATAGGCCTATTAGTCAATAACTCACGAGGATGATTCTAACCCTCATCAGTTAGTATGCCCATGTCTTCTAGAGACTTTATTGAGAACAAAACTTTACCCTATCATGCTTGATCAATTGGTATTCTTAAAACGTCTAAAGGATGTTTATAAATTTGTAATTCAGAGATGTCTCGGTATAGAATACATTTAAAATCGCAAGGACACTGGCTTAGGGTCATTGTCTGGGCTCTATACTGTACATCCGTTTCTGGGTAAATACACTAACCGAATGCTTATGCAATTTAAATAAAAATGGCGTAATTATTGTGCGCAACTTATGGTACAATGAGGCGGAAAAGGATATTTGATATTTGTATCGACGTATGTGAAAGACATTATAAAGTCTCACTTAATGCTCATGTACATGTCCGTTCACAGCATTGCTGCCCACTCCACTTCATTTGCACACAACATATTAATATAGGTTTTTCGGACAACATTGTATCACATTTTCGGGGACTAACGCATCCTCAAATGCCCTGCATTATTGCCCTCAAAAACCGTGCTAATGTTATTTTGTTATCAAAATTTCAAAACCAACTTTTAACCTTTGCATAAAAACGCTCAAAATCTATTGCAGATTCATCTCCGGGAGCAGTAGAACAAAAGAAAAGTAATAATAACAAAATGTTTTAATCAGTGAATGAAAAATGTTGAGATATCTGGATTTTTTTACTGTAAAGCAGTGAGCTTCTTACAGTAGAGCAGCTACAAATGCTTATATGGTGGTATTAAGCAGAGTAGTGATCCGATACCCATCTATTAGTTATTGAACCACGTATTTGATGAACCATAATAGTCTTTGTGCGCCCCAGCTGAAAATGAGCATACAAGTAACTAATATAACAAGCAATGTATTGTATAACTGTGATTTTGCTTCAATATCTCAATTAATACAAAAAATATGTGTGAAGTTGTGAATGAATACATGAACATTCCCCTTTTAACTACGTGCATATAATACAGTTGTCCGGTATATTGTTGAGATGAAAACATTTCTTAAGAATATATATTATATGGAAAAATATTGATGAAAATATTTCAGCTTTCAACATTTTTGTCATGGAATCATTTTAGAAACAGCATTTTTTAAGCATGATTGTCATGTCAAAAATGTGTAGCAATTATACGCATATTTCAAAATGTATGGCAGTAAGTAAATGATATAAAAGATTTTCTGTCCACAAATGAATAGATATCGAAAATAAGAGGCCATCAAACCGTTTCCACTTTTAAGCACTTGTTCAGTAGCCTATATTCATCATATTAAATCATTTCCTTTCACGGTGAATCAACAATCAGGAATCACTTATATACTCACACTTTTCCAATTGTTCAATGTTAACCTATAATTACTTTTAGCACGATATGAAAGGCGTGTAATGAACTTTAAACTTCATGTATTGACATTGATTTCAATTCATTTTATAGTCATTAACTTTACGCACCTTCCCTTGACCATGCAACTATTGAGATAACAGAATGAAAAGTCAACACTACAGCTTTGATAGAAATATTTACGGATGGATGAGTGTATTTTTATATTCAGAAATGCAATAGCCTGTGTAGCCTTCGCGATCAACACTAAGGCTGATCAATGATCACTTACTTTTCAGTAAAGTAAACTTTGCTGTTAAAAAAATGAAAATTATTTATTAATCATCGAATGCGTTAATCATTGAAATGCGCATTGAGGTGTGCATAGACAATGCATGGAAAAATAATGTACAGGTAAAATTCAAACTACTATTCAGGTATGTTTACAAAAACAAATCAGTAATGACTGATATGTTGATAATTGAAACTTAATTTTGCCATCGTCACGTAAGTTTATTTATATTCTAAATGATGTTGAAACGATAGAATGATGCCAACTGTAAAATTGCAATTGAAGAAAGACGAATAATAAAAACTAACTGCTAAAATGAAACTCGTCATTGACATTTGACAAAGACAGAAAACCACTTTAATCTAACTTGATTCTTAGATCCTGTCTCAGATATAGATACAGTAGCTGCTGTCACAGAGCCGTGAGAGCCTCATCGCATTTTATTTTAGGTGAATGCAGCAAACTTTGTTTTCTAATTAGCGGAGCTAACGGCAAGGGTATTAAAAATGGTCGAGAAAACGCAAAATTGTTTTTGGACAATGTCCTCATCAACCTACTATGAATTTCTTGAAATGCATAATATTAGGTACTGAGGATCGCCATATGTAACAGAGATGGAACCAGTCGCCGGTATATCTACCGGTCGGGTCTAATAATCCAGCTTTATTTATCAATCAAAAGTTTGAACCAAGGTCTCCCGAACTCAGAGTGAACACTTTACTACAAGGCTACCGCGCCGCTGCGGATAACCGAATACTCATTGCATCCAAGTGGATTAATTGCACACAGCAATGGCGAGTAGTCACATCAAATTGCGATAAATATTGCTGTTTAAAACTGTGGAATTCGAGCTAAAAAGAACGGTATTTGTTAAGCAAGCCTATTAGGTTTTCATTTGAAAATCAAAGCCAATTTTTTTAAGTCTATAAGGCACTACAATTCTACTGAAAACATTCAGTCCATGTTTAATAATTGCTCTCTAAGGCGATCAATCATGACTTCAATCAGAATAAAATCTCTTCGGACACAGACCTCGAAGTCATAGCAGCGAACACCAGGGTTGGAACCGGCCGAGTTTTTGGCATCCGGCGTATTAAAAGTCGGTCGGTTGTTACTGAGACGGCGGTCGGTGTCTCTGTACAGAAAGACTAAGGCTTAGACCGCTAGACATTATTCAATTCAATTTTCATATAAGATGCATGAAGTGCATGCGGGGGTTCGCCAACCAGGGAATACAGGAAATCAAAGGATCCGAAATTCAAAGCTGGTTGCTTTTCCTGCTGACGAACCTAAAACGTGACTCACCGGTGTCAAGATTTTTGATTAACAATTATAATTTATGTTCTCCCATTGTTTTAAGATATCTTTCTTTCAATTTGTGTGTTATGATATCGGAAAAACCATTGCCTCTTCGATGCTGCTCCCTGATGCGATTTTATCATTTTGACAGCCTTTCTTGCATTTAGAGGTTTTAGGGGCTCCAATTATAATTGCAGTGTTTCGCGTGCGACAAATGTTATTCAAATTCACCAAAACAAGATAAGCTTGGAAGATGGGGAACATGACTACAAGTGTCCTCATTTCTCTACAAAGTCATTTGTTTGAACGAAACAATATTTGCTTGGGATTGAATTAATGAAGTGCATGCACTAATCAGAAATAATCGCATGAAAATGAATTCGCTTAAGAATGGGATAAAGATATGCCAATTCTACATTGCTAAACAAATAGAATAAATTAATAAAATCAGCATCATCTCCTTCCCTCGATAAGAGTCATGACTTCAATAAAAGTTAGATGATAAAAGGATATAAGTGATAAGTGAATTCGTATAGTATTGCGAGTCAACAAGTTCATTATCTCAATTACTGCAATCATTATTGAGAACATGATAATCGCATGAATATCTCACCGTTTTGACTTACCTTAAAATTGTTTACAACTGCCACCGCTAATATTAAGACTCTGCAGGTTTTTCAAGAAACGGTCAATAGATTTCAAACCTAAAAATTGCATTAAATAAATAAGTGTTTAAAAATCTGGGGTTACAAGACTAATTAAATGCTGTGCTATTGTTTTTTCGTAGCAATGGGCCCAATACAGTGTTGAATATCCAAGGTACTTTTTCATCGAGGCAAACTAGGCTTCATGGAAAGTATTTTTTTTGTACTCTTTCAAACGTATTTTCTCCGGAAACTTTTAGTCATGCAAATTCTTTTTCTTCTTTAAATCATACAAGTAAAATATGCAAGCAGAATATGCTCCAACAATAACTCTTTTCCATCAAATAGAAAATCTCCTCACTGTATTTTTTGTTTCAGAGCGCTGAAATAAGAAGCATAGAGAACCTTCAAATTCTCAAAGTTATCACGCTGGGAGGACATGGTTCCGGAAAATCCGCACTTCTACGGGCATTAGTTACAGGGCGAAATACGGACGAAATTCGTCCAACAGCTGCGTATGATCTCCTCTCATGGACTTCTCCTGATACTGTTCGCTTCTTCTTCGTTGATCTAGGAACTCATTCAGTTTATAGAGCCCTTCTGCCCACTTTTATCGATCCTCAAGCTTTATTACTTCTTGCAGTGGACTTGGAAGCAGTAAAGAAGAACGGTTTTGCATCAGAAGTTGGACCATGGCTTGAACGCATTGCATTTTTTGCCCCTGGAGCTGCTGTACTTCTAGTAGGAACAAAGCTTGATATCATCCTTTGCCCTGAAGATGATTGTACCGAAGAGAATGGTATCAACGGCGGTGGAGAAAATAATCATGAAATCATAGAAAGTGCAGAGACGGATGAAGGGCTGGAGCAGACTAATAAACAAGTGGAAGAAGAAGCACAGAAAAAAGAAGATGATGAGGAATATCAGGAGATCAGCGAGGAAGACGAATTGGATATATTAGCTCAATCACTGTGGACATCTGCAACGCAATTTGTCGCAGATCTAGAAGTGCGAACTGAACAAGACAGACCGATTTTGTACGGTGGTAGAGTCATACTGACATCTGCTCGCTCTGAAGAACTTCTCGGCTTCAATCAGTTGTCTGCGATGCTCGAAACAGCGGCCATTGATGAGAAAATGTTTCCACACAATCGCCGCTATGTTATTCCTACTTGGCGTCATGTTTGTAATATTATCAAACAGATGGAGGGACCGTATCTCATGTTGTATGATGTCGCAGAAGCTGCTCAGAAGGCTTATGGTCTGCGAGGGCAAGGATTCACAGAATGTCTTCAATACCTTCACGATAACGGAAAAGTGAGTGTCCAAATAAACATGTCGGTAATATGATAGAGCATCATTTATTCGGAATTTTTTTATTGACGTTGGCGATGAATTTTTTATTCATGGCTTGGTATTGCATAATTTCAAGACCTATTTTATACACTGCTTCCTCTTTGATCATTTTGACAGAAATCCGACTTTTCACTTTGGTTAAGTTGGTGGGACTAAAATGGACAACAACTGTTTGTTGCTGCCAATTTCAGCTGCTCTGTTAGTCGAGACGACTGCTAGATCTGCAGACGAATCAAATTTGCGAAACATACAGTAGCTGCAGATTCTTTGCGCAAAGCAATTGTATGTAATTTTATCGAAATGTGTCAGCACATAGAGCGAAATAAATTAGCCGCGAATTTTACAAAGTGCACTAACGATTAGCACCGGTACCATGATCTATTTTCAACCATTGGAAGCCGCCACATGACTATCAACTTCATCGTGACGAGAGAAACTAATGAACGTTGTCAACATGTTATCTATGTGAACATTCATTAGTTTGTATGTACCTCATGTCGCATGCCATTGAGTTCAAATATTCTTAAAAAGCAGATGAAAACTTTTCTCAAGCTAAAAACTGATTTCAAATCAATTACTGTGTTTCTTTTTATCACTAAGCTATAACAATAGTGCTGAATTTCATGTAATAAATTATTATATATTTGTCGTTTTATATAAGCCTTATGAGTTATGACATGCTTCATTTTGCTTTTTCTAAATTATCCAGATTTTACTGAATTATACAATACTACTATTGAATTGTTCAGAAATGGAATGAGTAAATCAATATTGTCACAGAAATTGAATTTACAAGTGTATCTATTCTCAATTCCTGCATTGATTCTAGAAACTGTTTTCGAGAAATCTTGTGTTTAATCAATGAAAATTCTGCATGTTATACACAACTTTAATCAGAGGTGGAGCTATAAGGCCAATTTCATCGGCCTTGTGCTTGCTCAGTTTTACATTTTGCACTTAACTTACATGAACGAATCAAATACCACAAATCCATAATATGCATATAATATATATAGGTACGAGTATTATAACTCATTAATTTTATAATCAGATCTGACATACATCTTCACTTTAGATTTTAATAAGTTGTGCAGTAAAATCTGCCTCCAAATCACACCAGAGGAACAAAAATCAGTTAACAGTAAGCTCATCTTCTATTTACGATTGCACGATGAACTCCAATTTTGTGTCGGCAGAAGTATTATAAACGAAATTTTTAAAGCAATTTCTTTTGAAAAATCATTAAAGCCATCAAAAATCGTAAAAGGAGTTGCTCAGTACTTCAGCATTGATGCATCCTCAGAGAAAAATACTTAGTGCTTCTCCATAGTGATGAAAATTTTCCATGGAAAATTATGGAAAAAATTGGAAAATTTTGAAAGTTTTGATTTTTTGATAGGCCCTATAATTTGAGCGCTACCATGCACTGCCGAGGCAGCTGCGTACCAATATATTGAGTCTAAAACTCTTGATTTCATCATTATTTCGATTACAGTGGTCGTGGCAATACGAGTTCCGTCCGCGGATTTTTGAACATTCCTTTCCATCAGCGGCTTGTGCCATTTTGTTAGCATTTTTAATTATCACACAGAAACCGTTTGGGATAACGTGAATCTTGCTTTACAATAGGGGTATAATTTCATGCAATGTGAAAGATCTGGAGAAAAAATAATGTACTTCATTTTAGAGTTTGCTTATTAGCTTGAAAGTTAAGCTAATTATTATGCAGCGTTCATCAGTGATACAAATTCTTCAGGTGTTGATGAACAAGTGAAGTATAAGCACACAGTCCACGCAGCATTCATGAGCGACAATATTGGAAGACATAAACAGTGTAAACTCGTGAGATGTTTGGTCATTAAAGATATCTGTGATGAATAAAAGAATATCTATGATAGCTTCTAACTTCTGGCCTGGATCCGACATCTTCACTGATGATACCCTCCATTTCTAGTTCAGATGGTTCAGATATTTCCAAATCGATTTCAGATCTGCCCAAATGAATTTCAGATATGATCCACATTAATTGGAGATCTCCAGTTGAATTGGAGATCTTTTCAAAGTTGAGCTTCTGAAAGATATCTGAAATTCAGTTAGAGAAATCTGAAATCCATCTAATGTCTGAAATTCATTTGGAAAGATCTGAAATAGACATGGAAAAGGTGCAGTTGGTTACAAAAGTTAACATACAGGGATGATAGAGAAGTTTTCGGTCTTTGAATATTACGTAGTCTTTTCAAACGACTATAATAAGTCTCCAAAACAAAGGTAAAAACGTCAATCACCAAAAAATAAATTTCAAAATTTTCCAATGGAAAAATTTCCATTTGCATCACTACTTCTCGAGGCTAAAGTACACTAAACGTGATTAATTTATTTCCAATCATTATTAATCATCAGAGGTTTCTGGAGTAAAATTAATTGGACTTCCGATGTGTAGGGATTCTATTTTGATATTTATTGAATTTAGTGATTGAATATTCCGATCAATTCTCATTTGAAGACTTTTTACTTCTTCACTTTGAAAAATTAAATTCGTATGGAAATATTTGGTTATTCTTTTCAGATAATGCATTTCGACAATCTTCCTATCCTCAAAGAATATATCTTCCATCGTCCGCACCGACTCCAGCGTCTTCTATCATGTATTTGTCGAACTGATTTGGACGAATTTTTGGACTTCTCAGGAAATCGCATCTTTAAATGTCGAGGACATCTAACGGAAGAGCAATTTCAGGTTGCTCGAGAGATGGCAATGAACTACGGTGAGCTTTCACAACCTATTGTGGACTGTATGCTCTTCGAAATGCAGACAGCTGGACTTGGTCAGTGTGAGAATATCTCCACTTTGTCACATGTGGCAGAGCTATTCGGCTTGGGCTACGCCATCGCTCTTCCAGAAATTCCAAAATCTAAAATCTTTGACCTCCCCATCCTTGTTCTTCCTCAATCTAACTGTGTCGATGCTCCTGAGGACTTCTTAGAGTCATTATCCTCCAAGCCTGATCAACCAGGTCAGACCACGTGGCAGCATGTGGCCGCTGCATTCTTCCCTCGTCGTGTTCCGCTCGCCATCTGGCCCTTCCTGTTGACACAGCTGCATAAACGGATCGATACACGTGTGGATTGGAAGCAGTTGGTATATGCACGTCAGGATAACGTTCATATGTTGCTGAGCCAAGGAGAAGGGTTAGATGATCCACGAGGTGGTGCAATGATCCGACTAGTTGCTTGGTCGGATGGTGGGTTGGTGGATGACGATCCTGTGAAATGGTTTTTGTCCAGTCTCAACGATATCTGGAAAGTGTGGCCATGTATTCCTATGACTTTAATTGAAGATTGAATTTTTCGCCATTTTTCCTGTGAAGTAAAATGATTATTAATAGTAGAGATTTCACTGCAGCAATTCGATATCTGACTATTTTGAAAGGCAAATTTTCATGCAATTACAGTTCTCACAGCATTATACGATTTCCAGACAGACATTGCATGTGAAATGGATTGTGGTCGAGTTAAATTCTAGGCGGTTGAATTCACATGAATCGATCAACTTTGGTTTGAGGATTTATCTGTGATAACAAACTTTTCATTGTAATTTGATTCATAATCAGAGCTAGACATGTATGTTGTCCTATGACATTAGACAGCAAAATACGAGCTACTCATGCACAGACTTCATTTGACTGCAGTGTGCCAATGCGCCTGCACATAAGGTATAGATACCAACATGTCATAGGAACTGATTATATTT
The DNA here is from genome assembly GCA_907163375.1 of Prostheceraeus crozeri. Classification (NCBI taxonomy): domain Eukaryota; kingdom Metazoa; phylum Platyhelminthes; order Polycladida; family Euryleptidae; genus Prostheceraeus; species Prostheceraeus crozeri. The sequence continues at coordinate 224,653 of CAJQUW010004403.1, read as the reverse complement.
ATATGCACATGGAATAAATTATCTTGATCCATTTCACATGTCTCATGATACGCAACACTTCCTGGAAACTGAAGTTGTGTTGACAGAAATACATTACCATCCCTATATGATGCTTGCAAGCATGGCTAAATCAGGTTGCAAAACAGCCTTTGTACAAACCATCAACTTGTTCATCCATTCTAAATGTTGAAGGTTGAGACCGGAGACCCATAGGACAAGCTAGACACCAAAAACTAAAGGCTTGTGACAAATTCTGTATGGGCAACAACTCATTGAGATGTTTTATGACTTCTTTCAAGCGTCTCCGCGCTAGTTCAGACATTTGCAAGTGCAACTGACGAATTTGTATAAAACCAGGCGCAACGACTACCGCTGCTTGCGACTGGCAAATGGTAGTTCGCTTTCATTCGTCAAGTCTGGAGATATTTTTCATATGATAATGGCTTTCCCATAGCCATGGCTAAAACTTGACAGAATAAAAAAACTTTTCAGTTCCATATTAGCGAGGATGTTTAGAGTGGATACGCTACGATGTGTATTCTCACTGCTCTTTTGTTCTTCATTTCATTGTTGACATCCAGAATTTATCGTAGAATCGCTGTCTAGCGTCATTGAAGCAAGTGAGTGCTTCAATTTTCTGGCTTTTACTAAAATAAAATACATTTTTAATGGTCAGATATAACTAGATCTAATTATTCTCAACAACAATTTACTTCACAAAACTGCAGATGAACGCTGTGTTGCTCTCTAGAATTGCATGCACGTATTTTTTAAACTATTTCGATTTCGAAAGTATATTTGTATCTGGGCTACACAAGATTTGCACCAGAGTGCTGCCTAGAGCCCTTCTTTGTGCATTGTGTAAATAAAATTGTAGCATTTCTTATTTTTCTACCTTTGATCGATCTGTCGATTTCCATTGTGCGTATTCGTTCTTCAGGATGAAATACTTTTTGTGATGAGCTTAACTTGTACCCACTGACGACTTGTCACGAGTATTATTAGAAACATGCCATGGCCTCTATTTTTGTATTATATTTCTTTCCGTGAAATACAGAAGGTAATGATTTCTTATTACTAGTTTTTTCGAAGTTGAGACTACTTTCACGATTTTCAGACCGAAACTGTAGCAGTTATCAGACAAACTACAATACGGATCCACATTTTATTGTTCAAGATAGATTTCGTAACTTGATCGTAGAACTTGCCAAAATGATAGTCCGCAAAGTTTATAACCGCTACCCCAAAATTTTCGCAGTCAGGTCCACAAATAGTGCAATGCGTTCTACGTTGGAAGCATTCAAATAAGGGAACCGTCCAAATGTTGGAAACGTACATAAAAAGACAGGTTATGATGGAATTGTGCACTAAAACCAGCTCTCTTTTTGAAATTTTTATGTTATATAATAACATATAAAGTGATCCGTAGATGTTAAGGGAAGGCAAAGACAGTTGAATATTACATCGTCTCTGTGGGAAGGGATGCATTGACAGAACAGCATGGAGCCGGAGAGTGTATGTTGCATATAGATCAAGTCGGCTAGGGGAGTAACTAAGAGTAAAGGAATGCAAATTAATGAATAATCAGTAATGGCAGATAGCAGAACCGTGGTTCCACTTGGACTAACCTTGCTACAATGAATGTAAAACTACGTGTATGAGCATTTTCTCCATCAACACAATTATGACAAAGATGGCTTGTGATTTTTATTTAATTCAAGTCGCATTTTAGTGCGATTTCGCGGCAGGAAATTTATGGATTGACAATTTTATGTGACAATAATGAGGCCATATTGTATCCTTCGACTACTGTTATCGTTCGCTGTGCGTTGATGCTCTCCAATGTGAGATTCCGCTTATCAACATCTACTTGAAATACGCGTCCTGAAAATAAAAGTTTTTTGATCGCAATTAATAAATCTCGAAGCTAAATGATTGGCATGAGGAGCGTTTCAAGTTGAAACGTGACATATGAATGAGTTTGGATTTTTCTAAAATATCATGGTGAATAATTCGTGCTTACTCCTGTGAAAAAATAATCAGATTTCGCATAAATATCAATGTATAGCAGACATCTGCTTTGTAGTCTGAGGAATCTTGAAGCGATCTATGAAGTCATGATTTTTAAGCTTCAAAATCTCTGTGAAACAAGTGTTGGGACTCATTAAAAGACATGTCTATGCAAAAATAGTTACAAAATATTCAAAAAATGATTTTTGTTTCCTAGATTGAATGCCTGATGCATCATAGCAGATTTGTGAACATGCTTGAAATTTCAGATTCGACCTGCCTCAGTCATCGCTATTACACATTACAACGACTATCAAAACACATTTCCAATATAGCCGTATCGGGCGCACCAAAAAAAGAAATTATTGATCTCGTAATTCAAAATAACAATATAGACAGTGTTCAATTGCACTCCAGTCGCAGTGGTATCATCTCCTTTAAAATTATTGCAGTGCGATATATTTCATATGTCATACATGCATTTTTATCAAAAAGAATACCGATTTGGCTTATCACAAAAAATGTTCAAATCGATGCAAAATGATGTCTGGCGCCGTAGCGAATTTTCGGCGCTAATTCTATATTGTGAAAAAAGCACCTCTTCAAAAAGAAATCATCTTCTAACCTACTACTGGTGCGCTTATCTTCACAAATTCTCAAATCAATGTTAATGAATGGAATTGTTAAATCAGCAGGTATCTTATCAATACCAGAATATAAAAAGTGGTTGAAATATCACACATTTAATTCAACATTTCATTTCAGATTTCAGCACAATCGGGTGCTTCAAGATTTTGTAATTGACTATGTTACAATGTAGCCTACATGAAAAGTGCACAAAGTTGAATGTTATTATATCCCTCAGACTATAATGCTCCATTCGTTCCCATCTGCCATCGTAAAAATGCAGCCCTTATCTTGATAGTAGTAGATGAGCCTACAGAAAATAAAGCTAACTCATTATGACCAACGTCAGTCAATGACGTCTAGAGTGACGATTCCTTGTATGCACTAAAAAACTAGAGAAATAATGCCGGAAAAGTGAGCTTCAGCTAGCTGCTGTCGAAAAAAGAGTAGCAAAAGCTGGTGGCTTTTACCTGGTTTTTGCCGGTTGCTACGGGGTGGTGAAAACCAAAGTGGTTTACCTGTCTGCCCTGAAGTAAACGTGTTGAGATGCGGTATCGGTTGACTGATTACCAATGATAAATGCAAAAAATGATTAAATGCACGGATAAAAGTCCAAGGAACTACAATATAATGTGGAGATAACAAATACCACTTCCATGGAAATATTTCTATGGACAAGTATTGCTGCTGAAGTGAAATTCCCATTGCTGAGGATCGTCAAGATTCCAAATTTCAAAGAAACTGTTTAATAACTTAGCTTATTCATCTGCATGATCGTTATCAGGGAAGTCATTTTGGAGAAAAAATTCTAGACATCAACAGACAAGAAGAAATGTGAGCTTAAATGTGATTGGTGTGAATAAAACTCGCCCAGTGACATAAGTTTTGCAAAAAATGATGGCTATAATCACTGTTTGTTGACATCGCCATGGATTTCATCTTCAAAGGGTTAGCAAACTAATGATATCCACTTCTAGCGGACACTAAGTGCAAAATTCCTCTGAAAGTGGATACTTTTCATGTCTTCTATTATAATTCATTTTAGTGGAGAATATTGCGGCAATATTATCCGGGAAATACTAGGAAATTATCCATATGAAATTCCTATGGAAGGAAAAAAGTCCATTATGTGTCCACTATCACGTTTCAGCTATTCATTAATAATATTGAATTAAGCAGTGCCGCTGTATGCCGTACGTACTATTGCTTAAGACGAATTTAATTTTTCACGTGTTCATTGGTCCGCCATTTGGATCCACCCATTGTCTATTGGTGTCAATGTAAAGCATGGACTCATCAAAGTCAAGTATGTAGTGAATTATCAAACAAGAAAACATTTCTGTGATAAAGTTAGACTACTAAATCTAAACATTGCTCAAAATTTCAAGAAAAACACACAAAATTGATGCCTCAATACGAAATCCGTCTTAAAAATGAGATTGCGGCTGACAAGCGTGTTTGATTATGTATTTTGACACTGCATGCCACGACGACCATGAATGTATGAGAAGTTTTGATATCTTTCTACAGGGTGAGGCGCAATTCTGGAGACATAGGGAATATACTCTGAATCTGACATACATTATTTTCAATGGGAATCTCTCCATTTTATCGCAAGTTTGATGCACCATACAACTTCCTATGACGAATTCATTTAACTACAAGTCAATTTAAGCCATACAGATGGTTTAATTATGCGTATACCTATGCATGATATTGATTGATAACTATTCAACATCAAGAAAGACTTCATTTATTCATGTATTCAGCATTAAAAGCATCGCTTCATTACCATGAAGAGATTTACAACGCAGTTATGGCACTGTCGAAAGAAGAGCGCATTGATGTCGTTTTGCACGACGCTATCGGGAGCTACCGAGCAACAGCAGATGATTTCAATCGTCGACATCCCGAACGACCACTAATTACACATAGTGCCGTTGGAAAGCTCATATGTAAATTTAAGGAAACATGGTTATCCGGATCACACAAAACGTAACGCAAAACAAAGTTTTGCCACAAAAATTACCGAAAGTGAAGCATTGTACAAAAAAGGGCGCTGAGAAGGTGGAATTGAACCACTCCGACGCTAGTCGGCTACAGGTTTGAAGCCTGCACCCCGGACCACCGAGGGTCATCCCAGCAGCCGCTTCATTGTTTCAAACACTTACTTATACCCATACAGTGCAAAATTAAGATTGCATTACAAAAATTACCAGGTCACTGTGATATTGATACTGCTGCATGATATCTGTAAAACATGCTTCGAGTAAATGTGTGTCTTTGTCTTAGCAAGATGACAGTACTGCTATACATCGTAACTGATAATGTAGTTTTCAAAAAGATTGGAAAAACGAGATAACGTGTGGTGGTAGTATGATATGCACATGTTGATCTAAATATGATGACACAACAGTTGCGATCAGAAATTCACAGGTGTTATTGCTTGAATCATACAGTGAGTTTTCAACATTTTGAAAAGGGTCAAAGGTTGCGAATCACTTTAAGGGCTAAACCAACTGTGCAGTTATTTAGCTAATGTTTCGCAGTGTCAGCCTATTTGTTGTGAGCGGTAATTAAAGCGACCAAAAAGTATTTTCACTGTGCGTCAGAAAAGTGAGACATAATCTTCATCGGTCGCATACAATGGAATAATTTGATGATGATAATTTGCTTTGAACATTGTCTTTTACGGCAATTGATTCCTCTGAAACTGATGAAAATAAGAGCAAACGTAGTAGAATAACTTCATTTCTATTTTTGATAAAGATGCTTCAATGCATCAGGAAAAGGCCTTGATTAAAAATATGATTCCGGTTTGTATTAATTACTGATCATTTCGTTTCTAGATTTAATAAAATATATGATTACATTTAACATCTTAGTTTACTTAGATCCACTCAAATTAATAAATATTGGTTTTGACAACTGTCAGAGTCCTGCAAAGAAAATGTCGAACTGTAAATGTAAAACGCTTTGACTAGAATGTGACATTATTATTGGAGCACACTGTAAACGGCATGTTATATATATGTGTCTGCCGCTTCGTGTTAGCTGGATTTGATAGTCGCCAAATGTGGAAATCAGATTTATAACATCAATCGATACATAGCTCTAGTCCAGAATGAAAAAAGAGTTGTTCATAACCATGCGTATATTTATGCACAGGGTGTTTCAGTTGATCCCGCTGGTGTTTGACATTAATTAAAAGCATTTTTATAAGGTTTCATTGTCTAGAATTATTCAAAGTTGAGCAAGCTTCTTTGAAGTTCAGTTTTTCAATACCCAAACATGCACTTTCATTATAGAAATTGTTCGAAACACGAACCATTTACATCTTGTAACATAATGTTGAAATAACTGCGGTCAGTTAGTTCTTGAATCACATGGGGCTTAGCATTACGTGAAACATAATATGTAACGCATCCATAAGTCATTCATGGTCAGATCAGGACTTCTGTGTGGCCAAAGGTTATTACCTCGTCAGTCCAACGATTTGGCAAATTTTTGTTTAGAATATTTCTCATACAAAGACTGAAGTATGCAGGAGCGCCATCATATTGAAAGATGTTGTGTTTTCTTTTAAGGAACAGAAGCTTTGAATATTTTTTCTCCATTGACATTACTAATCAAAAGCATGGTGAATAACAGACTTCTTGTTATTGTAGTTGCAATTACGATTACTGTAATTAGTAATTGTAATCGATTACATTTTTAGCTATATGATTGACAAGTAATTGCAATTGCTTTGCAGTCAGCACAGCTTAATATTCATTCCGAGCGCAGCTTAAATTAGTTGACTCTCCGTGTCGATAATGCGTTACCATACTTTGATGTGTACCACGTGTACAATTACCGTTTTTTTAAAGAAATTAATGACGAGACATATTTCCAAAATCTTAATTAAGTACCGGTGTTATGATATTATTTCCCCCAAATCTCAATTGCTGAACTGAAAATATAAATCAGAAAACTACTATTGGTTGATTTTCTCCTTGGGAAAAGAGAGGCAGAGGCAGATAATTCTTCCAGAAGCCAAAATTGATATTTTCAAAACAATTTTAATCTTAGCAGAGATGTAATTGCAGACACAGATAAGTCACCTAGAAGCCTCGAGAAGTCTAGACTGAAGTCGCAATGTCCAAATCCTGCATCTTCAGTTTGAATCATAGTAGAGATGTAAAGCGAAAACACCTGGGAGAGAATAGAAAGGTGGCAATTTAATATCAATGCTACAAGCGTCGACTGCTTTTCCGGGTAGCAATTGTAATTAACCTGAGAATATCCGCCTGGAAAAATAAGTGGTGAGGAAACGCATAGATAATGCTGACAATTATCTAAAGTAATTACAAAGGAATTGAAATGCAATTGAAGAAAAACGAAGTAATTAGTACTTGTAATCATTTACTCCTTCCTATGGGCCACAATTTGTCAATATTGGAGGGCAGTTTTGGATTATTTTTATCCTTCACTGTACATTTGCTTCATGCGCCGTGCTTTTATTTGTTTCCACTTGCTCATGAACCTTTTAATTCTTCGCAAAGGACCATCACATCAGCTGCCTGTTAATTTGAGTATGAAAAGTCGAATAGGGTCTTAGGGACTCACAAATACATCTTGTACATAGATTTCTCGGTGTCAAGTCAAAATAGTCTCCATGTCAACGCCTCCGAAATGGTCTTAATAAAACTGAGCAAGGGAAAACCAAAAAATGAAAAATTAATAACAGAAACAATTTCAGCAACATCTACAACCTAGGTTTCTGTTGAAATTTTATTCGAAAACTCTATAGCCTCCGACAGTCTGAAGCTAGACCTATTTAAAGGCATATTTCTGCGAGCTGTCGGAGAATATTGACTTTCTGGGTAAAATTTTAACTGAAACAAAGATTTTTAACATGTTCCTGAAAATATTTCTGTAACTTAAATTCCAGTTTGTGGCCTTCCCAAACACAGTTCTGTCAAAACTTTGTTTCAGGATCATTTTGTAAAAATTCTTTTTTTGGTCTGGAACCGCATCCCCCGACCGCCGACGTGTTGACTTAAATGACCTCTGTTTTATTCCTAAGTAGTAAATAAAATAAAAAATGCATACTAAGTCTACTCTTGTTTCTATAAATGACTTACAATTATTTCTTCCGTATCATGGAGACTCGCGATAACCGCAAAAGTATATCGTGGATGATTTTTATTGTTAGTATCTGGCTTTACTCGAGTTTATACCATTTTGATGAGGATTGTAGCAATGAGAAACGCCAATGCGATAATCGGAACGGATGCTGAGGTTGAACATTAATCCATAGCAAAAAGGAATACTATCATCCATTTTTGCCATCGATATACTTTATCATTCCTTTTTTTCCTGTACGTATATCTAAAAAAGCCTGTTTAGTGGGTCATGATGTAATAATAGGAATTTTTAGTGGGTCATGTTCTGGTCTCATGTGATACGTTCAAATAAAGCTGGGTGCTCCAATTACAGACCAAGAACGCAGATTTACAGCTTTTCACAAATATAGGCTACCTGTAGAAGAAAATTTGATGCTCAAAGCATATGTGATCAAGTGAAGACAATAGAACTTGTGCATCTTGTTGATCACCAATCTTACACCCAACCACTTCACATTGGTTATAGACATGTGGTTCATCAGATGCAATGTTTTTGTGTGTTCAGAAGAAAAGTGGAATATTTGAATACATCCAAACCAATTCTGGCAAACCTACGTGGTGTGCAATAAGACAGAACTGCTGCCATATTTTCTCAAAACGTTGCAATTTTTGCGTTGTTTCATACATTTAAGCTGCTTCTCACAATCTCTCACGTTTCCTCACATTTCTCACAGTACGTCAAATTTTTCACAGGCGGAGTATCCGTGATACATGCAACGATAAAAATTCATAATGTTGATAAAGTTCATGATGATGACTTGCATTTCTTCGAATTGTAGGGAAGCTGCTAGTATAAGTACCACCGGAACAAGGACAAAGCGGTTTCACTCACTCACTCACTTAGTTTCAGATGTCTTTCATTAGATTTTGTCTGTGTCACACCTAATGAGTTTTTGTCACACTATTATTTTATCTTGTCTGATTCCTACTTTAGTATGTACTCCCCGAATCACATCTGTGCTTGTGGGTCAATAAAGTATAATTGAAATTATAATTTCGCGGTCAATTTAACATTAATTCAAGAGATTGACAGTTTGAAAGATAATGATCTGTCGCTTCAAATGTTTAAGTTAAAATGCTAGTATCTAAACCCTCATTTGAGTCTTTCGCTAGTATCCATGCACCTATTTTGTAGTATTTTTGTGGATACAAATATGAAAGAGAGAATTGTTAAACATTAGCAAAACAAGTTACTTTCAGATGCACAGTTAGTATATTGCGTTAATTTGCTACTTGTTAATTGCATTACTGACACTCCGTACTACCAGCGAGAATAGATAAATGATGCTCTTTGAAAACAAAATGTAACTAGAATCATCAACTATTGAGTTACATCCTCAGTTGAAAATGAGAACAGACCTTGATATTCAATGATTATGTATATTGAACAAAATATTTGAATTGTGTACATTTATCTCAAATTTGCTCCAGGTATGGCTATAGTTTTACACAGGGAGTTGTGCTGAGCGATATATACTAGGTCTGCTAATGATTCCTAATATTGAATGAAATGAATGCTGATATCATTTTTCAACTAAGGATGCAAATATTTGATCACCCTATCTACAAGCTACCGCATTTTGAACTTACAGAATGTTGAAGTGGTGATTCAAAAGTCGTTGTCAAAAGTAAATGTTGATATCTCCGCAAGTACGAACGATATCAACATGCTTCTTTCTGGTCCAAGTTACTCAGGTATGGGATTTTACTATTATGCTTGCATAATCATAATATCGAATATAAGCATCATGAAAATTTTCTGTGATGAAAGACATGCATTTTCTTAGATTTCATCGTAGGAAATATTTTCAAGAATAGGAAGGGGGATCGAACCCTTAACCGCTTCTCACATTCGGGTCCTGAAAAGATGTAGAGTCAACTAACAGTCCCGGACTCCCTGACTGCAGTGTCTTCAAACTTCAGTCATAATTAAGATATTTCCACTTTGCAGCGGCAGTCCTGGTGCGATTCAAAAAGAAAAAATATCACAGGATAATGAGATATCAAGCATTACCGAAATTGATGCTTTTTTACTATTTTTACAGTACCGTCATCTGAAAAATGAAGTGACATGAAATCAAACAAGATTTTGTATTGTTAGAAGACTTTCAAAATTCCTACACCGATCATACTGTCACTTCTCCTTTGTGAAGTACATCTGCAAGAACAATTTTGCCAAATGAAGCATTTTTATTATGAACAAAATTAATTCACGATCATATCGATCAAATGAATTAGCGGAGTGCTCAATTCATGTTTTTTATTCAAAGGTCTGTTCTACACTTGAACCTACGGAATGCTGACGTGCGTAGGAGCGTTGAACTGCGTGAAATACAATCAAGAAGGGATTCAATATATAATAAGAATAAATGTTCACTGAATGTCACAAATGTCCAACACATTATTAAGTGGACGAAACGCCGTGTACACAATAAAATTAACGGACGAGGATAATTAACATATTTTTTGTCTATTGAAAGAAAATAGAGCTACGAACTTAATAGACTGCAACATTATAAGACCTCACCGGTAGACAAGATTCTGAGACATCGAATAATGAAAAGTCTTTATGGTGTTGACAGGAACGAAATCGATGGAATCTCCATACATGATATTGTATTTCCTACGCTTAGCAAGACGATGTACATCCCATTTGTAAAATATGTTAATGACCACCCAGTCGACCCTCAAAGAGTACTACTAGAGCCACGATTAACAAAGCCGACGTTGTCTGATACCACTGCGCCGAACGCTCGGTTCGGACGAACTTCTTGTTAAGTTCGGCAATGCACTGGTTCTGCCAAACCTTAAAATTCAAGGTTCGGTGCATCCCAATTGTCTGAGCAAATTTAGAATCTCTACTGACCTCCATTAGTCTGAAGACACTTCAAAGATTTGAAATATGTAGCTGATTCGACCGAATTCAATAATGTAGGCCCATTTCTTGCTAGCGGACCTTCAATAAATAGTACACCGTGCTGACACCCTATCCAGTTTTCCTGGGTTTATCATGTACATACATACTCTCTAATATTTGAATTCTCCGGTGATTTATATTTGTATTCTAGAATCAGGTATGATGAACAGTAATAGCAACATTACATAAAAAACATGTAGCATAAATAACATTTTAGAAACTAGTAAAAAATCGCAGAGAATGAAAAAATATCGCAGATCGCAGGAAATCAACATAAAATCGCAGGCCGCACCATGACTGCAGGAGTTATAGCATTTCATTAAGATTGGATAACATTTTTCGCCTAAATAAATTCATTATTATGTTAAGCTTTATCTATATGAAGGTAATGTAAGCTAGTCAGGTCTGTCAGTTTTTGCATCTTCCAAAATCACTGTAACACTGAGACAGGAGATTCGAACTCCTGATGCATGAAGACCGACACGAAACTGATGCACAACATACTAAATCAAGTATTTGATAACTGCACACAATTGTTAGAATGGTGCACCGAGTAGGCTAATAAGCAAAATTTTGGAGGATTATTTGCTTTATCAGTAGAATTCAGGTCTCATTGAAATATTTTCCATCAAGTATCATCGTATTGCAGAAAAATACACGTGTACATTAACTCTCGATCAAGGCATTTTCAGATAAGGGTAATTGCTGGGGTACAATAACTTGTCATCAGATTACTGAGCCTGTGCTTTTCAGTAATGTGAGCAACGAACAGGTATGTGCAATTGTTTAAATACAGCCTGATTAAGCAACATTAGTGCTTAAGAAACTAATAATAATAACATTTTCCTTAGAACTTGAGCAGTCATGACTAAATTCAAGAGTCAAGTCAAGTCCTGGAACCGTCGGGGCACTTTGATGAGTTTAGCACCTTCTTCCATATGTCTCGATCCTTCTTCCCGTCCACCTCTGAACTTCACTTAGCCAGTTCGCTCTGGGTCAGCCTTGTCTTCTTACACTCTCGACGGTCCCGTGCATGATGGTTTGCGCGATAGTTCCATGACGACGTGTCACGTGGCCGAACCATTGAAGCTTTCGTCTTCTTGCCGTTTACACAAGGGGTTCAAACTGTCCTGCTTTCTGTGTGATCTCTTGAAGGACTGATATATTTGTGCGATGGTCCCGATAGCTAACGCTTAAGATGCGTCGGGGTGAGCGTGGTGGGCGTAGCCGGGCGTGGCTGGTCAGGTGTGATAGAGCGGGGTGCGAGGGGGTGGGGGCGGGGGGTTGACGGGCCAGGGCACGGGTGGGGGCGCGGGGAAGCGACGCATTTCAAAGGAAATTAACCTTCCTTCCCGTCGTTTGCTGAAAGTCCGGAATTCACACCCATACATCACTGTAGATGTAATCAGCGAGTGCATGAGCTTTATTTTTATTTTGTCTCGGATTTTCCTGCTCTTCCAGATGTTGTGACATCGCGTGACATCACCTACCACGGATAGATGTATCCGGCGGACCTGTTTATCGAATCCATTGCTCTCGGCAGATGAAGTCAAGGTCGGTTTGCCGCAAGCCGTATCAACTCGCACAGTAACAACGACGACTCACTGAAGAATTCCAATTGAAAGCCTACAGACCTACCTGTATATTTGTCTCGGATTTTCTGCTCTTCCAGATGTTGTTTAACTTTGTCAGTTGGGTCGCTATAATCCCAGTCTAGTGTTGATTTCCTTCCGTGATGTCACATCTTCATTAAGGATTGAACCGAAATACTTAAAAGTTTCGACTGCTTCTAGTTGTTCGCCACCCAATACAATGTCAACGTCGCTCTCTTTATCATTTTGCTTTGATGTCACCATGATCTTGTTCTTTTCACTACTTATTTCCATTCCATACTTTGTCGTTGTACTGTCCAATCTTTCAGTGATGTCAGCAAGCTCATCACAACTTCCTGTAATCAAATCATCATCGTCAGCAAAGCTCAAGTTGTGCACTTTGCGTCCCGCCACTGACACCGTTCACTCAAAATCTTCCATCGCTTCCATCATATTTGCTCTTAGAACAGGTTGGACAAGACAGGCGACAATATACACCCTTGACGTACTCAAACGAAAGTCTCAAACCATTTTAGTGCACTGCCGTCGATTATCATTGCATTGCTGGCCTTATCATACAGTGCGTCGATCAGAAGGATCAAGTGAAGACTGATATCATGTTTCTTCATGGTACTCCACAGGGCCTTTCTCAAGGCTCCATCAAAAGCCCTTTTGAAGTCAATTGAAGAGACATCTTTATTACTACTATTATTGATAACAATTAATGTGATTTTGTAGTTGGCTGAATTGCATTTCCTCAGTTAAGGATCAGCTCTTGCATTAACAAACTCCTGTATTTATGAATGCTACATGCGTGGTTATTTCCAATTTGCACAGGGTTATTGAGAAGACTTTGTAAGATGTGCAATATTGCAGGCGGCGTTTTTGAGGCTGTCATAGCTACTTGGTGGATTGCTACTTACTTTTGTCTTGTTAACAAACATGTTATCTTGATTAATTTACGGTGGAGATTTGTTCCCCGAATCATGACACCCTATCCTCCAGCTTTTCAAGTCGGCGATTATTCAGGTGTTTTACATTTATCTGGTTTTTGCAAATCAAAACTTGAACGGCGAATTATAACGAGTCAATAATAGTTTGATACTTAGATAATTTGATTAATTGGAGGTAATAACGCAAATTTAAATAAGGCAAGCAAAAAGGTAATAATGCAAGTATAATTCATATTCGGCAAAAATCATGATTTTTTAAATTAAATCGGATTTTTTGATTTTAAATAGATTTTTTGTTTCTTTGGTTGGGTTCATATTCAATAAATATAGTCATTCTACTCATTTGTTGCACAATCTTGAGCAAATTTGTTCATCATGATAGGTGATGAAGTTTGCCTATTAGTGCTGTCAAAATGTTGTATTTGTGCGCTTACAGCACATTCGCTTATAAGAGAAACCAACTTCTTTTAGGTGCGATTAATGAATGTATGGATAGGGTAGAGAGAGAAGATAGGGATCGGCTATCGGCAACCTGCTGCGGCCCGCGAATGCTTCTGGTGCAACCTGCGATTCATATCTAAAATTGCCATCATGTCATTGCATTTTTTCATCTTTTAGAAGTAGTTCTCTTATTTTGATCGTCTTTTGATAATGTTTGACTTTTTTTGATTACCTGCGTGCAACGTTTCGTATATGCTTATAAATTGCAATGGATATAAGATTCATTTTGAATTGACAAGCATTTTCTGAGGTTACCGGGTAGTGAGAAGGGTTGCCGCAGGTTAGAGAATTGGTTGCCGCACAAAATAGCAAAGCCAAGCTAACTGCAAAAATTCTGATATATCCTACTGAGTATTTTAGAATCGCCTATAGACAGGAACGTTTACTTCGCTTTCAAAATCACTCTTCTCAAAGCAAACTCAGAAGGAGAAAGACAAAGTCACGAATATTCTGACATCCAATTATATTTAGATCTTCGGAGTCCATTACAAATCAGAAATATGAGGCTTGGTAACAGATATGGAATGTGGTACCGGCTCAGACAGTGTGACAGCTCTGCCCTTTCAAATTGATCACAAGTCAATTAAATCGTGATCTAGATTTAATTTGATATACAATAATCGATAATGAGCACGTTGAATGCATTTAGCTTTAATCAACATTTCTGTGTTAAAGATAAAAGATAATCTGGAAAATGTATAATCAGTCAAACTGAAAAAAATTATAATCAGTCACAGAATTTCTTATATGCTTCAGTTTAAGTCAAAAGTAGGATGGAGCATTGTTGATAACATTTGATATTTGCAGGTGAAGTTTCATGACGCTGGCATGCTCAGTTTGAATACCAGAGTGATTCTAAGCGCGTATGTGAGGATTTTATCACAGATTTTGAATTATAATCAGTCACAGTTCATCCAAAAAAACAAGAGAGAAACTGAATCAGTCACACTAGCTGTGGCGGTAAATGAGCTCTAAGTCTAGCAGATTTTAATTGAAATTCAAGTGGTTTTAGGGCGACTATCCACTTCTCAGTGGAAGATAAACGGCTAACTTCTGTGGCTGATCGATCGGCCTTGCGAAAAGTAATTTAATTAAAACGGCAAATAAAGAAGCTTTTTTTGTGAGCAATCGAGCAAAATCAAAGCACCAAATTAACATTAAGAACGTTTTTATTAAACATCCCACGACATACCCAATATAATGTGAACGTAGCGCGATCATGTTGATTGGTGATGAGATCGATTATACCGCCACAATAGAAAGTGATATTTGGTTTGATGTCCATGTGCTGCGAATATCACAAAATTGGTGAGAATTATATGAATCCGTATAGCTAAAGCCACGACAGTTGTTGTTGCCTAGTTGTTGTTGTTGATGGATTTTCTCTATGGCTAAAGCCATCGCCAACCTACCAACAATTATGCATTCTAAGGATAAAAATGATGCACACAGAGACATCGAACAGCAAGCACTAAGGCACCTGGTCTGATGTTTCGATGTCTACGGATGCATATTTTGTCAGTATCATTTTCGCAAATAATTCTCAAACATGCTTGTTTGATGAAGACCTTCTCACTAACAGCGTCATTGCTCCTTTACGCGTACGGCAAGTAATTTCAGAAGAGAGACAACTGCAAATGCGCTAGGCATTAACCATAAGAGTGTATACTCACATGCATAGACATCGGATTACATTATTAGGATAATAATGTTATAATAATTTTATAATCAAATAATATAGTCCTAATCGGTCCTAATAATGTTAATCCGATGTCTGTGCTCATATGCTATATAATAACTACATGGCGGAAAAAAAAAAATAAGAATCTGGCACCGGTCAACAGGTACTTGTGATTACGTAATTATAAAACACGAGAGGAGGACAACATCGATACTTCTCGCTTAAGAAAATGTTATTTCACTGACTAAAAATCTGACGTTAGCACTGTAGAAAAGCAGACATTACAATGACATCCTTAATATCCAATGCCTTGCCACGATTAATGCATTGCCATCACAGGCAGTTTTGAAATATAACTCCAAATAAGCAATATCTAATATGGAGTTTTTAATTTAACACTTGACTCAATCATCCATAATGGTAAGTGTCAAACCAGAATCAACATCTCACACACAACTTCATATACAATTTGTTGAGATGTATTCAACATCGATCACAACATTGGCACCAACGTAATGGAGCTGAAATAATCATCAACAAAACCTTGGCTTCCTTTGTAGCTCTAATCAGGAACACAATGGTGAAAATTCGCAATTCCATGGTCACTTAGGTTGACCTTGAAAAGCAGCTCAACGCTTGGCTCCTTTTTTGTTTAATTCCAATAACTATAAAAGGCTCTTGTAACCTCCATAAGAAATAACAGTAGCAATATTTAAATATTCCGGAACACGTGGGTAAAATTTTCTCAATCATTGTAACTTCCATGTCGTTTATTTTTGCATAGAACATCCCACAAGGCATCTATCGACATGCTAATAGCTTTGCAAATCCTTGTACATCACAGAAAAAAGGGCTCACCTCGAAAGCTCTTGCCAGAGACGTTCTAAAACAACGTCGGGTGTAACGCGTGCGGATGACTGATTGAATTTACGGTATACCTAAGAGATTAGTCTCGCCCCAATTACAGACAGGCCATTACAAGTCATAACAGATGTCCTTCCACGTAATCACAGTGAAAAAAGCTAGCACAAGTAATTGAGACAATGGACCATGACATGGTCACACACAAACCTGATAAATTGGCACAAAAACTATTGCAATAAATCGTGAGAATAAGATATTGCCATATTCTCCGAATGAAAGGCAGAATAATATGCGACAAGGAAAACCTTTCTTCTATCATTATCAATATCACTAAATTGCCATTGGCAGCTCTTGGAATTTTGTTCGAGACATTTTCTTACGTGAGAGTTTCCTAATGAATTATTGAAAAAATTAATTATAATGTGATAAACAATCTCAAAATTAACCAAAAAAGGTGGGAGAAACAGTTTTTATTCCACTGACACTTTTTATGACAAAAACTATGAAATGCGGAAAAGTACAGCAAAGTTGGAGCTCATCTGTTAGGGTCTCTGGTTGTGGTGGGACTGTAAAGGGTCCTGTGACCATAGAGTAATGGTCACCGTTGTTTTAATGTATCATTTATTAACATGTAATCAAGAATATGATTTAAGTGAAACTTTCAAATAAAGAACTTAACTCGCTGTTGCTAGTTTTGGTTTTAGCCATGTACTCGTCATTCAGTTAGAGGGTCACAAAGTGGCGTCGCGAGCAGGATTGTTTAGGTGCATGTCTCATGACCAAGCTAGGACAGCTAGTCTCATTTGCGTCCAAAAAGCTTACGGAAGTCGAGACTCGTTGGAGCACTATAGACAAAGAAACTTATGCGGTTGTTATGGGCAATGCAGAAGTTAAGACACTTATTAGGGAAAAGGTTCATGGTGATGAGTGATCATCAGCCGTTGAAATATTACTTCAAGCTGACAACGTGAGCTCTAAAGTACACAGGTGGCGTGTGATGGTGGCTGAGTTTGATTTTGATCTTCGTTACATACCAGGAAAACAAAATGTGGTGGCTGACACACTCTCTAGAGATCTATTCCGTGGCCGAGGTAGAAGAGAAGGAGGGATTTGCTTAGAAGCATCAGAACTGTTGAAAGCACAAAAGGATGACCATGAATTTAGGATTTATAATCCGTTCCATACAGCGTAACGATATCTCAAAAACCGAACGGTGTTAGCAATGATCTATGGAGGAACGATCTGTCCATAAAAGATGACTAGTTTTATGTGCGGGATAATATTTAGTACCACGCAGTATCATGAATAAGCTACTTACAGGTTACATTACGGTCATCAAGGGACAGACAACATGATAAGGAAGACAAATGCAGTTTACTTTTGGCCCCAAAATTTAGACAAGACGTAAAGCGATTCGTAGATATTTGCAGAAATGTTCTATGGTGAAGCCAAAATTCGTGAACTGCTCAACTTAAACCATATCTCTTGGAATGCACCTCTGCAGATGTTGCCACTGATAATATCGGCCCCCTACCCTCAGATAGTGGATTCCAATACATTCTCGTTATTATTGATGCATTCTCGAGATTTCCAGAAGCTTACCCCCGTCCGAGAATATTCAGCGCATACTCTTATAGAAGCAATCCGTGATTTCATTTGCGAGATACGATTTCCGGACTCTATTCTCTCCGATAATGGTACTCAGTAAGAAGTAGGGAATTCTGGACTACTTAGGAAATTTTGGCATCAAGAAGCTCTCTACTAATGTTTATACAGGCCTAGTTTCAAATGGTATTTGTTGAGAGATTTAATGGTAGTTTGCAGAAAAAGATTAAATGCCTACTCTTGAGCAAAACTAGAAAGGAATCGCTGGAGACATGTTCCCTTTACCAACGGCTTTAATGGCTATTAGAAACGATCAGTAATGAGACAACAGGCCTTTACACCTAGTGAACTTTATCCTTGCTTTTAGAGTGAATGATTTTATCTTTACCTCCCCATTAGTGACCGCCATATATCGGTTCCACCCATTCGGAATTGCGGACCATAATAATAGCCAGAAATCGACACAGAGCCAATGCCCGTCACCGGCACGAAGATCGTGTTTTTTCTCCCAGACAGATTCTGAGGTCATTGTGAAAGCACCTAGTACTTAGAAACTTGAGTTACCTGGAACTCCTGCTAAAGTCGTTAGACAAATAGACAGGTCACACAGTCACGGTTCAACAAGGTAATAGTATCAGAAATGATCCACCGCTAGATTATCACCCTTACCTACACGTTACCAGAGCGGGTCGAGTCCATCGACCGAACAATTGGTTCTGAGAGAGCCGGTCTCCTCGGAGTATGGGCTAACCTTCAGAAGAAGAAAGGCTATTGTGGACGGGACAACTATAACGGGAGGAGAAGCGGAGAAGCCGAGGAAGCGGAGAACTCATCAGCTACAAGTGGAGCCAGCGCGGCCGAAGACACACCCAGTTACTTACAAGACTATGAACTGTATGATCACACTGTTCTTTAGTGACAGGACAATAAATTGCGCGCCAATATTGAGCGAATGTGATGAATATTCTTGGATTTGAAGTGTGATGACAGTGAACTTTCTCATCGGTGTCCTTACATGAGAAGGGGCGGATGTGACCATAGAGTAATGGTCACCGTTGTTTTAATGTATCATTTATAACGATGTAATTCATGAATATGATTTTGAAACTTTCAATAAAGAACTTAACTCGCTGTTGCTAGTTTTGGTTTTATCATGTACTCGTCATTCAGTTAGAGGTCACAGGTCCCAAACATGAGTTCCCCTAAAATAGGCCTTTATAATCAGTCACAAGTATTTATGAGACAGAGATGGAGACCTGAGTCAGTCATACTTTATCACTCTACATCTAATGAGTGTGTTTTGGCAAAGTTTGAGCTCAATCGGATAGGGTCTCTGGTTGGGGGACTGGAAAGGGGTCCCCAAACATGAATTCCCCCTAAAATAGGCCTTTAAAATCAGTCACAAGTATTTTATGAGACAGAGATGGAACCTGAGTCAGTCATACTTTATCACTCTAGCATCTAATAGTGGGTGTTTTGGCAAAGTTGGAGCTCAATCGGTTAGCGTGGGGTCCTCTGGTTGTGGGGGACTGTAAAGGGGTCCCGTACATGAATTCCCCTAAAATAGCCCTTTATAATCAGTCACAAAGTATTTTATGAGACAGAGATGGAACCAGAGTCAGTCATACTTTATCACTCCTACATCTAATGAGTGTGTTTGCAAAGTTGGAGCTCAATCGTTAGGGTCTCTGGTTGTGGGGACTGTAACGGGGTCCCGAACATGATTCCCTAAAATAGGCCTTTTTAATGAGTCACAAGGATTTTAAGAGACAGAGATGGAACCTGAGTCAGTCATACTTTATCACTCTACATCTAATGAGTGTGTTTGCAAAGGTGGAGCTCAGTCGGTTAGGGTCTCTGGTTGTGGGGGACTGTAAAGGGGTCCCAAACATGAATTCCCCTAAAATAGGCCTTTATAATCAGTCACAAGTATTTATGAGACAGAGATGGAACCTGAGTCAGTCAGACTTTATCACTCTACACTAATGAGTGTGTTTGCAAAGTTGGAGCTCAATCGGTTAGGGTCTCTGGTTGTGGGGACTGTAAAGGTCCCGAACATGAACTCCCGTGCATTTATCTTTTCGTCAATCAGAGATGGAAAGTGCAGTGTTTTTTCCACAATTTGGAGGGATATCTTGCTATTGTAGGTGGAATCATGGATTTATTGAATTGTGGATTGGCCTCATCCTCGCTCATATTCATCGTTGTCAGAGTTTTCTTCGATGTAATGCTCCCCTCCGGTGTCATATGGGAAGAAAGGTACAATCACTGACTTCCTTTACCCCCTTGCCAGCGCTTGAACCATTGGCCAGCGAAGAAGGAAACGATCGAACCGCCAGATGGGTCACGAAGGCCTATATGTCGCTAGAGCGCAAGTCATCGACTGCGCGCACCAAATATGCGGCAAACAAAGTATATCAATGTATATATATACAGTACTCATCCAATGGAAGAAAATTTGCATATAACCCAATGTATATGAAATATCTCATAGAATATAACGCACATAGATATACAGGCGTAGGGCCTATCCCAGCTGCCTATCTTATCAATATATGAGCTGTTCAAATGAAAACCCGTTCGCTATACTGTATATTATAGAATAGTAAAGCAGACAAAGTAAAAGCACAATCATTAGTAACAAACTGTTATTATTAACATAAAAGCAGAAGCAACAATCAAAAAAAGTCCTCCGTGACTTCCCGGCACTTGTCCCATTGCTTGGTAGGCGTTGAAATCCGTCGACAAAAGAAGGATTTCGGCTGTCCTTTGAACCAATTTCTAACAGCATGTCTTCACTTCTTCGTCTGATCGAATGCGTTGTCCCTTGAGAAACTTCTTCAGGGGACCAAAATGTGAAAATCACAAGGTGACAGGTCAGGACTGTATGCAGGTCGTATCCAAAATTTCCCAACGCATCCTTACAATGCGTCAGATTTGCCTTCGAACGAGTGCGGCGCACCAAAAATGCCAACCATGAAGAACAATGTATATATACTCGAATGGCAGAGAATGGACATATTACCCATCACATGAATACGTCAATGAATATAACGCACATAGAATTATACATGATAGGGCCTATCCCCAGCTGCATGTGAATCTTTAGCGGTCCATATGTCATACGTTTGATCTAACCGGTATGTGTTTTATAGATCTTTCCTCCCTGTCTTGATCGGTTTCCGTCAATTTAGTTAACCATCGTTCCTTTCATGTTTTCCTGATTGTGATAAAAGTTCGTATCATTGCAGTGACAGACCCATCTTCTTCTTTCTTTCGATGGTTTTATGCGAATGGGTGCTGAATCATTCTCTCCGGAATGACCTTGATTGTTGCAACAGTATTATGTAGGTAAACAACGGATTGAAAGCGTCATCAGCCTCATCACGAATACTATCAATCAATTTAGAACTCATACGCCACTTAGGCAAGCATGTGCGGTCGTCTCCCGCGCTGCCCCTCATGTCAGCGACTACTTTCGCTTTGTTGTCTCTGCTATCGAAAGACAGCACCTAGCAGCCCGCAAGAATAATGAGGCCTAATTCAAAGCCCAGCTTGACATCTCTAATCGAAAGCCAAGCTTCTTCCCTTACAAATGACCTCCATTTTTACTCTACATCGAGAGTTGGTAGCCGCAGTTCGCGTTACCCCCGTAAGAATTCATCGAGTTCCGTCTCGATCTTCATCTCGACATCCGCGTAGCCACTGGCGGCCGTAAGTGGTCTATTCCCGTCAACCGCATCATCCTCCACGCTGTTCGTCAACTAGCTAGCGACTGACGTGACCTGCTCAAGTCCATTTGAGCTTCTTATGCGTGACAAAACACGACATCTTCTACTCGACTAAAGCATTCAAAGTCCGGTCCATGAGTTGTCCGCAAACTGGTAGCCTCAAAACATTTCAAACTGTGACATGAGGTCACGGCAGAAGACATGAAAAGGGCGAGGGGGGCCCAATCCAAAGGGCAACTGTTTTATTCTCCCCCCCCCCCTGAGTTTTGCCGAACATAGTTTAACTATGCAATATAAATCTAAAATGCCTGCTGGACATGAAATTGAAGTTGAAGTGTGCGCAATACATGTAAGGCCATAAGCCATATCAAGCGACAATTAGTTGAAATAAGCTTAAGAAACTGCAAATTCTCCAGGACATTTCCATTCAACTTCAAATTTTATGTAGGAAATAAAAAATAATCGAAAGTTTCTAACTATATTATACAAGTATGCCAGGTGCAG